>JAUBOD010001086.1:264227-290241 GCA_032353885.1 Nothura maculosa | reverse complement strand
ACATGAATATTTGACTCTGACACTGGTTCTAGACAAATATTAATCAGTAAAACTGACTGCTGTGTCCAGACTATAAGATCTAAGTGTCTTGCCCCAAAACTTTCAAGTCAAAAGAAACAGCTACACTAAGGGACAGGCTGGATGGATCATAACACACCTTGCAGAATCACTGGTGTCTTATCTTGCTATGCTCTGGATGATGCCAGCCACACTGCTGATCTGCTGCCTGGTTTAAAAGGACAAGGGCTCTTGCTAATGCTGCTGCCTGTCCATTTGGGTCAAAGCACAAGATGAGGCACCCTAGTGAAATGCAAAGGGGCAAAGTCAGAGCATGCAACTCTGGTAAAATACCAGTCCTGTGAAGTACAGGAGACATATGCACTAGACAAAACACTTTATTGAGGAGGGACATCATAACACATCATATTGTTCTGATGCTTCAGCTCTTTGGGAAGACTCACAAATCCATTATAAATCCTGAAACCACATAAGTTTTGGAACCAGCACCTTGGTAAAAGGCCTCTCCTACCTCAAAACTGTCCTCTATACTGTGCTTGTCTCTGATGAGGAAGAGCTGATCCCTGCTGGAACAGGCTGAGGGCACAGATCCTATTGCAAAGCAGCAGGTGTGAGTAGCAGGCAGGGGACCGACTGCCAGATGACAAGTTGCTCCAAGCTGGAAAGCAGCGGGACTTACACAGAGCTGGTGTTCAAATGTCAGTCCTGGGCTACTGGTCTGCAGGACTGTAAAAATAAAGAGCCTACCCCTGAGATGCAAGACTGGCTACAGCTTCTACTGTCCCCTCACTTTTTCTTTCTTTCTCTCTCCCTCTCTTTCTGTCCATGGCAGCTGCGCGGGCTTGAAGTCGGCTCCAACACTCAGGCATCTGCTCCCCGACTCCCTGCAGGCTCTGCTGCCTAATAAGGGGAAGAAAAAGAGGTTAGAACAGTCTCTCCCACTGCCCCTGCCATTCCCCTTAAAGCTCAAGCACACTAGCTTGGCTTCCCAATGGTCTCTAGGCCTCTCTGTAAATTAAGCAGTTCTGATTTCTTGTGTCTGAAAGGCCCAGCAGTTAATGCCATTCTACTTAGTACTACTGTGCTCTTTCCAGTGGTGACTTCCATACTCTTCCTTGCTGTGTGGTCAGAAGTAGGGTATATGCTATGGATTGCTAGCAGCTCCTTTCTCTGGCTTTGGCTCTCCGTGCCCAGGGAACAAATTAACTGTGGAGGTGACGTGTCTACAGTTTTGCTATTATGAAGTCTCCTCTTCAGCTTTATGAAAAGAAAGGACAGAACACATAGAACAAAACTTTTCTGCCCTTAGCTAGCCAGGACCACAGGGTTGACCCTAGAAATAAGGAGCTGGGGAAGGCTAGTGGGCAATATGATGCTTTGGTGATGTCTGCACCTACCTGAACAACTTCAAAACGGAGGATTAAAGCCTAAGGATAAGACCGAACAGAATGTCACTGGCATGACTCTGGCTTCAAGTTCACAAAAGAAAATTCAAGGGAAAAGTCCCTTAAGAGATGCCACATTGCCATCTAGTGACAACATGAACTCAAAGCATCAGCTAGGCACAGATCACATTGCAAGCTCAGCAGAAACGTGCCAGGAGCCTTCTTAAATAGAGAAATCACCAGCACAAGCCTACTTACAAACCCAGCAAATCCATTGATGCAGAGGAGTAACAAGGTGCAAAGAGATCCCAGCTCCCAGAGCATAGGGCTCTATAGTGAGACCTTGTATGGACCTGAGCAACATCTCAGCTTGCAACTATCCAGATGCACCAACAGGAAAGTCTTACCAATCACGAAAGAAAATATTACATCTCTCCTTCCATGGCAGGTCTTGTAAGGGTTTATCAGGCAAATCTGGTTCCCTTGGAAAAGACTCCTTCAGCAGGTAGGAGTTGAAGTCAAAAATGAAGATGGAGCTGTGATTTGCTGTGCTCTGTGCCAATACACCTGCCTGCTGCTTATCTCCTGAACAGAAGAGACAAGAATAGTGGGCTATTTCATCAGGAGTCATCCAATGAGGAGAAAAATCAAGGATTAGTGCAGTACTCAACCCAATGGTTATTGAACCATGTACCCAAAATTGTTTCAGGTTCACCAGTAGTAAAAAGAGAAATCTCCAAGTTGAGCTCTCAGCCATGGCTCAAGCCATCCTATCTTGGCTATAAGGGTGATCAGCAGTTCCCTGGAGACTACAACAGGGCTGTGAGAAGAAACATACCAATACATCAAGGCTAAATCAGGCCTGAACAGTTCCTGTGTCCCCTCAATTAACTCACCAGTCACATTGCATGAACTGATGTGTCTCCTTGCTACAACCCTGTCAGAAACACAGCCCAGTCCCCTCTGCTCTCACTGCCACCTGACTGCAAGTCCTACTTTGCATCTGACTACCCACCTCGAAGGATGAGCCACTGATCTTCAGGATCCATGGTGAATACTGGTTGCCAGGGGCATGCTACAGCATAGGAAGGTGGGATATTGAAGGAACAAATAGTATGTGATGTGGCAGTGTCCATCAGGGACACTGTGCCATCCCAGCAGAAGACCAGGGCCTGAAACAGCAAGACAACACTTAGAGAGGGATATAACAAGGGTGAACAGCATTTCCTCAAATAAGCAGGGAACAGTATCTAGGATTTGATGTCCTTGACTGTCATGTTGTTTGCTTTGCCTGCTCTGCATCTATAGGGCCATAGAAGATCAAGAACAGGCTATGCAGGGAATTTGAATTGCTGCAGTTTGGGGTTAGAATTGGGATGGGCAAGTTACAGCTGAACTAGTTTTGGCCTTCTGCTCTGGCTAGCTCTTGCAAGAAGGTTTTAGTCCCTCTCCTCCCGTGCCAGAAAACTTTTTTTCCACAGTTCAGCTGTACTTCTGCTCTTGAGGGAGGCTGGTAGTAACACTCACTGTGCTGGGGAAGGCCAGGATAGGAGCCACTGTGCTGATGGCAAGCTTTGGATCCTCAGGCCTGTAAAAGAGACTCAAGTTAATGGCACTGTTTCATGCAGATCTGATATGTCACTAAGACACTGTAATAATGATAATAGCAGTGTCTGGCACAAGATTCAACCAAGCCACTTCCTTATGGAGACAGGGCCTGCTCCCCCTCAGAAGCAGAGATCCCCAAGGCTTGTCCCCATGCAAAACTGCCTAGGAAGTACATAGGAGGTGCAAATCTCCTGTCTGGCACAGAAGAATAAAGCCATAATTTCCAGAGCAGCAGATTCCTCAGCACTGGCCTTCCTCACAGCAAGGGGATGAACAGAAATTTGAAAGAAAGATGCCAGGAAATGCCTATTCTGATTTGCAGATGTCAGCTATTCTGTCAGGAAGAGAAGAGAGAAAAAGATGTCCTGGGTAGCTGGCAGGTACCTAGCAGGAATTCAGGCCAGTGATATGAGCCTGCGTCTTAATAAAAAAGGAATTTTCAGGAACGTCCTTATTTGGTACCACCATTAAATTTCAGAACTAGGATCAGTCACATTTGTTGCTGCATGGCAGAGATATCTGGGCTAAGACAGCAGGAGAGCTCTCCATCTCATGGAGATCTGGAGCTCCTTGCTAACACTGACCACTGTATCACATTGTGTCTTTGGCTGGACTGAAGGATGGAGGGTCAGCCTCACCTGTCTGCCAGGATTGTGATGCTGGACTTCCCAGCCCGAGGAGCTTTCACCAAGTAGAGAGACCCATCCGTACACAGCACAAGAAGCTGCACAACAGGATGGGCAGGATCTGTGCCAGGGTAAGGTGCCTGGTGTCTGGTAGGGTCACCAGCAGTTGCAGCGCTCCGCAGGAAGTGCATACTGCGGATGACATGCTCGCCTGGAAGGGCAGTCACAGTCAGTGGGTATCCTAAGAGGCAGAAGAAAGAATAATAAATCAATAAAGCAAGGAAAAGGTTTGAGAAGAGCAGGAAACTCATACAAGGAAAGCTTTACTAGACGGTGTGGCATCCTTATGGGATTGACCAGGAGCCAGAAAGGTCCCTCATTTTGCCTGCACCTCTGGCTACAGTGCAGTAAGAAGCCTCCTTAGGTTCCTTTCAGGAGCCTCAGGGGGTTTGATCTGGTCTATGGCCTGCTCAGGAACAATTGCCAGGATAGTGTTGATGGAAAAGGAAGATTCTTCTGACAGGAGAATCTCTGCAAGGGCCAAGTGACAATAGCATCCATGGTAGCCTCAATCTCAAAAATGACCTGAGGCTGCAGCTGAAAAGAAGTGACTGTCCCAGAGTCTCAGGGCAAAGACAAGAGTCAGTCCTCACTACTGCAGTTCATAGGTCCTGCACTGCTATGGATGGGAATGGTTCTGCTGGAACTAACACAATCATTTTGCCATGATGGCAACAGCTGTACCAGCCCCTTGTGAACAAATAAGCCTGAAGACTTGGAAGATTTGTTTGTAAACTGATTTGCAATCTCCCTCTCACACTCACTCAAAGCCTCAAACTCCCAGAGAAGGGAGCAATCCATTGTGATCCCAATAGACAGAACCAAAACACAAGCTCACCTAGGTGTTGATCCCAAATAGTTATTGCTGCATCTTCACATGCCAGTGCCAGGTACCTGCAGCAGGAGCTGACAGCTGAGCATGCGATAGGAGCTGCACATGGCCACACAACTTCAGGCTTCGGATCAGCATCTAAACAGCAGGACGGAAAAAGGCTTGAATGGAAAGACAGTTCTCTGGGGTCTCCTGCCAGGCTAGCTTCATTGGGGATAGTGCCAGCCCAAAAAGCGTGGAGCTAGGATACAAGGCTAACCCACAAGATACTGGGAATGTCTCTTCTCGATTACTTGAATCGCAGAGATCTGGTTAATGACAATTGCCAGCCTCTGAATATCCCCACAGAGCCTCCTGACAAGGAAAGCAAGTTACACTTATTGACAACTGCCTCCATCCTCTGCACTATCTCTACGTAAGGTAATAACGCCCTCTAGTCTGGGCCTGGCTTCTTTCCCTCCCACTAGGTTGTGTGCACTGTGTTGCAGTGAATCATAAAATCCAGAAGTTAAGGAAAATTCACCAAAGTCTCCTGTGGAGAAAGGAGGATTCCCCTCCAGCTAGGAAAAAGGCAGCTTAACAGTGCTGCGTGCTGCTGGGTGAGACCTTTGTGAGCAGTTGGGAATTTCCCCTGCCACAGGGGTTAATGTGAACGCCTCTGGTCACAAGTCTGGACAAACAGCCTAATTTTGTTCCTTTTGCTTACCCACTTTCTCCTTGAATGGACGGTTAAGCAAATATAAGCAGAGATTGTGACTTCCATCCCAGTGCACACTGATGCCAGCTGGTACAGCTGAAAATAGCGAGAGCAAAAAAAAAAAGGAGATCAGGGGACAAGCAGCAATCCAGCAACTCCAAAACACCATTAGGAAATAATAGGAGGAGACCTCAGCTTATTGCAGCTCTCAAGGTTTCTCTGACAGGACCTATCTGAACTTTGCTCGTACAGAGCCCAAAGTATGAACCATTCCTCCCTTGTTAGTGACTTCTTCCTTGCCTTTGTGCTTCCTCCTCTTTTAATTATGGGGTTAAGTCTGACTGCACCCTGGTGACTGACTTACATGTGAGGGCTGGCATTTTTATCCAGGCTTTCATCCTTAAGGATAGAGTTTATTTAAGTCAAACCAAGCAAGAGCCATTAGAATGGAACTGAAGCCCAGTGTCATGCAGCAATGAATTCCATGGGATAACATGTTCCTATCCATTTGGATTACCTGGCTGTAGTTTTATTTCAGGTCCCACCTGTAGGATCCGACTAGGCAGGAGAAAATGCAAGGTAGCATGCCTGAAATGGGAAAGGAGAAATATATGCAAAAGAAAGGCCTTGATAACTAGACAGCACAGCAACAGAACCTGGAATGACTCTGGCCCTGCCCTGGAGTCTTGGGATGAAGGAGGGAGACCTAAATCAGAGGCTTGTACCTGCGCTTGGAAAGTGCCCTGCATATACATGTCATGAACTAAAATACTGGTTGGGGTCCCACTCACCTGGGGATCTCATCCTTGCTCTCACCCTCAGCCTCCAGGTACTCCTGATAAGTATTTCGGAAGATTGCTTCCTGCTGCTCCCACTGGGAATCCTTGATTAGGTGATTTTGCCCCAAGCCAAATACGCTGCCATCATCCACTTTCATCAAGGCATCCAAAGGGCTTTTAAAGTTGCTTCCTGGATTGAGAACACAAATGAAAGCAGACATCACAGAGACTCAGGAGAGCCCTGAAGCACTTCTCCCATCCCAACTTCAGGAGAGGATTTTCGTGAAAAGGGCCACATTTCACCTTACTGCTACAGTTCGTTCTAATTAAAGTTCATTCAGTGAACCTTCTGTATCACCAGCTATTTGAAGGCAAGGATTAGGGTAAATTACACGAGGATCTAGCTCACCTTGCCTTTTGGAGGAAGCTCCATGGCAGCATCCTCAGTAAGAGGTTACTCCCTCCCCATCCTCCTCTCTAAAACTTCAGCTTGTTCCTATGAATCCAGGAGTCTGAGAGAAGGTCTGATATTGTTGCCGGACTGCTAGGGTCCAGCAAACAAACAGTTTGCTCCTTCTCTGGTGACGATGAAGCTCAGACTGTATGAAATGCACTTCTAGGCCCACTATAGTGTTAGCACAATGCTAACAGAGGTGGTATAGTGTGTACTGGCTGAGTAACAAGCAATTCCCACTAGTTCCCAACACTAACTATAATTCCCATTATATGTAACTACAGAGACAGACAGGAATGGATCAGGAAGCATGTTACTAAAACTTTTTAAGTGCTCTGTTTTATAGATGTAAGAGCCCCGATTCCTTTGCCACCTGAAGGAGGATGCAGAGTGAGCAAGCACAAACAGACCCTCACCTGTAATAGGTTTTGGTGGCTTGACTTTCAGCAGCAGCACTGGGAGGCCCAGCTTTGCATCAGATCTGCTTGCAGACAGAAGAGATTCCTGCAAAAGAGAGTCAGCCTGAGACCTGGCTTTCCAGTAGCTGTGTTGTGGCCTATGCTGAAAATTTTCACCTGTCGAAGTTCCTGAGAATCTAATATTTCCTGTAGCAGAATGCTCCAATTTACTCAGATGGTGCAATACTGCTGGAATAGCAGCTGGTGGTTTCGGGGAAAGCAGCAGAAATACTAGCCCTGGGACCAGGGACCTTTGAAAAGCCTGTACTGGGAGAGGCAACACGTCCCAATAACTTCAGACAACACAAGTGGCTTAACACTGCCTAGAAGATACCAGTTTTAGTCTCATTCCTCTGGCCAAAACAGAGGAGCTTGAGGGAGGTCACCACTTAATACTTTGCCAACAACATTACAAAGGATCTCCTCCTTGTGTTCTGCTTCTCCCTGATCTCCTTGAATGTCTCTTGTTGCAGCACTGGCTTGGATGTGCAGAAAGCTGCAGCCTTGCAGCCTTTTGGCAGAAGGGGTGCAAGAAACAGGATGGGACTAAAGGTTGCAGAGTGTTGTGGATGGTCAGGAGTGGAGAAACCTACCCAGGACCTGCACTGGTGTCTCCTCCCCACACCCACACGTTGAACCCAGAGAGGTGTCATGCTAAGCAGGGCAGCAAGTCTCAGAAGGAAGAGGTAGGAGCTGGACACTTCATATGAGCACAGGAGCTCAGCAAAAAGGGAAAGCCTTAGAGTGTGTTTTTTGGGGGGGCAATTTAAGGGGGCTGTGGCTGGCACAGACATAGGGCTGAGTAGCAGCTCCCTCTTAAATCCCCAGGAATGCTGCTGAAAAAAAAGGATGAACTGTGAGGCAGATGTTAGAGGGTTAACTGGAGGTATGAGACAGACAGAGCCTGTGTGTTGAGAAATGAGCTGACAGGGTGAAAGCGATGTAGGAGAAGGTTGAGCACTGACTCAGTATTTAAAATTCCCCACAACAGCTCGGGACATTCATTGAGGCCAGTTCCCAGCTTTGTTGAATGCTCTCTACACAGCTCCACACTTTTCTATCACAGAAGTGGAAGAGGGCAGAGGTTTAGTTCAAACAGGCTGACCGAGGGTAGACAAGAACCATATCCTGTCCAAGTGGATTCAGCTACAAGCCAACAGGCTCTTTTTGGAAATCTAAAATATGAACCCATGTCAGAGACATTGCCAGGACCAGACTCCTGAGTGCTGATATCAGGCCTGATTCTCAGCGCTGCTCTTTCACCCTCCAGAACACACCATAAGAAGGAAGACAGAAGCCCAAGGGAATCTCCCCAGAGATGGCCTCCTCACATGGGGCAATACTGCTGCAAAAGGAGCTGGCAGTTTCAGGGTGGGGCAGCAGGAATGCAAGTCTTGGGACCAAAGGAACTTCCTTGGAAAGCTTGTCTTGGGAGAGGCAACATTTCCCAACAGCATGAAGCCCTTGTGAAATGTGGGACGGGTGGCTGTAGAAACTGCAGAAATACATGCTATTCCCTTGGGCTAACAGACTTGCTCAGCCTGAATCTTGCTGTTGCTGTCTGCAGGAGCAAGAGTTGATGAAAGATCTGTAAGTAAAAGGGTAATAAGAGAAAACAGCAGAGTAGGAAACTAGTTTGTACCATAGATCCCTGGCTTGACTTTCTGTCTCTGAAAGCCAACCCTGCTGCAGCTCCTGGGCTATTTTCTCTCTCCTTCAGCCAGGAATCCTTAGGCAATCGGTAGATGTCCAGCCAAGCTTCTGTGCTGCCTGCATTGGGAAACTGTGTTGAGCAACTGGAAATAAGGAGGAAAGGGTTTTCAGGCAAGCAGTTTTTAACATCCTCAAGATGGAAACCTGCTTTCTTTGAGCCTTCTGGAAGCCTTGATAACTGCACTGCCCAGAGCCAGATTTAGGACCAGTGCTGATCCATTTTGGAGAGGATAGGGAGCAGCAGCAGCTCTCTAAGCTGTAGGAAAAGACTAGGTGGTTGAGGAATAGAAACCCTAGGAACCCAGAACACACCCACCATTTTAAAAGCATTGACTGCAGAATTGATGCCTCCAGAGCCCTCCACTAGAACACAACAGTTGCCGTCCAGCTCACCAGGCTCCTGCACTTGCCTTGCAGCAGGACTCCTGCGTAATCAGCTCCCTGGGAAAGCACCACCTCCATGCAAGTACTTCGCTTGCTGATATCCTCCTGCCAAAGAACAGAGGGCTGGCATCAGAGCAAGGTTACTGCTTCACAGAACTCCACATCTTTCAACATTTCGACATGGGTGGAGGCAAGGCAGACTGCCAGGAGAACAGAACTAACTATCCCATGTACAGGGGACTGGAATAGGAGTAGGGAGATAAGGAAAGTGCTCTGTGACTAGGGCTTTAAGTTGGTCCTGGGTTGGTAGCACTGTCTAGAGGTGACAATGCTACTTGTGCCCTATGCAAGTGTCTCAGAGGGGCCCTACCTCAGGCTGTCCCTCAAAGGTGCATGGAGGCTCCAGCAGATGCACTACAGCAAAACAGAGAGAAGTCAGTGGGAAGCATTTAGTGCCCAGGCTTGATCCCACAGAAGTGCAAAGAAAGGGACCACAAGAATTTAGCACCAGACAAGGCCTTGGAGACTAGGAAAGAGATTTGCACTTTATGATTTATACTTTACACTTTTTCATTTGCATTTTGTGTTCTTAGAGGAGAACCATCAGCTCCATAAATCACTTCCTTTAGTAAAGGGAGACTCACTCTACTGGGTCACAAATGATGGTGCTCAGGGATCTCCAGGAGGTGCCTTTGCTGGGATGTAATTCTAGGATGCCTGCACTCAGTGAAGACTTCAGTAATAACACAGGAACACAGATTACATTGTCACATGTCCCATGCTCTCCTGGCTCTCTGGTCATGGAGAGACCACTGCTGCCCACATCAGAGTATCTCTGAAGAGTAATTAGTACTCATCACAGTTGAGTACTTAGCAGTTTTTGCCCAGAGTCTATGGAATTAGCTCACTACTTACCACCTCATTTAAGTTTCTAATGAATAGGAAGCTGTCCTTGTAAAAGCAGAAGAGCCAAACAAATCCTGGAAGAGAAACACAGATATATGTGGTAGTAGAAGGAGAGTGACCAGACGGCAGCCAAGATCTTGGAAGTCAGCTGTGACAATACATGTGGGAGAGTGAAGAGGGTTACATATTTTTGTGGGCTCAAGGAAGAAAGTCTTCTTGTTTCCAGCACTGAACTTCCACTGCCCTCTTTATGTCAACACTCGCAAACAGCTGGCCATATACATAGATGGATCCACCGAACTGAAAAGTATTTCCACCAAAAAAATGACAGCTTTCAGATTTAGAATTACACTAATCTGATTTGTAATAGAATGATGCAAACACAGATGCTGAAAGAAAGAACAGGTAGGAACCTTTGGATACCAACAGTTTCCGTGTGGTCCACAGTACTACCAACACTGCAGCACATGTCAGCTCTGCTCCCACCCCCTGCTGCTCCACAGGGAAGGACACCAAGCCCACACCCTTCACTAATCCCAAGGCCCTAGGGCCACAGTCACCCTGCCACCTATTATCTAACCTCCTTCTTCACAGAGCTTTCTAAGAAACCTGTCAGTCAAGCTCAAATCCCTCCTGCTAATTTAGTGCTTTTCTGTAAAGTAGCTGCCCCAACACACGGCTTCCCTAGGGAGCTCAAGGAAATCCAAGGCCAGCTTACCAAGCTCATCCACAGCAAGCAGGACATGGTGCTCGTCCCCTAAGGCCGAAGCACGGATGACACAGATCTCTGTCTTGGCTGTATCCCAAGCACAGATTTGCTTACAGTCAGACACCTGGAAGACAGCCAGACCCATGGACAGTCCAACAAAGATGTATTTTCCAGAGGCTGCAAGGCAGCTGGCTCTTCCTGTCACCTACCAAGAAAAGGAGAGGATGAGTGCACCCCACCAGCTCCTCAGCGGGGGATAGGTCAGTCACACATCTAAAGCTTCACCAGCAATAAGCAATGATTTACTCTACAATGGAAAAAAAATGCATAAACTTTCATTAAAAGGGCAGAGGGGACAGAGGAAGAGGGTGAATGTGCCTCATGTCCCATCACAGAGATGGGTCTGTGTCAGGAATGAGAAAGTTGGCTCCCATCCCTCCCTTTCTCATCAACAAGAGGGGCTTTAAGGCCCACAAGGGGCAAGGTGATGCTGAGATCCCCCCATTTTTAGGCAAATGCAGGATGCCAGCAGGCACGCTCTGCCTCTGGTTACCTCTGCAGACAGGGGGAGAAGGTCCCCATGTACCCCCAAAACCATGTACCCCTCTTTCTGCTGCCAGGTATCACTGGATCACACAGCTGAGCGTCTCCATTAACCTGCTACTGGTTAATTGCCTTCTCCCCAGCAAAGAAGGGTGGAGCCAGGCAGAGCAGCAGAAGGTGAATTTAGTGCTGCTTAATATCGGCCACGCTCCTCTCGGAGAGGTGTGATAGATGGGTGGGAAGCAGAACCTGTCAAGCAAGCTCAGAAGCTGCCGCCTTTTGAAACGAATCAGATGAGATGGTGGTGGATTCGGAGTGAAGTGATGAAGGGAAGGATGTAAAAACCAGCGGAATGGTTATTGACAAGAAAAGCTGCTAGGGAATTGGTGATGCAAGGGGCTCTTTACCTGGAATTCGGCTGTGGGAGAGCATTTTGTGGCCTGGATTTTTCCTTTCTGTGCTTCGTGGAGCGCCTCTCTTCTTTGGACGATCTCCATAGCATTGTCAAAAACCAGCATCACCAGCTTGCTGATCATCCTGACGGGCTGCGGCAACGCGGCAAGCGCTCCATCGGGATCCCGCGGGAAGAAACCTTCCTCCTCCTCCTCCTCCTTTATCCAGTCCCTTTCCGATGGCGGAGGAATCTCCAGGGGATGCTTGCGGATGTACACGGGCATCTTTCTGCCTTCCCAGGGCACACCAGGGATGCAGGGATCACAGCAGGTGCAGAAGAGGAAAGAACCTGGCGATATCTACGCTCATGAGGTAAAGGAGATCAAAAAGACAAGACAATTAATGGTGGTTAATGATTCCTGGCAGGGGAGCAGGGGTCTCGGGCAGGCAGTCGGAGCAGGGCTGTTTTATGGAGCCCTTTTCTACTTGCTCCACTGCTTCCATTGCTCGTGTTTGCACCCAGCTCTGGGAATATCTCAGTCCCAACATCCCTGCCATAAACACCTGGGTGAAAAGGTAAAAGTTGGGGTGTGAGTTTGTCTACAAACCTAGCACACAATATTTGCAAGTGTGGGCTTGCTCTTCATTAAATTCAGCCTGAAATAAATTACAATAAAAATACTAATAACTCTGAAAACAGGTAAATTCACTACAGTTTGGGCTGAATATTCAAGCTGCTGGGCACATCATTTATTTCTGAACTCCAAATCGTTTATTTCTTAACTCCAAATCGTTTATTTCTTAACTCCAAACACTCTCCAAAGTGTTTGCAGAGTGCCCATGACCGCCGCCACCGGGAGCTCCGATCCTATTGGGAGCTGCAGGACAAGGCGCGAGCTCCTCCGGAGCTAAAACTTCCCCACAAAACCCGAGACTAACCGGGCCTCTTGGGACGGAGCCTCCGGCCGGGCCTAAACCCGGGCGCTCGTGGGGGACGGTTTTAAAGGGGACACCGCGCTGCTCGCCCCTCACCTGCCCCCGCGCGTTGCCGGTCGCCTTGGCAACGGCGGGGCGGAGCGCCGCGCTGCGCCGCCCGCCGGGAAGCGAGCGCCGCGGCGGAGGGTTCCGGCGGCGCGCGGTGCCGCCGCTCCCGGGGCGGGGAGGCGGCGGGAGCCGGCGCCGTCCCCGGGGAGGAGCCGCGGCCGCCGAACCCGCCGCTGCCGCCGCGGCCATGGAGGCCTTCGTGGACTTCACCAACCGCAGCCAGGGCCGCGACCAGCTCTTCCGGTGAGGGCGGGCTCCTTCCCGCCGCCCCCCCCCGCTCCTGCCGCCCCCCCGGGACCCCCGTGTGTGGGGGGGGACCCCCATGTGTGGGGGGGACCCCCATGTGTGTGGGGGGACCCCCCCGTGCGGCGGCTCCGCCCCCTCCATGCCCAGGCGCCCCGCGGCCGCCCCGGTCCCCCCGCTCCGTCCCGGGGCTCCCCGTTGTTTCATTGCGAGCCGCTTTTCCCATTTTTCCCCATTTTCCCCTTGTTTTCCCTCCCAGAGCCACGCAGCACTCGTGCATGTTGCTGGGCTATCTGCTGGAGCATAAGGCTGACGCGGAGAAGCTGGTGGCAAAGCTCAAGCAGCTGGAGTCTGGCATGAGCTCCGGCCGTAAAGGTAAGTTGGGGGACAGCCCTTCCTCACCCCTTCCTTCTGAGCAACCAATATTCGGGATATTCAGCCCACCTGGAGCTGTTCACAAGCTCCCTGAGTCGCCAACAGGCCCTGCTCTGTGCTGGCTTTGGGAATAGGGACATCGGGGCTCATCTGGCCCCTTGAGCAATGTGGAAATCCCGCTGGAAGAACCGGGGAGGCGGGTTCAGAGTCAGCCCTTGCTGCAACAACCAAAGGTGTCGCCCCTGATAAAGCACGGAGGGAACGGCCACAAACTGGAGCACCCAAAGGTCTGCAGAGACTTAAGGGAAAACTTGACAGTGAGGGTGGCAGAGCCCTGGAACAGGCTGCCCAGGGAGGCTGTGGAGCCTCCTGCTCTGGAGAGCTCGAAAATCCACTTGGATGCAGCCTGTGCCACGTGCTCCAGATGTCCCTGTGTGTGCAGGGGCCTGGACTAGATGATCTCCAGGTCCCTTCCAACTTAAGGATTCAGTGATTCAGAGCAGGGGGTTGCACTGCAAGGCCGGCTCTCCACAGCGTGCGAGAACTTCTGGCTAATGCCATGAGACCGTCAATGCCAAGGGCTGTCAGCCCAAGAAAACCACCTTGGAGGGACCCTCCTTCAATCGGGATTTTTACAGCCTCACATGCTCATTTTCTTCAGCACTTCTACCAAATTATGCACCCTTTCATACTTTTTTAATGGTCTCTCCATATGCACCATTTCACTCTGTCACTACTGCATGGATTGTTATGTTGTTGCTACAGTTATGCTGCATGCTCTCGGGTTAATCTTACACCCCGATCAATTAATCACTTCTAACACAATTCTAGTCTATAAGGCATATATTCTAATTTAATATGTTACCTTACATTTGCTTTATTATTCTAATTACCTCTGGAGTATGAGAGTTTCTAGGATAGAGGCTAGCTGGGTTATCACCATGCCTGTAATTTTCTTGCTCATAATAAAGAAATCTCTAACAGACTTTAGGTCTAAATTCAGGCCACTTGTAATTACGTTAAATGTGATATTTGTCACTCTTACAGTGCAGCAGCTTATGAGACATAATTCATCTAGTGCTATATTAATATTCATGGAGTGAAATCCAAACAGCACAGAGAATGAAATCAGTCTTGTTGTATAGTATACGACGTATAAATCTATGTCTATGTATATGTAAATGTGTGTGTAAACAGATAGATATGAATTGTGCTGTTCTTGCTGGCAGAGAACTATATGTATCTTTGAAAAATTCATGACTGAGGAAAGACTCAATGATCTGCAAGTGAATGAATCACCAGCCTCCAGAGAAGCCTAGAAATGTTTGTTTGTGTCACTCTTGCTGGCACTGCCTTATTCGGGGTAGTTGGTCATGTAAGGAAGGGGGTGACAAAGGTTGCAGGACCTGCTATTGAGAGTTGTCTATAGGTCCTGAGCTGCTGCAGGACATTCCTGAGATACTTACATCCCATGCCTTACAAAAACTAGTGCCTCACACTGTGAGCTCAGAGTTTGCCCAAAAGAAGACACTTAAATGTATAAATTCCCAAAGACTGCCAAGCTTTTGGAAGGTGTATGTGGGCAGTGACACGCAGAGCTCTCCTGCGTGGGGCTGCGTCTCTATGTGTGCAGAGGATGGCTCATTCTAACCATTCTACCCTCTGTGGGGCTTCTTGCAGTGTTCAGACTGGGCAACATGGTGCACGCCATGGTGGCAGCCAGGAGGACCGTGCGGCTGCCCGATGTGGTTCCTCGCCTCTGCCTTACCACCTCCAACGTGACCCGGGCCCTGTACTTCGTCTGCGACGGGGTCTTGTGGCTCAAGAGTGTTGGTCTCCAGCCTGACATCGATAAGCAGAAGTGGCACAACTGGGCTACCAAGTGTTACTACTTTTCCCTGCTGATGAATCTCGCCAGAGACTGGTATGAGATCTACTGGAGGTTGGAGGAAGCAGTGCTGAAAAGAAGGATGAAAGAAAGTCCTTCCTGGGACAAAGAAGATCAGGAACTCAACTGCTTGAAATCTGACAGCTTGCCATCTTTTCTACTTCTGCTGGTTCAGATACTGAAAAGACATCCTCCTTTGCTGCTAGATCTGGTGAAGAATCTGTGTGATCTCTCTGGTCCCTTGGATACACTAGGAATCTACAAGACCAATTCAGGAGTGGTTGGTTTCTGTGGCCTCATCTCCTCTCTGGTGGGGATCCTCACGCTAGCAAGCCCACACCTGAAGCTGAAAGAATGACATCAAAGGAGCCACGTAGTGTGCAATGAGCCAATAACCTTGATTCTCTGTCAGGTTTTATTCCCCTATAGCACTTTAAAAATGAAGATATCTCATAGTAATCTCAAGATGAGGTTTACCCTCTGAATAAGTGAGTTCTACCCTGTATCTTTGCAGATGAGTTGGGTACTATGACATACTCTCTGATGGAGTGGAATTGGGAGAAAACAGAGCAATATTTCTCAAGCACAAACAGGCCTTGGAACGTGGCCACTAGAGGAACATAGCTGCTAGATAAGAAAATATTAATGTTCCTGTATTTTAATGTAGGGTTATGAAATAGCAGCACTGAAAACTCTAATATGTTTATGACTCATAACTAATCATGTTTACACCAGAAAGGTAGAATTCACCAATCAAAGATTCCTACAATCAAATTTCTTAACGTGCTCAGGCAAGTTAGGAGCTGTGATTAAAATGTCTTAAATAATATGTGAGTACACTGATTTGGACTGAGAGATTCTGTCATCTATAGGCAGTGGTTTGAATCCAGTGTGAAGGGAACCAAAAAAAGTGATATTATTTAACCTTTCAGTGATCTCTGTGTGACACACATTGGTGGTACTGGATCCATAGTCCAGTGTGTGCCAGTTTGTGCCTTAAGAAACCAGCACCTTCTTTTCCTTTGAAAATGTGGGCTAAGGACTCAGATTCCTGCAGCAGGCCATGAGTGAGGGCATTGCTGAAGGACAGTGTATGGGAGAAACTTGTCTCAGTTTTGCTAATACTATGATTTGCAGGGAAGTGGTTTTCCAAAGCTGTGAATCTGGAACCCCACACTAGCACTGAATTTCCCATTATACCCACAGCCTGACTTCCAAGCCCCAGTGATTCCAAGTGCAGCTAATTTCCATTAATCACACTGTGGTAAGTAATATGGCTTGTTCTAATGTTACTTGAGAAATTCCAGTCTAATAAGGAGCTTTGGAAGGTTAAGGAGAGCAGGCTGCCTCCAAGCTTGCTGAGTTGGAAGGACTGCAAGGGCATGTTTCCAGTTGTGTAAATTCCTGGAGGGAAGGGAATGGACCTGGACTTGATACTATCAGAATCCTGGGAAGAGAAGCTTGTTTTCTGGATTTGGGCATTCATGTTTCACATGTTACTACGTGATCTTCTCTACCTCCGTCATGGCCACAAGACCATGTGTATGTGCTCACCAGCTGAATGGGTTCTCCCATTTATAAATGCCTCAAGTTTGTCCTCAACTCTATTGTACTTTATTGATCCCTTACCAATCTGGGGATCATTGCCTGGCAGTTTGGTCTCGGTTATAGGAGAAATGCTGTGTCCTGTGTCTAACAGTGGCATGACGTGCAGTCCTTGTTTTCCTTCACTTATTTCCAACAGTAGCCGAAAAAAATCTGATCAGGTAGGAGAAAAAATTACCCCTTTTCTTTATCAGAGCTAGACCTCTGTGTTCTGCTGCTTTCTGGTCCAAGGACTCCTTGTTTAATTTGCCAGGGGATGTGATCAGAGATTACTCTAACCAAGACCGAGGTACTTTTATTGCTTCTGACTCCTGTCTGTGACTAGAAATTAAAGGATGCCCCTCTTTGATCACAAGGAGACCTGTAGACCTGATATTACGGTGCTGTACTTTACCTTAAATCACTGTGGTCATGCTTGGAATTATTTTGAATCAGAAGTGTTAGCCACTGGAGTGTTTGCAAAAAGAGCTTGCTGGGCAGGATAATGAAGTGTGCCCGAAAACCAAAGTGCCCACAGCAGCACTTCAGTATGGAAACGAGCACCACTAAAAGCAGAGCGCGCTGCCCGTGCAGCATTGTGCAATGGGCTGTGCTGCCTTCAAGGACTTCCTCTCCTTTTTAACAGAAGATACTTATTTTTTCTTTACTCCATTTGCCTTTGAGCTCCTGGCAATGTGTGGACCCTTCCTTGGCCGGAGTTTGATCATTAGCCCAGTGGGCAGGAACTGCTGTGAAGGGGTAAGAGGAGTCTTGGTGATCTAGCAAGGGAGGCTCGGCCGCCCTCTGCCTCCAGAATTTTATCTTCTTGCAGAAAAACTACATAATGAATTCTTTACAGGGGAGCATTCACACATGAAATATTTCATTGGTTTGCCAACAGATTTCTTTATTTTTTCCCTTGTAGCTTGTAGATAAAGGGGAATGGATTAAAATCCTGAGGTGGCCCCTGTGCCCTGTGCAGGGAGAAGGTGCTGTATTCCCTGCTGTTGGGCAGCGTGGTGCAAGCTCAAACCAACCTTTGGTATTTCCCCTGGGGTGGACCTACCCTTGGAGTTGGGGCAGGGAATTTTCAGCCACTTTTCCTTACACAGGTTGGAACATACCAGAGTAGCCCTTTTTTACTGGCTGTTAGACACTAATACACGCATTTCTGCTGCACAGCTGGGGGCTAGTGATTTACTGTACCTAAATGTTGTGTGTCTGAAGCAATAGAAACACAAACCAAAGGAGAGAATCCTTTTAGTGCCTTTGTTTGTATCTCCCTCTAATACAACAGTTGCAATAACTATGGCTGTTTGAGTACAAGCAATAAACTCAGATGACTACGGCACTGTGTCTGTGTGTGACTTAAGGGGGTGTAGAAAAGAGATGGTAAAGGTGGAATCCTGCTTACATCTCTGGATTTTATGAAGGATGATATTACTAGGGAGACATTGCCTCTATTCACACTGGGGTTATAGAGCTTTTCTTTAACAGCAGCAAGGTCTCAGTCCAGTTTGCCATAAATCATTTATAATTTCAATCACAAAAACAGTGGGAATGTGTTACGTGAGTACCTGGCAACGCTGCATTGGAAATGATGAAGGAAGGAAAGGAAGAAAGGAAAGGGATGAAGGAAACTGGAGGAAAAAAGGCATTTTGAGCATTGCCACGAGCTGCCCTTGAGTGCAAGGCAGGAGGGCTGGAGCCTCCTGCTCAGCACAAGCAAAGGCACCATGAAATAAACCTGCATTTTAGTATCTTGTAAACAGCCTTTTGCTGGGATGGGTCTCATGATTGAAGGGTGAATCACTAACACTGATTAACCATGAGTGTCTGTTATTAACAGTGGATCCCTGTCATGTCAGGAATTGAAGGATAATGTCCCTATTGGGAAGGAGGGTGATGGAACAGGGATAACCATTAAAACTGGGCTCTTGCTGGTAGCTTGCTGCTGATTTCCATCCCTTGCAGCAATGGGTTTGAGAGCTAGGGAGCTCTGAAATGTCTTTTCCTGAACCATATGTGAAGTGCTGTGTTCAGTGACATTTAGCAGGAATTTCTCCTTCTGAATTACTAGTCTCATACACAATTTATAATGGAAACAATAAACATGTGAGATGTACAAAGCAATCCTTCTGCTTACAGGCAAGGGCTACGAATACTATTTACTAATACTATTACTGCAGCTAACATAATATTTAAAGGAATATGTGAAGCTTTCAGGACTCGCAGGTGGCAGCAGGAACAGTCAATGTCCTGAAAAGCAGCGTCTCTGAAGAGGAACCCAGGGAAGCAGCTTTGCAGAGGAAAGGTGACAGGGAAAGTGAGTGAAAGGTTATCTGCCAAGAGGAGGGTAATAAATTGATCTCTCGATCCATCCATGAGGCAATAGTTATATTGCATCGAAGGACAATTAAATCACACAGGAGAGTATTTTTTTAAGTGTAAGTAAATTGAATCACTAAATGGATGGCCTAGGAAGGCAGTCCTTAACAGGAAACTGGGCAGACACTAGCAGTGGTTTGCGGGTGCTGCTCTTGCCATGGGGCATGGGAATGGATTATCCTCCCCAGGCACATTCCAGGCCTAAAAGTAAAGATGCTTTACATGGTTTGGGGGGTCTGGCTTGTCTCTTCACCATAGTTTGTCAGTGGGCACAGAGGAGATAGCAGAGGGAAGAGTGTAAATGTTGGGCTTCCCTGCAGCAGCTGGTGCAGGGAGCCCAGATCCCAGCTCCTGGGACACAGAGCCCTGGGCAGCGCAGTGGGCAGCAGAGCTGGCTGATACCTTTGCACTGCAGTGTGGGTCTGGCAAGGCCTTTGCCCCCACAAACAGGAGAGCTGAGGCAACGGGTTAGTAAGGCAAAGGCTATGCTGGCTGCTAATCCCGAATAAAGTTAAGGCAAAGACAGATAAATGGCATTTTTACCCAGGCCAGCAAAGCTGGCACAAGTTTCGGTGTAAAAAGAGCATGCAATGAAGTTCTGAGCGGGCGGCTGCCCTTTGTCCTGCTGTGTGCAGAGCAGTGACTCACGCTCCGCGGAGCGGGGACGGCCGGTGCTTTTCCCCTACTTGGCTGCCTGTCCCTCCATGGCAGGGGGTGAGCCCAGCTCGCTGGCCTTCGAGCTCTGCAGAGCTGCAAACGGTCTCCAAAAGCTGCGAGGGAAGGAGATATTTTCCTCCCCTGCACGGCTTTTCCACTCACATATGGAGGTCAGGAGTAGGGAGCCCGTGCAGGAGTCCTGGGTGCTGTGGGGGCCACCACGTTATCCTGTGTGAGGGCACCGTGGGCTGTTCAGGGGCTGCATCCCACTTGCTCCTTCAATGTAGGTACCCACACACCAAGTCCTCCTCTGCTCATGCTCCCCTACACTTGTGCCAAGAGGCAACATGACTGCTACCTGCATCTCATCTGTGCAGGTCCCTTTGGGGTATTTCTTTGTCCTTTGGCTCTGCTGTTTGCAGAAGGTTGTCCAGGTCATATCAGCACAGCTCTTCCCTAGTGGAGTAGAAGTGGCCTTGATCTCTTTAGTCAATAACCAAGCTCATCACAGCTCAATTAAGTTTCCTCTTCTTTTCAGTCAATAGGACATACAGTTTTGTAATGTGTGATGTGATTCAGCAGGTGTCCCTGCTACGGAAGGCTGAGGAGCAGCGTCAGCAAGAGCAGAGCCAGCAGGTCAAGGATGCTGGTTCATCCCCTCTATGTTGCATTTACCAATGCAACATGTTCCCAGTCCATTGTTGGAGATTGTAGGTGCTACAGAAACCCGGAAAGGTTGTTATCTCTTCTGCACTCATTTGCACCACTACCCAGGCTGAGATCTGTGGGGAAAACTGCTGCTATCTAATCATTTTTGCCTCTATCTGGCTGTCCATTGCTCATATTCTGTTGCTTGAGAGACAAAGTCTAGGGATAATTTCTCTTCATGTTGTTTGGTAAAGTAGGATTAAACTCACATACCTCCCAGTTACATCCCAGCTTCTGGGCTCCGCCACGAGCGGGACAAAGGGGATTTCTGCAGTTGGCTGTTCCAAAGGAGTCTGGCTCCAGGGGCTGTGTGCCCAGTTTCCACAGCAACCCACCAGCTCCAAGGCCACGCAAGGGGCAGGGAGGTGGGGCCCTGCCTGGTCCTGCCTGGAGCATCACCCATCCGCGCCACAAGAGCCGCGGCCGCCACGCTCCGCTCTGCTCCACTCCACGCACGGTGAGTCCTGCAGCCACCAAGGGACGGCTGCAACAGGTCCAGGGATGGGGACAGGGATGGGGACAGGGATGGGGACAGGGACGGGGACTGCCTGCTCTGCCTGCGTTGCCTCCTGCTGAGAAGAGGAAGGCTATGCTGGAGGTGGGAGCTGCAGGAGTGCAGCTGGGTGGCTCAGCTAGGGACGATGGAGATGGGTGTTTTGCAGGAAGGCACTTCCAGCTGGGATTGTCCTGGGCACATGGGAGTGCTGCAGACCCTGCTCTGCTGTCCTACAGCCCGAGAGTGGGAGCTGTGAATGTGGGCAGGGATCACACCGCCTTGGTCCCACACAGCCCTGCATCCCGACTGCAGCCTGTCAGCTCACTGCTTCCATCCTGACTTCTCAGCCTCTTCCAGTCTTCACCTGCATCTGTCATTCCAGCTCCTACTCCATATTTTTCATGCAAATCCATTAGTATTTCCCAATCCTTATTGTCCCGAGTTTTCCCTTCGGCATCACCAGGGTGTTTTATTCTGCCGTGTTAGAGCAGCAGCTTTAGCACTTCCCAACTAGATGTCTGTCAGCCCCTTCTTTGTGTCTGTGGGTGTTAAGACATGCAGAGATTAGTGTGCAGTCCTCAGCTTAGCAGGTGAAGAGTCAGGCATGAGGCAATGCCCCAACCACGGCATCCATGGGAGCCGCGTGTCTCAGCCCGGCTCCTGGCCCAACGCAGTCCGGGCAGCAGGAATGAGTGCCATGAACCCAGGTGCCTTCCAGCGTGGTCTGCATTGCTCACCCTTGTGTTGCAGGTGCACGCGTCGCAATGATGGCGAAGAAGAACCTGGCTTTGCCAGGTGCAAGTGCCAAGGTAAGTGTGGGAAGGAGGGACAGGGGAGAGGGTGGAAGGGTGTGAGAAGTGGCAGCTGCTTCATGCTGGCTGGGCTAGATGACTGCGTTGTGCCTGGTGCTGTGTCTTGCATCGCTGTGTTATCTTTACATAGATCTGAACTGGTAATAATATAGAGCATCCATCAAAGGAGAGCAGGAAAATCTTTAGGAAAATTGAAATTAAATTGTCCAGAATGGAGTTACCTCTGACCTGATAGGAGCCCTCAGCAAGCCCCCCAGCAGTGCTACTCCCTTATCTTTGTCTCCTATTTGGATCACCAAGCTCCAGCACTCATGCTGCTGTGAATGCAACACATCTCTCAACAACCAGAGCCCTGGGGTAGCTTAATGTGGCCTTTGTGAGACTGCTGGCTCTGATTCAAGCCAAAGGAGCAGCAAATACTGCTATTGTCCAACATGGGAATTAGAAGGCCAGCTGCATATGCAAGCAGGGCATTACTCAAACTCAGCCTCTTACCTATTTGTGATCAGCTCTTAGCTCTGCTGAGCCTTTCTTCTAGGCATGACTCCTACCAAAGTCCTCTGTATCATTGCGAGTAGACCTGCTCCTCTCCCTTTCTACTGTGTGAGGTCCAAGTGCCTTTGCTGTCCCTTTGCCAACCCAAGCGCAGGAGCAATGACTAGGTCAGAGGGGAGAAGTAGTAGAGCAGGGAGGAAACTGGATGTCAAGCTGGCTGTTTTAGGGAGATGGGAGGAGAGGGGACTGTCAATCTGTCCAGCTCTGTCTATGGCATCTCTGATCCTTCAGCAGCAGCCGGCCTGGTTTTCCAAAACTAGGGGGTAGGCAAAGTAGATGGGAGACCTTCTCTAGTGCCATCTTCCATCCCTCCACTTCCCTGAGCATCTCAGAGCTGATACAGGAATGTGGGGAGCGGTTGGACGGTAGCTGAGGTTCAAGAAAAGCTCCATGGTCATGGCAATGTGTGAGGTGACACCAGGGTCGAAATTATGGGGCATTCCTCAGGGAACAGTGGTTGTGGGCTGGCTCCTAACTGCCTCTGTCCCGTGGTGCGCAGGAGAACGTGCTACAGAGGGTCCTGCAGCTGCCCGTGGTGAGCTCAACCTGCGAGAGCCTGCAGCGGAGCTACGCCAGCACCAAGGACGCCCACCCGCTCGTGGCCTGCGTGTGCAACGTCTACGAGCGGGGCGTGCAGGGTGCCGGCGCACTGGCCGCGTGGAGCGTGGAGCCCGTGGTGCGCAGGCTGGAGCCGCAGCGTGAGTGTGCGCAGCGCCTCGCGCGCCGGGCCCGTGATGGCGGCGGCCTCATGGCGGCGATGAGGGCGGCCCCTCAGGCCAAGCTGGGGCTGGATGGAGAGGGCCCTGGGCTTCTCTTGCCTCCTGCAGGCCCCACAGCGAGCGGCTGGGCTGGGCTGAAGCCCTTCAGGGTGACAAATGCTGCTCTGAGGCAAATCTGCTCTCACCTGGAGGCTCCAATGGCCCCCTAGACCCTGCACGCCAGGGCAGGGTCCCCAGGGAGAAGGGCAGTGCCCTGCACACACCTACATGTTGTTCCCCAGCACAAAACCCTCTGTGGGCTGCGATGTTGTAGCAGCCAAGTGGCCCTGGGCTGGTAGCCTGGCGCCTTTGCCAGCATCTGCCAGCATCTGGCCTACACTTATCTGTGGACAGGGATATCAACCAGGTCTCCCTGGCCCAGGCCTGCCCAGCTTCAGTGTCCAGGTACTGCAAGGGCAGGGGATGTGTGGGAGGTGCTGGCCTTAGTGCAGGCAGCTGCAGGAGGAGAACTCAAACACATCAAGGCTCCTACATAGTGTGGGAAGTCATCAAGGATGCCGTTAAAGGGCTGGGGCTTTGCCCATGATGTCCCATGCTGGATATCACTCACACTAGCATGTGTGACCCCTCAGCACAACCCAGGGGCTGTAAAGACATCCTCCCTCTGCGTCCTAGGTACCTCTCCAGGCACTTTCTCACCAACCCAAATTCATGCTTTTGCCCAAGGCAGTTGCTGTTGCCAACGACCTGGCTTGCCGGGGCTTGGACCACCTGCAGGAGAAGATCCCGGCCCTCCAGTACCCAGTGGATAAGGTGAGTGACAGACCAGTCCCTCTGCAGATCCACCATCACTCATCTTGCAGGGCATGCTCCGTTTTCCTTTTCTCCTGCCTCCTGATGTGCCTATGAGTCTATGATGACGGGCTGTCCAGGCAGGGAGAGGGGGCTCGTGGAGGGGCACCTCTAGTTAGAGTATGGCTGGAATCACTCACCGACAAGTCTGTGCCCCATCCCATCCAAGTGTCTACAGCCCAGGCTGCCGGGAGGTGTAGCCCCGCTCTTGGGGCTGCCTTGAAGCCACCTGCACACACAGTCGTGGTCCCCACGGCTCATCCACCCTGCCTGGGTGCTTCTCCTTGTCCACACCTGCAGCTTGCGTATGACCTGAAGGACACCATCTCCTCCCCTCTCCAAAGCGCCAGAAACTCCATTTCCAGCACCGTGGACAAGGTCATGGAGATGGCGGCGGGGGGTTATGAGAGGACCAGGAGCACGGTCGAGACCACAGCAAGGTACACGAGGAGCAACTCAGTGAGCCAGATGGCAGCCGCAGGGGTGGACACGGCGCTGGGAGGGCTGGAGAAGCTGATGGACTATCTCCTTCCAGAAGAGGACGAAGAAGCAGGTAGTCCTGCCTCCCGCAAAGCTGCTGCCTCCAGCGAGGTCATGGGAAACGTGTGCATGGGCAGGAAGGGAGGGAGGGAGGGCTCTGAATCTGCCTTGGACAATTTACTGCCCTTTCATCCCATGGGGATTAGCAGGAAAACACAGTTGGGCGGATAAAAGGAAATGGAGAAAATGAAGCTGTCCAAACACATGGGTGTCCATCTCTTGCTGCTTGGATGCAATTGCCAGTGTTTCTGTGGGGGGATAATGTCCCTTGGGCAGCCCCTTGGTGCGGGACTGTTGCATCCTGCCAGGATGTAACCACCTTCTGCTGGCCCTGTGTCTTCTGCCTTCAGATCAGAAGCCCACAGGGTTCCGCAGGTCAGCAGCAAAGTCCTGCCAGGAGCAGCCCAGCATTCCCAAGGCTGCCAGTGTTTCGAGCAGCCCCAGCACCCTGGGCCGGATTGGAGCCCTCGTTAGTACCGTGTCCCAGCGCGCTTACCAGCAAACAGCCCAAAGCCTCCAGCATGCCAAAACCAAGGGGCAGGAGCTGGCCACCTGGATCCCCATCGTGGTGAGTGCCACAAACCACCGGCCAAGGCTGCCCATTAACACGGGAGCTAATTGCTAGGGAGGAGGTTAATAAAACACCCACTTCCTGCAGCATCCTGAGCCACAGGTGCAGACTGAGCCCACGCACCCACTGGACCCATGGTGGGAGCCAGCTCAGCTCTGCCCTTCCCCAGCCTGGAGGAAAGAGCCCAGCTCCAACAGAGCCACTCACTTGGCTTCCAATGATACAATGGGGTAGTTTTGCCTCGTTTAGCCCTGCTCAGATCTCTGTCCTTTTGGGCTCCATGGATTTGTCTCCAGATATCTAATCATGAAATGCTATGATTCCTGCTGAAGGGCACGAAGGGATTTTTTTCATCCTTCCCACTTTCAAGGCTTTTTCCCTACTATGCTGTTGACTGATTTTGCTTTAAAATGACACATATCAAGTTCTTTAGAGCTTATTAGTGAGTATAATAGTAGTCATTGCTGTTGAATGTGTCCTCCTTGCTTAGCTGGAAGAACTGAGCGGACCCATTGCTTCTGGTGCACGCAGGGAGGGTCCCAGGCTCCAGGAGGATCTGGTCCCTACAATCTCCTTGCCATCAGCATACTCCCATATTTTGCCATGTTAGCAGACTAAGTTATTTTTAGTTGTCTCCAAATGTATATCACTGATTTATGGCCTTGCCATAATCCTTCCCAAAGCAGAAATCCCCGCCAGCAGCCTGATAGAATCAGCAGCAGAGATGCCCCTTGACTTGCGGCTCCCACTGCGTTTGCTGGGATGGGAACCCCTTTCCTTGACCTCCAGCAGAATCCCAGACGTCCCTGCTGCCTTGAGGACTTCTTCCCACATTCATCTCTGTCCTGTTCAGCCCCTTGGCCTGCCAGGGGATGCCGGGGAACAGCTAAATCCTCACTATGACACACTGAGCAGGATGGGGAAAATGGGCTGAGGGGAGACACATCCTCCTGCTGGGCTCCACTGCGGTGTGCGGGGTGGCACATGCATTGGCACCACACTGGCAGCAGGGTTTAC
>JAUBOD010001086.1:183304-201275 GCA_032353885.1 Nothura maculosa | reverse complement strand
CCCATGTGTGTCATGGGAATGGTTAAAACAGCCCCATCAAATCTATTCCGGTGGGGAAAACTGGGCTTCAGACTACCAGAATCCACCTCCGAAGACACAGTGTATGAATATATATATATGTGTGTGTGTATGGATTATATTTTTATGATTAAACTGTTTCATTTTAAAAGCTTTTTTTTAAATAAAGATTTTTATTTTAAAACCAAGGCTTGCAGAGTCCACAGTTCTGTCCAAAGTGCTTTGCTTTTCAGCCCTCTGCCCGGAGCATTCCCCAGCCCGCTGCATTCCCACCAGGCGCCCGGCGCTCCAAGGCACTAAAGCGGCAGCGGCAGCTTGATCTAATGAGCACTGAAAGGAGGAGCAGGGAGGACGCAGCAGTGTGGAGCCTCACGAACACCAGGGGACATGGGGTGCATTGTCTGGGCAGGTAACTGCTGCAATTGCTGTCCCCAGAGCCAGCTGCCCATGGCAGCCCTGGCGTTCAGTGCAGTTGTTCTTAGAGGAGCCGTTTGCAAGTGTGCTGCCCTGCTAAGCACATCGGTTTAATGTAATGCCACGCAAAGGAGGGCAGGATCTGGGCCAGCACATGAAATTCCTACAAGCTGTTGAGGATGTTCGTTTGTTTTGTCCACTTTTCCTTTTGCAAGCATGGGAATAGCTGGGGAAGGCACTTTGCATTTTATCAGCATGGCCAGTGCTGTTGAGGCACAGGTGGGAAATTCCCTTCGGGAGCCAATCAGGACAAACCTATCGGGAGAAAAAGCTCCCATGCCACAAAACCCAGAGGGCAGCCCCAGGCCGGCTCGGGCCACGTCACCTCCTCCATGTGGGGACACATCCTGGGTGCCGCTGGGCGCAGGGCAGAGCGGGGCCGGCCCGACCGCGGTCGCCCCGGTGCCTCCCGCCGCTGCCTGCAGCCGCCCGCACGCTCCCAGTGAAGTTGTTTGAAAGTCTTCTGGCAGTTTTAGTGGCAAGGAATAACAGATTAGCCATGATCTGATCAGCCCAGTATCTAAGCTGTATTCTCCCCGCTGACAAGTATTTGAAAGAGGGGAGGGGCCACTTTCAGCCCGAACGATGAATCTTTCAGCCACAAGAAAGGGCCTATTTTTCTCCCGCGAGGCCGCGGGCTGCTCCGTGCCCTGTTGCTAAGCGAGGCCTGGAGCGGGCGATTGCACGCGGCCGGGCCTGGCGCGGCCCGCGGGTTAACGGGAGATTCACACCAGACACCGTGTGGCGTGGGGGGGGTTCGCTTCTCATCGCCCTGGATTGGCAGATAACAGCTCGATGGTGATTCCCAACGGAGAGCAGCAGCCCCAGCGGCTTTGGGGGTTATACACAGGCCAGGGAGAGGGTGCGATGCTTTTTGGGGGGCAGCAGAAGCTGTCACGGTTCCCTGAGCTGGGATCTAGGGAGTCATCCCTAAACTCCTTAGGTTTGATTTATAAAGGTTGCCCATGCAGGAGCAGCTGCTCTGCTTCATTCCCACACGTATGGGCTTTCCTGCGGGCACTCAGTCCTCAGGGAGGTTATTTCAAGAATAGGAGATTTAAAAAATGCCCCTGAAAGGGTTCTTTTTTGCTCACAGGGCACATGGTGCAGCTGAGCCTGGCAGTGTGGTTTGGTGAACAGCAGGCTTTGCTTGGCGTTTATGGCTTACAAAGCCCTCCACGGTCATGGCAAATGGGTGCTCGGAGCCCCTCTTACCTCAGGCTCCCACAGCCAGCGCGTCGCAGCAGGACCTTGGGGAGCGCCGGGGATGTGGCCGTGGTGCTGCTGCCCCTGCAGTCACCTTGCAGGGATGCTGGGCAAGGGCACGTGTGGGAAAGCCTGGCGTGGCCTGGCCTGGCTTTGATCTGAACGTGGGTTTGACCAGAAGGTGCGTGGCAGAGGAGCCAGGAGGGTGATCCCTGGGTCCCTGCCCTGGGTCCCTGCAGCCTAGCACTGCTCTGAAGCGTCCTGCTCCCCTGCAGTCTCTGCAGAGCCAGGGCCAACCACCCTGCAAGAAAGAAGGGAACTGGCTAAAACAAAGGCTTTCCAGGCTATATCTGGGGCTGCCAGCATGAGGTGCCCTATCCTAAGACATGGCACTGGCGTTTCCTTCCTCTCCTGCAAGGCAAGCACAGGGCAGGCTCCCAGGTGGAGGGCAGAGCTTTCACAAAGCCTGGCTCCCCTGCCTTCCCTGCCTCTCCTCCACAGGCAGGCGGTGAAGGGTAGGGAGGAAGGATGCTCCTCTTCATGAACCTAACCCTCTCATGGCTCTCTGGTGCTGGGAGGTAGCTCTGCTCAGCCACTGCTGTGGAGCCGGCGTGAGAGGCCTCATATTTTGCTCCGTGGCTTTGTTCAGGGCTCACACTGGCACTCAGGTGTCGCCAGCTCTACATGGCTGTGCTGTTGAGAAGTCCATTTGTTACCCTCAGCACAGAGCCAGGACTGGCTGCCCTTGCCCCAGGGCTGAGGGCCACACCGGGTGGTTGGCAGGAGGCTGCGGATGGGTGAATCAGCACCGGGGATCCCACACAGACTGGCCGTGTTGCGGCTGCCAAATCGGCCTTGGTGTTAACAGCGTATTTCAGTCCAGACCCTGCACCCTTTGCTTTCAGGCCAGGGCTTGGCTTCCTGGTGCTGGTCTTAGGCAGGAAACACTCTTCAGAAAGCCTGAAGAAATCCCCTTCCTCTCCCTCAGTCTGGGTTTCTTGACCTTAAGCTCGTCAGAGCTCTTGATCTAAGGACGGACAGAGGTGGCCAGGGAGCACTGTGCTCTCTGTGCAGCGCTGTCAGACACACGGTGTGTAGGACTGTGTGGAAAAGGGACAAAGAGACTTCCCTTTCCGGGTCTGGCAGCCAAGGGACCCACTGCAGTGCGGTAGGGCAAGCTGCCACCTCCCCACGGGCATGCCCTGTGCCCAGGCAGAGAGAAAAGCGCTGGGCAGCAATTCCAGAAGGGCTGCAGAAGTTATTGCTGCTTTGAGCAACATTTAAAAAGTGTGGGGGGAAAAAAAACAGGCCTTAGTGTTTTAAACACAAAAGACCGGATCCGTGGCTGTGATGCAGTTCCTTTCTGTAGTGTTAGCAGCACAAAGCAGGTGAAAAACTGGCTTCTCTGGCATGCTGAGCACTCCTCTGGCACGAGGGATGTCTCCATGGTCTGGCTCCAGCGTAGCACCTCCTCACTGAAGAGGCAGCATTGGGTGCCAATGCTGCAGTCACCTCCAGTGCCATGGGCACTGGGACAAGCCACCCGAGTTGGCCTGAATGGCATGGGTAGATGGGTGAATTTTGGCTATTCCTCCCTGGAATAGGATTATACTTATGTTGGGTTATGGGCAAAAGTGAAAACAGAGGAACTACATCAGTTTATGCTCACTGTTTGTAGAAATATCTTCTGTGTCGTCCACTTGCTACACTCAGCATCCATCCCACATAAATCCGTCAGAGCTCTCAAAGTGCATGTTCATGAGTGTCTAGGCTTGAGTCAGCCAGTGCAGTGCCTGCAAAGCACACACAAGCGTTACAGGCCTCTGAGCAGTCTTGTCCACTTGCATGTGTCCTACTAACTCACTCTCATCATTTTTCTCCTCAGATCTCAGATCTTTTAGGAAATTAGTAAAATTCTCCAGACAACAAAACATTCCTAATGGGACAGGAGGCTGGCAAGAAGGGAAGAAGACAGAGTGGTCTTCAGTTTTGTGGCTTTAGCAAACTCACATAGACAAACTCCTGGGGCCTTGCACTCCTCTGGTACTTCAGGCCAGATTTCTCCTTCTTTGGAGGCTCTGCAGTCAGGAATTGCCTTTCAGGGATCTCCACTTGAATTACAACCTGCTGTTGGTGAGAATACATTTGGCCAAGGCTTAGTAGGGTGGCTACCTTGGTCATGAGGAACAGGGTGACGAGGAAATGAACCTCTGAGATGTTTCTAAAAGCTTCCTAGCCCACTGCTTTGTTAAATGTGCCAATGAACTTAACTCCTCTTGGTTAAATTGTCCCATTCACATTCTCATCTGTGATATTAAAGACCAATTCTTACTTTATGGGCATAAAGACTCATGTTTGACTGTCCCCAATATTCTTGTCATCATGGCAGTGGTTTCTAGAAGATCCACGTGGTACAGACAGCAAGTCCCCAGCATCAAAACGAGTTGCTCCTTTTGCCTTAATCAGTTCTCCTAGCTTTGCTTGCAGGGCTTGACTTCATCTTGAGCTGCACTTGATACAAGCAGATACTGGTAGGAAGCTTTGTGAGTGACAGAAACAGCAGCTGCCCTTTGGGCTTCTCTTTTCAGGAAATCCTGACTACTAAGATGATTTACTCTTTAACTCTGGGTAATCTCTAGGTTATGTTGTGTTCTGTAAAAAGTATAGCTGGAAAGGATGTGATGTGTCGAGACAAGCCTGATGGTTATCCCCGAGCTCTGAACATCTACAGCATGGCACAAGACCCCTAGCCCAACTAGGAGCTGGGAAGCACCACGTTTTCTCCAGCAAGAAAGGAAAATTAGCCTCCAAGGAATAGTCGGTAAAACCTGATCTGAGAATTCATGTCCTGGTGCTGAAATAGACCATTGTGCAGCAGAGAATAGTACACAATGTAAGCACTCAAGAAAGAAGAAAATAATATTATCCTGATTTCTAGCATCTTCCTGACTTGCGAACACCCTCCCATACTCACCCGGACCAGCAGAACAGGCACACAACTGGGATATATTTATATGAAAATCCATCTGTCTCCAAATAGCTATATGCAATGTTTCTTTCTATGGCCTATTTACAAACCATGGCTATAAGCTTTGGTTCTCTCTAGTCTGGTCCAAGTGTCTGGGAAGTCCCTCTGGGAAGGGACAGTTTCTGACCCTTTGCAGGGGGAAACCGTCTCTATGCAAAAATCAGGGAATGAATATACAGAGCCCTGGAGCCAAATGGTGCGTGATGATTTCCTTTCATTCCTGCGTGCATGGGGCGCGCTCGGCTCCGCAGTGGGAATCTCTCCCGGTGGAGGAATCTCAGCCTGCCAAGACTGTTTAGTCTGGCCAGCCTGCTCCCTTCACCCCATCCTTACGTGACCGAAGGTGACCGAAATAAAGAGCCGTAACGTGGGCAGAATGGTGCCTTGGAGGACGAGGGGGGCCGAACGGGGAGCGCTGCCTTTCCCGGAGGTGCTACAAACATCGCCGCGTCCTTTATTTTCGGGCGCCGGCGAGGGGGTCAGTGCGCGGGCCTCGCTTCAGACAACAGGCCCCAGCTCAGAAAGAAGTGGAGGCAAATCAGTATGCAGAAGTAGTCCCTGCTCGCCAATAAATTAGCATAAACCACTCTAGGAGGTAAATAGACATACAAGGCCTCAGTGTGTGCAGCGTGGGCTGGGGTTTTGTTTCAGCCCCGCTATTGTCACGGCCCCTGCTGAACAGTGACCGAGTGGGGCTTGTGTGGTGGTTTCTTACACTTTTGACTGCTGGATAAAAGGGGGAAACATAAAGAGAGGGGAGAACTTTTTCTCTTTTTCTCTCTCTTTTTTTTTTTATAAGTCCAGACGAAGTTACAGACGTCTGTTAAACGTCAATTACAGCTGAATAAAGACGTCTGCTTAAGGCTTAGTTATGGCTCCTTTCAGCCACCGAGATTTTTCCAGGGCTGGCCCGGGATGCCTTCGGCAACCTAATTTGGAGATTGTAACTCTATAAACAGGCTCTGGCATTAATCAAGGCTGGTGAAAATGCAAATGATTGTGTGGAGGGGGCTTGGGGATGGGCCGGACTCTTCTGTCTTGGAACTCGAGGCAGAAAGTAAGAAGAGAAAAGCAAAGAAGAGAAGAAGCTATGCAGAGGAGCTGGGATCCATAAATAGAGAGCTCGGTGGATTTCTCTGACTTTCATTCTTATGCTCTGGGCATCTCATCCCATCAAGATTCATCTGTACCCACTTCCTCTATCCACTGGGTAACCCTCACTGTGCTCCTGTCTCTATGAATCTGAAGCTCGTCTCCATAGGGATGATCATGGAATTGCTGTCCAAAGCTAGTTGCTCAGGTTTTCCCAACAAAACCAAAGCAAAAAGAAAGAAAGAAAAAAAAGGCACTGAATGCACTGAATGCTTTAAAATCCTGGGAAATCACTGGACATTTTGGAGAACCCAGTCTATAAAAGAGAGGGTGTCAAAAAAGCACTGTAATTGCAACTAAAAGTCATTCTTTTGGGAAGGTAGCTCTTACCTTTTTGTTTCGCATCACTTTGTACCTGGCCTGTTCCTACTACCTCCATTTCTTCATGGAAAAAAAGGGCCACTAAGTTCTAGCTGGAATAGAGAAAGAACTGAGTCAGTGCAGTCCTCACTACAAGATGACTGGTGAGTGCAAAGATCAAGGCACTCTTCACTGGGGAGAAAAACACCCAGGTGGCAAGGAGCCCTCTCGCCTCCTTTTGTGTTGTGTCCATGACCACAGGATGACAGGAGTGTTATAAGTCTCCTTGCACTCATCAGCAGTATTGCCCTGTGTCCTGGGATGCTCTGACAGTCTAAGATGTGTACATGGTGAGAAGAACTGAGTTCTATCAGACAGTCATGTCGTATCTAGGTGTTGTAACCCAGAATATAGGAATAACCTCAGCATCAGAATGGAAACAGCAGAAACAGTGCTGGGGCTGAAGGTTAACAGTGTTTTACTTGTAATATGAACAAGGCTCGCTAGTTCATGGAGCATTCTTGTTGTGCTCTATTCACATGCTTAGCACTTGGTGAGCCCATTGGACCCATTGGCTCAACAACAGTGGGATGGATGATCTAGAGTAGGGTTTGATTTCCCTCACTGCCCCAGATCTTCTGGGAATTTTTGGAGACATTTGTGAAGAAAGGCACAATTCAGGAGCATTTTTAAGGTAAAAGCAATACTGGTGCCCCCTTCCTATTTCTGCCAAGGAAGCACTCAGATGATGACAGGAAAAAAGAAAGAGAGATTTATTGGAGGGCATTAAATCAGAAAAACACATCTCAGGTCCTTCCTTTTCACCTTTTGCTCAGGTGAGGACAGCCTAATCAGGAATGAGTGTGTCTTTCTCAAGCCAACAGAATGGATCTGCGTGTAAGTAAGTGAAACCAGAGCATGTTTTCCTCCAGCTGACTTTCATCCACCCATAGTTTCATTGTGCTGAGCTGAATAACTGCAAATTGAGAGAAGACTTCTGAAGGATTTCTTCCAGCCTGGGGATGGCATGCTGAGGCATTTAGGCCAAAGGATATTCTTTTGGTCATGGCTTCTAAAATAGCTGAACATTTTACATGCTTAAGAGTCAGAAGCCTGTGTATTGTCCTGGGAAAAGTGTGAATGAGGGAGACGATGTGTCAAGGTTTTGGAGAACTCCTTGCTTTGTGGTGGCACATGTTCACAAGTATCTTTTGCAGATTTTTTTTTCAGAGCTGGATCAAGTTAGGGGAAACTGGGAGAATGATAAGAGAATATAACACTGGAGCTTTGCAAGACCTGTTATAGAAAGAGGCAACAGAGAAGTGATCCTCAAACATACAACTGGTGACACAAAGCAAGTTGGCATCACTGGTTCTCCACAACCTCTGTGAGCACGACAAGAGGGATGCAGATCAATTTGCACAAAAAAATGCCGCTGGAAAAAATCTCCAGCCATTGAGGAAGTAGACATTCTCCCCAAATTTGGAGAGACTTAAGATAGGTTGGGCAGATCCCTGTGGGAGATGATCTGAGCCTACTTGATCCCACCCCAGAGCAAGGGATGTGTTAGATTCAGCGCTGTGTTTCCAGGATGCCTAAAAATTCATGGATTACAGTCTTTCCTGAAGTGTTTTTATCTTTGAAAAAGCCGAAACATTTAATCAGCAGCTTTCACTTCCCATATGCAGTATCTGTATGTGCTGGCCAACGCAAAGGGCGAAGCCTCAACCCTGCGTATTGGACAGAGACCATGAGTTCACTGCAGAGCTGCTGGGAGAGGCAACAAGCTATACTTCTCCCCAAGGCTACTGTTCCTGCATGTTCATGTGTGACCAAGGTGAGGATTTTCATCTCTTTTCTCCTCTTCTAATCTCTTCTCTATGTTTGAGACTTTTACTGGAGTAGAAATAATCCTATGCTTGACTCGGTGTGTCAAAGAGGGAAAGAGGTGAAAGTACATGGGCACCCTTGTTCTGCTAAGTCAAGCTAAGGTTACCTTAACCCTGAGTTCACAGCCTTTCCCCTCCACCCAGGGAGACAGACTGACAGTTTTTGGGATAAGCACCATTTATAGACTCCGACCACTAAGGAAAAGGAAGGTGAGACCTTTAGGGCAAAGGGTGTCACTGAGTCCAGAAATTGGGAGATTACAGACAGAAGAAGAGAAGATGGAGGTGAGCAGAAGGATTGAGATCAGAGGATCAAAAGGCAGATGCAGAGCAGGACACCAAGGAAGCCCTCCATGAACAATGCCCAGAATTCCCAAAAAAGCTAGAGGACCAGAGGATGGGGTGGGCCAGCGACAGCTGGAAGATTTAATTGCTCCTCTCCGCGCAGACCTGCTCGGCTCCCTCCCTCTCAGATCTGCATTTCAATATGAGAGCAGCAGTAAGTGGGATGCCGCTGGAAGGGGTTAGAATGATTAATCATTTAAAAAGCAAGATCTTAATTACAGGGTGCAATTTTTGCTATTTAAGGAGTCCATTAGTTTCCAGAAAGGAAAAAAATATATATATTGCAGGTTATTCTCCTTTTGAAGAAGATTGGAGGGGGAGGCGCCCGGGGGATCTCAGCACCCAGGCTGGCGTGGCCGCCTCTGCCAGGGCGAGGGAGTCGGTGTGCGAGGATGGCGAGGGGGAGGAGGTGTCGTTTGTTCCCTGAATTATATTTTTGAAGGGTGCTGGCTCTGAGTGTTCGCTGTGCTCAACCACGCGCTGGCACAATCTGTGCTGGAGCGGGCAGACGGCTCCTGCCTCAGCCCCCAGAACGACTCCTCCCTTCCCGGAGGGAGAAAAGGGCCATTCAGGCACCATGAGCACCATTGACCCCTCAGCCAAAATGGCTCCCAGAGGGAGAATGGAAGTCTAATTTCACAATAATGGCTCATCCTCCAGGAATTGGGCCAGGGCCTCTCACGTCTTGTCCCGCTCCGGCCTGAGGCAGCCGCGGGCCAGCGAGGTTGGGACTGTCATGAGGTAGCTGGCCTGTGAGCGCCCTGCTGATCAACAAACGCAATGGGAGAGCAGGACACAGCGTCCTGCCATGCCCACATCAGGCAGCACCAGGCCCACAGAGCACACACAAAAGCACTGGCGGCCAGAGGTGCTTTGGTGGCAGCGCCCATTCCTGTGGCGTGAGGGAAATTCGCTTCCCTCCGGAGCGGCCTTCACGGCCCTGCGCCGGTCGGCAGCACCGGGGTCATCCCCGGCCGCCCCAACACCCCAAGGGAGGCCGGGGGTTAATCGCCCGCCACCTCCCCTCTGACCCCTCTGTGGGTTTTTCTCTTGTATGGTCATTTAGCCGTCCCCCGACACAAAAGGGAGCGATTAAACACAGCTCAGGCCCTTCATGCTTTAGTGGATTAATTTGCTGATCCCCCATGGATTAAAGGTCTCGACAGGATCAGCGGGAGCAGCAGCGCAGAGCCCGCCGGAAGCAGGCGGACAGCAACAGTCCTGGGCGGCCCTGCGGCAGGACCGGCCCTCCTGCTCAGTCCGCAGCGCTAAGACGGGTCAGCGGAGACACCACTAAAGAGCCTGTCCCAAAGCCACTCTTTCCCCTAGTTTAGGAAGAAGCGCTGGGGCAGGAGGGCAATCCTCGCTCCCGCTGTCCTCACTCAACACTGGCACCCACAGGGATGTCCAAATGCAGGACACCACCGGGAATGAAGAGATTTGCAGCTCTGCAGAGATGTGTGACCACTGCCAAGGATGGATGGATGGATGGATGGCCGGCCAGCAGGAAGGGCCCGTGGATTCGAGCTCAGAGCACTCCATCTTGAGCAGGAATGGCCATGGAGCCACCAAAGCATCTGCCTTTAATTACTGGCAGGCTGCGTATCAGATGCTCTCGCACCTTCCCCACATGAATGCTGATTAATTGCAGGGTGAGGCGCTGAGGCAGGCCGGACCACATTATTTCTGATGTTTGCTCTTTTCACTAGGAGAATAAATGCCATGAATCCACAGTAATCAGCGGCTTTTAGCTTGTCACTCTTATGACACTCTTTACTTAGACCAGGAAATGGCAAATGTGGTGGAAATAAGAACTTTATTATCTTTTTTTTTCCTTTCTTCCTTTCTTTTGCTCCCCAAAGGGAGGCGCATACAGGGGGCGGGTGGCAGAAGAAGGTGGAGGGGGGCATCTTTGTAAAGGGGAGGAAATGGAGGAAGAGGATCCATCTTCTCCGCTCGCCTTAGCCGTGTTTGTCAGAAAGGAGACGAGGTGCCGCGGCTCTGTCTTGAGAAGAGCCGCAGGCGATGGCGCCAAGGGAAGGCCCGGTGCTGAGGGTCCCCCTGCCCGCGGCCTCCCTCTGCCCACAGCCTCCGCCATGGGCGGCTGCGGCGGGGAAGCCTTTCAGGGCGCTCCTCAATGCCCTGCTAGCGATCTAATTGCCGCCTCTTAGCTCAGTGAGCGGGCGGCCCGCGGCCTTTCAGCCGCGAACATCTGGTGTGCCGCACGCGGCCACTGGGCCCGGGCCCCCCGCTCACCCCGCCGGCGCGGAGACGCCCGCCATTAGGCAGCCCTCCCTCGGCCCTGCGGCCCTCACGGCTCAGGTGAGCGCCCGCACCCGGCCATGAAGGTGTAATTAAGGTTAATAAGGGGGCTTTGGGTGCGGGGCACAGGGCTGCAGTTGGGGGGGGACCACATGAGCCTAATGGCGGCCGTAATTAGGCAGCTGTGGAGAGGCGGTTAATGAAGACGGCAACTGCTAATAAAGCTCTTCCCCGGCAGCCTTCTGGCCTGGGTAATTGAGGGATTTGCAAGTGCGTCTCTCCCCTTAACCCTGGAAGGAGCAGCGCCGCGTTAACCCTTCACAGGGAGGCATTGGGAAGCGTCGAGGGGCCGCACCGCCCTCACACCCGTTCCCATGGCCTTGGTGGCCACACGGACTTCCTGCATGGACTCGTTGGTTTCCCATCCCTACAGTGGCATTTTGTGTCCCCTGGCCCTGCCAATGCTGCGATGTCCCCACTCACAGCCCTGGGATTCGCTTTGTTCCTGCCGTTAAGGGAGAACTTTCCAGCATTGCAAGCAAGGCAGAGGGGCGGCCACAGCAGCTCTCCCCTCATGCTCCTCTTCAGCAGGTGAATTCAGCGGGTAACAAAGAGCCCAACGGGTGGACTGAGCGCTGCCGCAGCCAGGGAGAGTGCAGGAGCTCGGGGTGACTCCCACGGCACGGCACCCACGCATAGTACCCACGGCATGGCACCGGCCCCATGCTGCCGTCTGCAGCCTGCTCCCAAGGCCGTACCTGCCCCAGGCTGCCCCAGGCACAAAAAAGGCTGCTTTTGCAGAGCGGTGCCTCTGCACGGCTCACTGGGGGCATAAACACTGCTCATGGAGCAGAGAACCCAGGACAGAGGGACGCTGCTCCGAGCGGAGCCTCTCTGCAGTGTGCACTGCCCTTCTGCTCCTAGGCTGAGCTCACGATGCCCGCAGGTCTGCGCTCTGCAAGGGGAGCTGCGATGGGGGACAAGGAGAAGACTGAGCAGCCACATTAGCCAGGGAGGTGACACAAGCTACAGATACAGTTTTCTCTTCTAAGAAAAATATTTTTCTCTTCTAAGAAGAATATATCTCTCCTAAGAAAAATATTTAGCTGGAAATCTGCCTGGAGAGGTCAGCTGGGAAGACCTCAGGCACGCTTTCCCAAGCTGTCACATTTTGTGCGGAATAGCCGGGCTGTATATGTGCTCCCATGGCAGTGCTCTGGGGAGGGATGTCGCAGCGGGTCGCAGCACTGCTGAGGTGCTGCCAGTCCCAGCAGGGCTGAGCCCAGAGCACAGCCTTCCCAGTGCCCGGTCACGGAAATACAGACAGCCAAAGCTGCCCCGAGGCTCCCTTAGTTCCCAGCCTCACAGACTGGGTTTGCTGTTCCTCCTTTATTTAAAAAAGCTGGCACCGACAGGAACCCAGCAGCCAGTTTGATGCCAGTCTTTGCCTTTGATTGGCATCAAACTGGCTGCTGGGTTCCTCTTAGTGGCAAGGAAACAAATCCGTAGAGGAGGGAGATCTACAAACCCTCTCTCTGGCCATGATTTCCTAGGTTGCCTTCCATTAGAAAAACTAAATGCAATCCCAAGCCGTCATCCTGCAGTGGGAGCTGCTGCCAGTCTCCCATCCCAGACAGAGTGGAAATTTGGCCACTGTCTCTCCAGAGCTCATGAATCACCTGGCAAACCACACTCAGCCTGCCCCGAGCAAAGCAGCTGTGCAGCATAAGGGGATTTGATAACTATTCCTAATGCCCTCCTTTCTTTCCCATACAAATCCAGGCTTTCTAGACCCTGGAAAAACAAAACCTCTGCTGCAAGGAGCACCATCCTGGGGAGGATGCAGGGAAAAAGCACTGGACTAAAGGCAGTGAGGTGATGCTGTTACGTGGTCACTGGAGCTGCCTCTCAGGCTCAGCAAGACCATTTTTTTTTGCAAGTTGGGTAGCAGGGTAAGTGCAGGACATTACAGGAAAGGGTCACAAATGCAGTGCAGGAATCTGGGAGGCATTCGAGGCTGTGTCAGCGGGAATCGGGCATCTCCCTCGTGGGAACAAGCCCTCTGGCTTTGCCCCTTCCCTTCGGTTCACTGCGTGGCTCCGGGTCTCGGCAGCTAGTGCAGAGAGCAGCGCTTGTCCCAGATGTGCACAGAGGGGAAACGTGCTCGCACGCAGCCGTGCGGGAAGCTGTGGCGATGCCCGCGGCAGGCTGGGCACCACCCAGCACTTCTTGGGGGAGCCGGCTGCAGGGCACGGGACCAACTCTGCTATGGCAAAGGGGACCCCGCTCTGTCTCTCTCTCGCTTGCAAGTCAGATACATCAATTACTTGGGCTGGTGGGGACCAGGTTCTTCTCCTTGTATAGCCAGGTATGATTGCTATTGAAGCAGACATGCTGCTTAATCCTGTCTCTCCTCGGAAGAAGAGTTGCTCAGATCCTGCACTGAGAAGGAGCCCTATTATGAGGGGTAAAACTAGAGGCTGGGGACTCTGCAATGGGGCACGGACCCTTGCATCTGTCCTCATGAAAGGCCCAGCCCAGCATGGACACTGTGGGGCAAAGCAAGCAGTGGGGCTCTGCCGTAGCAAGCACCCCACAGGCTGGCAGTGCAAGCTTCTTTCTCCAAGAGTTTCCATGGACTGCGAATTACGTCCCAAGGCTTCTTCTAGCCCAGACGTCTCACAGAGTTCATCTCTACCACATCTCTGATGTGACAAGGACCATACTGGGGTTGATCACTTCCCTCCAAATGATTGCAGCTATCTCACAGCTGGATAGACTAGAAGGGTCTGGAAGGAGCCAAACTCTGTTCCTTTTACACAAGCATAAGGAGATTGGCTGCTATGGACCCTGTATGTCTGCATGGGCAGGGTGGTGGGAAATAAGATGTTAAGAGACAGAGCAGCCCAGGGCAACACTTTTATTCAGAAGAAGCAGTCAAGAAGAAACCTCTTCCAGCCTGGTGATGTTGGAGCTGAGACCCTCCATGCTCCAGTGTTTGCACCCAGCTCCGGTGGTGGCTCTGCTGGCATGAGGCTGGATCGCGCTGTCTCCTGGGATCCTGCAGACATTCCGGCATGCAGGAGATGGGATCGGTGCCTTCCTGTGCCCGCGGACTGCTCCCACCTCTGCCGGCTGCCCGCGTGGCCTGTGGATAAAGCAACATCCCGAGCCAAGTGCTGTGACAAATTAGCTGCTTAAATCCCGATGCTCCCCTTCAAGGCAGCCTGCTCAGCGGCTCCGTCTTTAAACCCATATAAACAGGTTTCTCCTAAGCAGAGCAGACAGCAAAGGGTCCCTGTGCACGCGAGTGACCCGCGCCAGCCACGGGGCCGGCCCGCATCTGCTCCGCAGCCAGCGAGCAGAAACGCTCTGGCTGCAGGGCTGTCGTGTCCCTCTTTGGGGCATTCGCCAGGGGTTTTACACTCAGCTGCATGAATTAGCCCGTGCAGACGTGCACACAGCCGGCCCTTCTCAGTCTGGCTTGCTGCTTCCGTGCTTCCTCTTCCCGCGCCGCCCTGCTCCTAATCCAGCACAGCGCGGGGTCACCGAACCAGCAGACTGAAGTTAATAATCACTTCTAGCTATTTTATAGTGTTTTTTTTTTATTTGGAGGAGTGGTTATTAGTCAGAGGAAAAATATATCCTATTAAATTATAAATAAATAAAAGGGAGGTAAAGGCTCAGGGATGACAAAGAAGAACCCTTTAGCAGCCCAATGGCTGCTTGTGTTGGATATCACCAAAACAGCTTGGTAATAAATGATCTCCTTACCAAGTCCTTACCAGCAAACCTGCTTTGGCAGATTCCACATGTAATGAAATATGTAGATTTTCATGAGAACGTTTATTTCTTTTTGGCTCTGTGCTTCGTAAAACACATTTACCCAGTTGTATACAGAATACATCCATCCAGTTCCTTTCAAACAAACAAAATAACCTCTCTTCTCCATCTGGCCTCCTTCTCTGCTCCTTTCTAGCCTGGTCTGCTTCTCTAGTCCTCGCAATATGGAACATGACAGGGTATTTTCAATGCTATTTTTGTCCGTTGTGTCATAGCTTATATTTAAAATAGCATTTAAATCTGCCAAGTAGTGCAGTGTTTTAAACTGCTGTCAGACTGAATTTCTCCTCCTACATAGAGCATATTTCAGATACGACTTAAAGACAGCTGAGGGAAGCTTTTGAGGAGGGGGAGGTGGAGGTGGTTGGGGACCTGATTGTCTACAGGCATTAGGGTAGTCAAAGGATATTCATAGCCCACAGGGGTGTGAAGGAGGGAGCTCTGGGGCTGGCGGTGGGGACACAAAGCAGAGGCAGGAGGCAGCGAGATGGGCTCCCTGGCAAAGAGGCAGATTGCCCCTTTCCTGGGATGCTCGCCCACACGGGATGTGCGTGGGGATGGGCACAACTGTGGGACTCCTGCAGTGGGAAGTGGCTGGGACTTCTTCTCTATGAATTTTTCAGGTCCTTGGCAGACACATGGAGAGCCAAGAACTGTTGTGGCATGGGCAGGGCCCTGCATTGAATGCAAGTCCAGCAGTGCAGGTGGAAATAGGGAACAGTATCCTGTGGGCACCTGCTGTCCCAGGAGCAGTGTGTCCATGGAAAGAACCCAGGAGTTTAACAAGTTTTGCCTTTGTGCATCCTGCTTTAATTCCTCTACCTATGTGAGACCTCAGGATTGGGGCAGGCAACCACTTTTGGGTGACCAGGACGAGCCAGTGCAGCTCCAGCCGTGAGCCCCAGACCAGCAGCAGGCTGAAACCCTCCAGGATGGACCTGGAGATTGCTCTCGTCTTGGGGAGGAGGCTGCGAGCCCTCCTCAGCACACAGAGGTTTTGCATCTCCTTCTGGGGTTGACCTCGTTCGCAGGTGTCCCCACCCCCTGCATTAAAGCTGAATATCAGCCATCTCTCCCAGCTCTTTGGTGCTGGGACACAAGGAACTCAGTGCTCTTGGCAGAGAGCACATCCTTTCTGTTCACTGCCTCCACCACCATTAACAAACATCATAAATACCCCCAGCAGAGCCCGCTGAAACAGTCAGCTTTTAATCCTTCTGTACTGCTCCGTTTTTACCAAGCCAGTGTTCAAGTAATGACGAGATCCCTTGTGCTCTGCAGCTTCACTGTCTCTCAAGGAGTGCTGCTCCTGGAGCACCATCAGAGATGCCCTGGGATCACCTGCTCCTCCAGCAGTGCCCATCAAACCCTCCAGCACCACAGTCCTTGCAAGAGCTGCTTTTGTGTGACCCAATCACTTAGAGTTACTCAAGCACTAAAATACCAGCCTAATCTCTCCCAGCCAATCCTTTGGCCGGCTTAAATCTCCTTGATTCCTCTGAAGTCAGTAGACACGTGTCAGCTCCCACTGGAAGCAGCTCTGGGAGGATGCAGCAGGGTTTTCCGACAGCACGTCCCTTGTGAAGTCTCCTCCTAACCCCAGCTCGCTCCAGATGAGCTTAAACTCACAGTCTGTCCTCTCCCTGCTGCTCTGGCCCTGCAAACGTGCCCTCCCTCACACTCTAAGAAAGGTCCTGGTGCTGCTGGGCTCGGAGGAACTGACACGGGAGTCACAAGGGGATGTCCGGGCTGCGATCCCGGCAGCCGCAGCCACTGCCTCCCTCTGTCATGGATAGAGGTTGGGGTTGCAGGAGGGCTCATGGAGGCCGATGCCAAGGCTGATGGACACAAGCCTCCAGCCCCTTGCTGAGCAGTTTGGCGTCCCATCCTGCACCCCTCGCTTTGGGACACACGGAGTTTTCGAGGGTTTGGAAGCCCTGCCAGCTGAGCTCCTGTTCAGGTGCACTTTTCTGCACCACCACCATTGTTATCACACTGGGTGACCCTTTCCACAATTCCTGCTCCAGTTCCTCATTTGTCTGTTCAGCCAGTGCCACTTCACTGCTTGTGCCTCTGCCAGTCCCAAATTCAGAGGTGCCAGATCTAGCTTGGTCTGGGTTGGTTTTGCAGAGATGTCCACGTTGCTCCCCAAAACTTGCTGTCATATCTCAAAACATCATTGGACTTTCCAGCTCAGCCCTGAAAAGAACATCTGGGATTTTCTTCTGTCTGTGCAGGGTTGCTGGAGGTGCTGGGCACTGATGGCAGTCGCACCTGGCCCCTCTCACCTTCCTGCTTGGGGTGCCAGACCTTTGACTTCATCTTTCCTCCATTTCAGGGATTCTCCTCAGGGGGCTTCACCCCTCCGCCTGGCCCAAGGCTCCTTGGCGACAGCAGGGCTGAAAGGGAAGGAGAAACAGATTGAGCATCCCCAGGTCTCTCTTCTGGGCTACTGAAACTTGCCCACAGGAGACGTTACACGATGGTGTCCCCCCTCCTCAAGAACCAGAGCTCTCCACATGTCCACTTGGACACTTCCTCTGCAGAGGCTGCCAGAGGACAACGCAGGGTGACCAGACCCCTCCACCCAGGGTTGGCATGCTCATGGCTCCAAGGCTCATGCCCTGCCGGCACCAAGCGCACTGCTGCGCGGCAGGACGGCCGCCACGTCGCTGCCAACGGGAGCTCATCAAGCCGGGCTCGCCTGGTGATCGAGTGATTTGCTGGAGGTTGGGGGTGGCTGGCGCCGCGCCGTTATTTATTTCTCCATTGCGCCGAGGAGAGGCGTGGAGAAGGGCGATGGCGAGCTCTGCATATTGCATCGCCGGCTCGATAATCAGGCGCATTAAAATTCCAAGACAGCTCCTGACAAAGTCGCTGCGCGCGGCGCAAGGTGGCTCGGAAGCGCCGGGAGCCGTGACAGGCAGGCGCGCGGGCAGACAAAGAGCTCCCTGTGTCAGTCTCCGTCTGCTCCGGGAGGGAAAAACCAACACACACACACACAGACACACACACACACACATACACAGAGACCTCGGTTGCGCTGCCGGCCCAGCGTGCTGCCCTCTGCGTGCGCGGCCGCAGGGACACGGCCCTGGAGCGGCCAGCGGGGCCCGCGCTGCCCTCTCCCCTGTGCAGAGACACACGGCGATTTGCCACCCACGGGGCACCTAAACGACAGCGTGACGGGTCTCGTGGCGGTGCCATGTCCCCGGGGAGGCCGCTGTTGCGGCGGGCTTGATGCTCGGCCAAGGCCACCTCTGCAGGACCCGGCTTGTGTGTGTCCCTGGGGAGCGCTGCAGGGAGAGACGCGGATGGAGCAGGAGGTGCTTTTGGAGAGCCAGGGGCACATGTACTCCCTGGCTCCCATGGGGATGTCACTCGGAGCCCTGTGTCCCACCACAGCTGTCCCCACGGTGGCCAAACCCATGGCAGGTGGGGGCTGCACCTTGGC
>JAUBOD010001086.1:161592-171684 GCA_032353885.1 Nothura maculosa | reverse complement strand
AAAGAAAGAAAGAAAGAAAGAAAGAAAGAAAGAAAGAAAGAAAGAAAGAAAGAAAGAAAGAAAGAAAAAGAGAGAGAGAAGGAAAAGAAAGGAAAGAATAGAAGGAAAGGAGAGAGGAGAGGGCCCGATGTGTGCAGGGAAAGCCTAAGCGGAGCTAGGAGCACCAGCAAGGCGCCTAGAGGGCCGCTAGAATCAGCGGCCCTAGAGGGGAAGGAGCCGTAAAGCCGGGCTCGGGCTCTCCGCCCCGCTGCGCTTTCCCGCAGCCAAGACTGGACCCGGCTCTGCCGTCGGGACCCGGCTTAGACTCCGCTGGAAACGCCGCTGCCCGCGCGCTTCCCGGCCTCCCCCCGCGTTGCTTCCCGGCGGGACGGGAGCGGGGTGTGCAGCGGGGCAGCCCTGGGCACCTCCCGGCGCCGGCCGCGTTGGAGCAGGGAGCGGAGCTCGCACACGGACACGGCGCAAGGGACGGGGCGAGGAGAGCGGCAAATGCGGCCCCGCCGCGCGGCGTTCCCGGGATCCGAGCCCAAGTGCCGCGCTCGGCACCGCTTTCCGCCTCCAAGGAGGCAGCTGCTCTCTGTAAATAGCAGCTATTATAAATATATTATAAATAGCAGAGGCGGGCGCAGCGCAGAGCGGCGTCCCCGGCCACGACCGCGGACAGAGCTGCGGCTCCCGACGAGATTTCGGGAATCGCCCCGAAGCCGCCGAGCTTTGGGGCTCAGTTACAAGCCGCCCATGTTTCCACCTGACCCCTTCCAGCTCCCAGGTCTCTTCCACTGCGCACTCGGGAGCTTCCTCCAAATTTAAAACTCTTCTCCCATCCCTCCAGGTCCCCTGGACCTCCGGAAAATAAAAAATAATTATAACAAAAATAATAAAAACAAATAAAATAAAAAGAGAGAGAGACACGAGGTGCAAATCCTCTGCCGTCGAACTTCGGGCAGCCTCCTGTCCGCCTGAGCTGCCATAACACGGTGCAAGGACACCTAGCCCCTTCACTATTTTATTTTATTTTATTTTATTTTATTTTATTTTATTTTATTTTATTTTATTTTATTTTATTTTATTTTATTTTATTCTTTTTTTCCCCTTTCCGATCGGGGGGAGCCCGTGAAATGTCGCTTTTGAAGGATATTTGTAATAACATAACCAGCAAAATGAATGTCATATTTTTGCTCCAATGAATTGGATTTCCTGAAATATTGTCTCCGTAATGATGCCTTTAGGCTCCTCTGGATTAGATAACTCTCCAACCACATCAAGAAGGCTAATTATCCCAAAGCCACTTTCCCCGCATTTTCACATCTATTTTATATATATATATGTATATATAAAATATTTTCCTCGCGTCTCCAGAGCGGGGCCACCTTTGCCCGAGGACACAGAGCCGGGCTGGAGGCGGGGGGCGGCAGCGCCCCGCGCCCATCGCCGTGACGTCCTGCCCGCCCCGGCCCATCGAGGGGTCGCCCCTTGCCCCACAGAAGGGCCCGAGAGCGGCCGCTCCGAGGGGGCGCGCAGAGGCGGGGACGCCCCGTCGAGCCGATGGAGCTGCCCTCCAATCAGGAGAGCCCGGCCGCGCCTCGTCAGTCCGTGCTGACCAATGAGAGGCGAGCAGCACTATCGCCCCCCCACTTCGACGGCACGAAGGGCAGGCGTGCACGTGAAGCTCCCGCCCCGTCGGGGCCCGCGGCTCCCGGTTCCATTCCCGGCGCCCGAGGGGGCGGCGAGGCGGGAGCCCCGTGGGGACGGGAGGGGGCCCTCAGGCAGCCCCGCGCGTGGGTGCCCCACGCAGGTCTCCCCCTCCGCCCCTGCACGGCCTCTTTGCTTCGGACGGGGAGTTTGTGCCTCGGGATTATTCAGCCCTGCAAGTTTTTTGTTAGGCGGTGCTGAAAGGCCTCAAAGGCTGGGAATACCATTCTAATTACAGGGAAGCACGGCTTATTTGGAAGATAAAAAGAGACTTGTAGTCTCATAACAGCTCCTTATATCCGTCAAATAAGGATCTCTAATGACGGGGTGAGAGCCAGTGAATGCGTAAAAAAAACTAAAAAAAAAAAAAAAAAGGAGCGAAAATAAAGCAGCCAGGGGCTTAAGATATATTAAATTACCCTGATTAGGAATTTAGGCTGTGGCTGGAGTCTGCTGGAGAGGCTGGCGAGGGAGGGGGGACGGAAAGTGCTGCTATTCATTTCTGGGGAGAGGGGTCAGTAGGTCGGAGGAGTTCACAGGGCCTGGCTCTATTCTTATGCTAACAGAGAATACGAGCGCTGGCCTGGAAAATAGAAATGAATTTGCAATAATCCGAGCCCCTCTGTTTGCAAGGCGAGCGGCTCTGTAGCTAATTGCGGCCCAGGCTGCCCCGCCTCATTGCGGACAGTTGTAACGATGCATAGGAGATTAGACTCCGGGGGGGGTCTCTTTATTCCTTTTTATTTTTATTTCTTAATTTTTTTTTTTTGGTAGTCTCTCCCTCTCCCCGACGGGAAATATCCCGGGGCAGACGCCGGTGTTTGGGCTGGCCCTGCTCGCAGGGAGCGCGGCCAAATAAATCCTTGAACGTGCGCGGAGCCGTGGGCGCTGCCGCGGCCGCGCAGGGCAGCGCTCGAGGGGGCGGCGGGGCCCGTCCGGCCGCAGTTGGGGCTGGGGGGCCGGCGGGAGGCGGGCAGGGTCCCGGGGCCGGGTAGGGCTGTTTGAGCTGCCAGTGACAAGCAGTAAATCGGGAAGAATAGCGCACGGAGAGGAGCCGTCGGGGCCGCTCGCCGGCCCTGCAGCTGCCGCCCCGTCTCGGCGCCACCCGAGGGGGCTCCGCGCCCGGGAGCCGCCGGCTCCGTCCCCGCAGCCCCGACGGGCGCCCGGTGCCTCCCCGCGCTCGGTGCCTCTGGGCTCGGCCCCGCCGTTTCAGCACCCTGGACAGGAGGGCGGGCGGGGCCTGCGCTGCCCCGCGCGGCCTCGACGGGCGCGTCCCCCCGCTCCCAGCCCCATAACCCGCTCCAGCCTTGGGGGCCGTGTCTGCCCGTCGGGGCGAAGCCGCCCCGCGCTCTCCCCATGGAAGCCGCAGAGCGTCGCCCGCTCCAGGCAGGGCCCGATGGTGCCCCCGAGGGTGGATCCCGTTCCTGGAGGGCACCCTCGGCCTCTGGACGGGCCCGGGCTGGAAACGGAGCCCCAGCTCCTTCGGTAACCGCCGCTGCCCCCCCGTCCCAAGGCGGAGAAACGCTCCGGGCCCGGCGGGATGAGGCGCTCGTGGCTCCGCATCCAGCGCCGGCTCCGCGGATCGGTGCCCTCCTTTCCCCACGTTGGAATAGGGCACCGCGAAGCAAAGGGGAGGTTTAGGGAGCGAGGCCGCCCCTCATCTCCCTCCAAATCGCTATTTCTGCCTCTCCGAGAGGAACCGAATTTGCTCCCTCGAGATGGAAATTAAAAAGAGAATTCCCCTAACCGGCATCCGACGGACACATTCAGCCCCGCTCACATTGTCCTTGCCACAAAGCCTCTGCTGGAGGTTTATCCTAGAGTTTTTATTTGTCATTTTAAAAGACGGAGCCTCTGGAAATAACCCAGGGGCCGATTCTGAGGGGTTTGCTAAGCCTAAATAAATTATATTTCAGGTACATAAATAAGTAAATAAATAAATAAACAAAATAAGGGCCTCTTTAATTTCCAATTGTATATTGAGTCACTTAGTCATGCGGCAGTATTATTTGTAATAATAATCTATTAACTGTATTTGGGTGGAATTTTCAGTAGAAAGAATTCCTTATGAGGTTGCTTCGTGTATAGTCGTTCTCAGGAGGAAATACGGGGAAAAAATACAGACGAGAGTTTAAAATTTGTTTTGGAAAAAAAAACCTGCGCTTTAATCTCTCCTGCTCTGGTACAGGGAGATGAGCTGAGGACGGGCTTTAATTCCCGATGTGAACCGGGTTTGCCTCGCAAGCGGCGGCCGCAGCGCCGTGCGAAGGGGAGCGGGTTCGTGTCGCAGCCAGGGGCTGTGAAAACACCGAGAAAATGGCCCAGTTTCCCCGTCCTAAGCGGGGACTAAGGGCTGCTCAGGGCGCTTCTGAGGCCCCCGTTGCCGCTAGGCTGGGGCCGGCGGGGAGTGCGCAGAGCCCCGCGTGACGGGGCGGCCGCCACAGCCCCGCGTGGGCATCCGAGGAGGACCCGCGTGGGGGCAGCTTGGGACAGAGCAAGGTGCGTTCCCAGGAAATGCCCCCTACCCAGTGGATTCTCCCCAGGTGCTCTCTCCTTGTCGCGGAGCCCTTCGCGGCTCCTCTCCCTGCGCTTCCCGAGGTGCTGGGGAGCTCCCACCCAAAGGAAAAGCTCCTGGAACCCGCAGCGACCCCCGCGAGGGCCTGGGGTGGGCGAGGGCTCCTCCTGCCCGAGCTGGGGGCAGTTGGGGCAGTTTTACCCGGGTCGGCAGCGGGTGCCCACGGATGCCCGAGGGCTGCGACGCACGCAGGAGGGTAACGCCCGTGGGCGCGGGTGCTCGCAGCGGGCGCCCCACGCGCGGCAAGTCCCGGTGCGTGGCCTCAGTGAGAGCCCCCCGTGGCCGCAGAGGGGCAGAGCCCGGGGTCACACCAGCGTCAGCACGAGGGCCCCCAAACCCGTGCGTGAAAAACGCGCCCGGGACAACGGGACCACGGAGCGTGTCCGCGCGCCCCGGGCCCGTTCCCAGGCGGGCTGGGGAGGGGGCTGCAGGGCCGCTCGGGACGGGGGTCCCGGTACCGGTACCGGGGGGCGCCGCCGAGGCCGCCGAGGCCGCTCGGGTGTCACACGAGCGCGCGCTGCACACGGGAGCCCCTCCCCCCGCGCTGCCCGTATGCTAATCACATGCAAATCGCCTCATTTGCATGTTTATCTCTGTCAATGGCGCGCGAGGTAACGCGTTTCCCGGCGCGGCGCCCCCCGCCCGCCGGCCCCGGCACCGCGCGGCAACCGCCGCAAAATGGCTGCCCGGGCCGGGGGGGGCCGCGAGGCACCGGAGACCCCGAGACCCCCCTGAACCCCCCCGCACCCCGAAACCCAGCCCGGATTCGGCGCTCGAGCAGCCAATGGGGCGGGGTCACCCCCCTGCACCCCCCTCTGTACCTCCCTCTCCCTGCACCCCCTCCCCCTGTATCCCCCTGCACCTCCCCCTGCACCCCCCCTTGTACTCCCCTCTCCCTGCATCCCCTCTCCCTGTATCCCCCTGCACCCCTTCTGCACCCCCCCCCACATCCCTCCTCCCTCTGCATCCCCTCCCTCTGGATCCCCCCCCACATCCCTCCTCCTCCCGCATCCCTCCTTCCCTCGCTCCATCCTTCCCTCCCTCCCCTGCTCCATCTTTCCTCCCCCCTCCATCCGCCCGTCCCACTCTCCACAGCCCCCCCACCCGCCCCGAGCTAAATCCACGCCGGAGAAGGGATATTTCCCTGCGCAGGGAGATTGCTGATTTTTGTTTTCTGCGATTTGGAGGAAAGTCTCTTCCCTCCTTCCTACGGGCACCGACTCCAAACGATGTCGACGCAGGCGCTGAGCCCTGAGCAACTCGTGACCGCTGTGGGTCGGCCGCGCTTAGGCTTAGGCTCGGCCTGGCGCCTCAGGCCTCATTTCTGCCCTGATCCTGGCCCTGCTGTGAGGCCCGCGGGGTCGTGGGGTTCCACCATGACATTGGTTATATAGGTGGGATATATATATTTAAATATATTTGCATATATTGCATCATATTTTATCGTAGTATATTTTACCATAGTATATTTTATATCGTATTATGTCCTATTACGCGCTAAGCTGCCACGTGCTGTGCTGCTTGTAGGGTGTCTTTGCAAGGACACCCATGTCCCACCGCTCCCTCCGCTCCTCTTAGCCTCTTATCTCCATTTTATTTCCCTTCTCCCAAACCTTGTCACCTTCTCACCCCCCCCGCATCTAAAGTGCTTTCGTTTCCTCCTTCTCTTATCTCTATTTTTATCACGGGAAAGAAGGTTAATTCCCTTTCCTTCCTTCGAAATTGCCTTTGAAATAAATAAAACCAGAGTAAAACCAAATCTACCAGACTGCGCCTGAGTCTCTGGGCGAACACGGCCCCACTGATCCACTCTTCCCTTCCCACTAACCAGTTTATCCCGGCGCCATCCAGGCATCACCTGTATCAGCCAATGAGGGCCCCGCTCCTCGCGATGGAAAGGGTGGATTTGGGGATTTTTATTTGATTTTGGTTAAGTTTTTATTGTCTTCGAGGGGTCTCATTTGGGTGCATCACCCCCACACAACAAACCTATGGGCAGGGGGACCCACTACTCCCGTAGGGACAGGAACTGGAGCGAAAAGCCCTGGATTTGGCCTTGCCAGGCCCGGCCTTGCCCTGCGTGGGGCCTGGCCCCTGCTTGGCCTCCCTTGGGCACGGGGGACACGGGGGGCCTTTGTCCTGAGCCCCGTTCTGTGCGGGAAGGGCCCCGCTTGTGCCGCGGGCTCTGCCGTGGGTGTTCCCATGCCAAGGGGGGCGGAGAGAGGCAGGAGCGGGACAGGAAGCTTGGGGAAATCCCTTCTGCTCCAACGCTCCTGCCGCGGAGCATCCTGAGCATCCCTGGGCATCCCGAGCATCCTTGAGCATCCCCGAGCATTCCTGAGAATGCCTGAGCATCCCTGAGCATTCCCGAGAATCCTTGACCATCCCAAGAATCCCTGAGCATCCCCGAGAATCCCTGAGCATCCTGAGAATCCCTGAGCATCCTTGAGCATCCCCGAGCATTCCCGAGAATCCCTGAGCATCCCTGAACATCCCCAAGCATTCTCGAGAATCCCTGAGCATCCTGAGAATCCCTGAGCATTCCCAAGCACTTGCGCGCATCCCAGAGCATCCCTGTCGCCACCACTGCCCCCGGAGACCCCCATGAGGGCACTGGGCACGAGGGGAGAGGCTCTGGCCCCCATGTGCAGACGGTGCCCGGAGCCCCCCCGAGCAGCCCCCCCAGGCTGCAGCCCCCCCAAACTGCCCGTGCCCCCGCAGCGCCCCCGGAACAAGGCGCTCCCTTCCTTACCTGCGAGCGAGCGGCTGCGCGCGCCGGATCCCGTCCTCCCGCCTCCGCTCCCGTGGGACTCGCAGCACAAACTTCCCGGGAGAACTTTACGGGCGGCCGCCCCAGTTCCGATCCCGGTCACGGTCCCGGTTCCGGGACTGGCGCGGGCAGCAGCGCCGTGCCGAGCACCCGGACAGAGCCGCGCACGCCGGGCCATGTTTATATGTGGAAAGAAGGGCAATTTGAGTGCTTAAACCAAGAACCAGGGCTGTTAAGTTTGCAGGCAGGCGGCTAAACGGTGCCAAGTGCGGGAAGGCGGGGGGGCTGGGGGTGTGTAGAAATAAAGAGCAATTGTCAGGGGCGAACAAAAGGCGGAGGATGGAAAGGAGCTGGGAATCCCGGGGCAGAGCCCCTCGGCATGGACTTGAACTTGGGCTTTGACACCGTCTGCGAGGCGGAGAGCGGCTCCGTCCCGGCTGGGCCGGGCTCAGCCGGGCCAAGGGGGCTCTGTGCCCCCCCGGAACGGGCTGCAGCAGAGGGAAAACAGCCCCGATCTCGGAGCGAGGCGGCATCTGCCCCCATATACAGTGTGCGGGGGGGTCCAGATGGGGGTGATGCAGAACTGAGAGCGGCTGAGGCCCGACGGGCTCAGTGCAGCTCCCGGCGCGACGGGGACCCCCTCGGGGCCAGACGGCCCCGCTGCCGGCGGGGCCGGTTCTCACAGTCTGCACCCGAGCCTGGATTCTCTTCACGTCCCGGCCGGTCCCCCCTTTGCTGCTATTCAGCACTTAATTGAACATTAATGGCAGCTGGGGATGAGGTCATTGGAGCCGGCTTTTCTCACACATTTTTCATGCAAATCCGCTAAACTCTAAACAAATTTGAATAAAACCCCCTTTGTGCGGGTCCTGCACGGTGTTTTTCCACGGGCCGCTCCGCCTGTCTCCGCACGCTTCATCCAGGGGGGCCGGCGGCAGAGCTGGGCCGGGGGGAGCCGCCGAGCTGGGAAGGAGCGGGGAAAAGCGAGGACGAGAGGGGACTCCCTGCCCGATTCCTGCAGGGAGGAAGCGCTGGGATGAGACACATTTAATGCCCTGCCAGGCTGAGTGGCACCCGCGTCTTTCCTGGGGTTCTGAAGCCTGGATCTCCCATGGGACACCCTAGGGAGGGGGCAATGGAACCCTTTAGGGACACCCATGTGCCCCAATCCTCCCTAGTAACCCGCATGTCCCTCACAAGCATCACTCCGAACACCCATCCCTCGCAAACACCAGTCCCCACCAGTGCATCCTACAACACCGACACCCCCCAACAAGAGCAGGGCCCCCTTGGCAGCTCTATCGGGAGGCTCCAGACACCGGCATCGCGCGGAGCCCCCGGGCACGCAGAGCCCCTGGCCCCCCTTGTCCCGCAGCCCCATTAGCATCCGTGCGCCGGCCGGCCCCCCGGCCAGCCTTGAACTTGGCCGTGGCGGCCTGCGCTCCTTCTGCCTGCCTGGGCACGCACAATGCGCCCGCGGGCCTTTGTTTCGGCTTTCAGCTGGGAAAGCGGTCACCTCTCGGCGCCTGCCCGCGGCCGGGCACCACGGGGATCCCCGCCCGGCTCCAAATCATCCTAGAGACACGTTCATTAGAGGCTTTCACGGCGCCCGGCCGTGCGGGGTTTAGCAGCTACTTCCCAGGCGGGGTTGGGACCAAGGAATGGTCAGCGAGGGGTTTGCTCAGAGCAACGTGCCCGGTCGTGCGCTCCTGCCCGCTCCCGCTTGCCCAATGATCCCTCTGCAGGTGCCTGGTTTATTCCGCAGGGCTGAGACCGCACCAAATCACACCACTCGCTTTTGCAAAATAGAGCGTTTATTTCCAACAGTGCACTGGGTAGGGGTTGGTGTTAACGGAAGGGGGTTACAGTCAGCACATTTCCCGCACGGGACTAGGGACATGGCAATAAAAGGGTAGCAAGGCCGGAGGGATGCGGGTCCTGCGGGATTCACACCCTCAGCCCCAGCGGGACGGCTGCGCTCCATGATCAGAGCCCAACCTGTGTGCTCACCAGCACTACAAACACTCGTCCGGCTGGGATTTCCCTCCCGCTCCCTCTCTCCTCCTGCATTTTGCCTTTGCAGGCAGTGGCCTGCTTAGATCTCTCTGCCCAAGCAGGACAAGCTCGTCTGGAGGTGTTTAGGGCACCAAAGATAGCTACAACTTCCAGGACTTATGTGGGATTTTCTGTGGGCTCCCTGGGTTTCCCTGGCTCCCTCCCCCGGGTTGGGCTGCTGGGATTTGAAGCCATGCAGGAATTCTCTCTGTTCACGAGCAAAAGCCACCTCTTGTGTGGGGCCATTGCGGGCCAGGGGGCAGGAAGGGCCCTCCTGGAGGAGCTGGGGATGTCAGGCAGCAAGTCCAGGCAGGTCCGGCCAGCAGCGCCGAGGAGCCCACGGGCTGGAAAGGTCCCTTCTCCTCCCACTGGGATCTGCAAAGGAAACAGAGAACACAGGGGGTTGATCTCCAGCAGGGACATGTTGAGACCCCAGCAGACCCCGCGCTTAGCCACGAGCACAACTCATGTCACACATGGACCCCCCTTTCCCTTCCGCCCACCTCTCCTCCTCGCTCAGGTCTCCACCAGCCCAGCAGAACCAGAATGTCCTTCACAAGGGACAGACCTGGTGCCCCCGAGCGTCCCCATCCCCGGCCGAGCCTCCCCCCACACCCCCTGCCCAGCAAATCCCCCCGTCCCTGCCCCGCTCAGCCCCGGGCTCCCGGCTTCGCTCCTCCGCAGGCTTTGGGCATGGGATTACTCTGCATGTCAGAGCCACTAAAGGAGCAGCCCTCTGATGTTTTAATCTTCCTGTTAACTTTCCCTGCCCTCCTCGCCCTTGTCTGTCTGTAGAAAGTGATACCGAGCCACAGAGCCGGATCCAAAGCTCTTACCCTTGTCGAAACTGCTGTCTAGGCTGTTCAGCTCTCTGCACTTCCTTGCCTTTGCCCCGCACATCTTACACTTGGTAACAGGTTCCCTCCTATTTTATTTTATTTTGTTTTATTTTATTTTATTTTATTTTATTTTATTTTATTTTATTTTATTTTATTTTATTTTA
>JAUBOD010001086.1:123123-147795 GCA_032353885.1 Nothura maculosa | reverse complement strand
GAAGCCGGAGCCCTCATCAATCCCTCAATGTATCTACTCCTTGTGCTTCAAATACCCAAAGGGTCACAGCTCTAAAGCGCTGATTCCAGATTCTCAGAAAGCTTCTTAAAGTCAGTCCTGCACTTCTGCAAAACCATTTAACACTCCTTATTATTAACATTTATTTTAACATTCTTAAAATTTTCCCTTATTCCAAAATGGCGCATTTCAAAGGCTCTTTTCCTGACCAACACAATTTAATGCTATAGATTTCATAAGTAACAAGTGATAAGGCTCTTTACCTATTTGCACCACCCAGGTAAGGTCACCTCCCCTGCAGGACAGTCAAGCCTGGCAGGGTCTAGCTGCTTCTGTGACCTTAAATCTATTCATGCTCTTCCTCTCAGCCGCTGAGACATGTAAATCTCAACATCTCATTAAATTAGCTCTCCAGATCACTCAGAACAAATTGCCTTAGAACATAACTTTTCAGACGGTCACTATCCGTGAGCATATGATTTTACATGACATTTATTCATGCAAATTGCAGAGACTGTTGTCTGGTTACCCAGTTAGAGCGTAAAAATTACAGTTTAGCTGCATAAATGCTGGCACCATCCTAGAAGGCGAGCTGAGCCTAGAAACACATCCGTGGGTTTCCAACACAGCACGACAAAAATTAGATGGAATATTTGGAGTGTCATTTCTGGCAGGTAGGGACCACCTAGTGAAACTTGGTTCCTGCGCCTTGTACATGGGGCACACTGGGCTAGACTAGATTTCCAAGAGCTACTGCACTGCTAATGCAACCTGTGTGTTGGAACAGGCTTCATTCATCACACTGCTATATCTCTTACTTCGTGCTGGCAGCTGAGCCTGAACCAGCAAGTGCTGTCGTGGCCAACTCCTCTTCCTCCCCCAGGCCAGATCTGCCCCATCCTAGCAGGGCTGCTCTTCCTTGGCAATGCATAGAGTTTACGGACATAAAATATTGGCATCATTCGGGGCCTTATTCACACGTTATCCACACCACAAAAGAGAAGACCCTGTTTTTCAGGCCTGAAACTGTGTAAGTTCTCTTTATCAGATGGCAGTTTATCAGAAACAACCCCCTGCAAAACACCCAAGGCAGCAGAGAGCAGCATGTGCAAAGCTGCAGGGAAATACAGAAATGAACTTCTCCTGCTGCATGTGCATGAACCTGCCACAGGGAGATTACACACGACGTTTTACGTCATTCACAAAGCCTGTTCTGTCCAATAAAGTGTGGAAGTAAAAACAAAGCATGAAATCCTGGCATAAATTAGCATCCTTCTAGTCTAGATTTATTTGTGCTGCTGCTGCTGTGGATTAGCATCCAGCTTGCTGACAGACTGGTAGACAGAGAGAAAAAAAAAAGGATAAATAAATAAATAAATAAATGGTCAATTTTTATTTTTATTTTTTGTCAGTTTTTCCTGGGAAGTCTGATGTCAAAGTACAAAGTTCATCCCTTTAGGAGTAGGGTTTTCTCATCTTCCTGGACGAGCAATAGGCTCTGTAGGAAAGCAAATCCTCCTGCAATGCCCAGGCCTATATCCCATCAAGCCAGCACCCCTCATCTGCCTGCAGGCCTTGTGCAATATTTCCCCTCCAGCATTCCCAGGAAGTCACCCAATCCCAGGCAGGGTGCGGGGCTAGCTCAGGACTGCTTCTATCTCCCAATAAGCCTATTGGGATTCACTCGGGGTCGTGTTCCTTGGTGCACAGGGCAGCCGCTTCCTTCACTGCTCACTGTGTGGCCCCGTTTGGTCCCTGATCCCAGATGACACAACCAGGGTCTCACACGGGCATCTCCTCTCGGTTCATGACAGAAACGCGGCACCGCCAGCCGATGAGGACGGGCTGTGAAGGCCCGGGGCCAGCTCCCCGGGCTGGAGAGGCCTACAGAGCGCGTCCATCGGGCTGTCACGCAGCCTCGCGCTCCTCGGGGCCGCCCTGGCAAAGCGAGTGTTCGTCACCAGAGACATCCCTCACCCCCGGCGTGGTGGCCTTGGCGCCACCCGCTCTCTCAAGCACAGCCACACAAGGGTCATGATAAAGAAGGGCCCGTGCTGCTCGCCGCCACCATGGTCCTCGCAGGCTGCCCTGCGGCCAGCACAGACAGCCCTCATGAGGGACCCGTGGCTGCTTCAGCACAGCCCTCCTCATTGCCAAGGCCTGGCACATAATCCTGCTTCCAGGGCACTCACGATAGGCAGAGGATGAGGTGGCTTCCCCATGGGCAATCACCTGTGTGTGCTTCTGCTTTGGCTCTCCCATGCGAGATAGGAAGCCCTTCTCTACCTTAGACAGCTGCCAAGGATCAGTCTGCTTAGCGAGTGCCAAGTTTATCCTCAATATTGAAGAAGCATAGTAGTATTTACCACCTGAGAGATCCTCTCTGCTGCCAGACTCTACTTCTGTCCCCAGGAAAGCACTGCAGGAACTATTCCATGCCATAGCGGGAAGCTTTTCATTTCAGGGAAAGTGTTAAGCCACAGCAGGCATGTCCCAAACAGGGAACAAGAGCCACAACCTTCACCTTCAAAACTGACTAAAAAACTGACTGCTGGCTCTGAACAACCCCTGCATCGTGCCAGGTCTGCCTAGTGGGTCAGCGCAGGCAGCCCATGCCCAGGAAAAGCACAAAGGCACTTTTGGGGTTTGGGGAATGGCTGTTGCACTTCCCTTGGCTCAGCTCTTGCCAGGCTGGCTCAACCCCAGCAGGACAGACTTGGGCTCTGAGGAGGGTTTGAAGGAAAGGACTGCTCATGAGAAGAGCTCAAGGGAATGTGAAAAGTCACCTGGGAGATGAGTAGTGCATGATGATGACACGGCCAGGGAAGAGGGGCAGTAGTTTTCCCAAAGACCTTGGGACCAAGCCACAGAAGGATGGTGGCACAAAGATAATAACCAAGATTAGCCTTGAGCTGCAAAGCAGGCTCTGCTGCAAACTTCTCCAGAGGGTTTTACAGAGCCCCTTGGGGTTTGAAGGATGTGCAGCTGCTGCTCTGACTCACACTTGATTGCCAATAGCTGCAAAAAGCTGGAATAAAGCAAACTATCATCATCCTCAGACCACTGCACATGCTAGGCTAGGCACTAGTGGGGCTACTTGTTCCAGTGACTAGGAAGAAGGAGAGAAAGGGGAGAGGAAGACCACGGAGAAATGACCAAAGTAATCCGAATCTTTAGTTCCCCAGACACTAAATCATGTTGCATGTGGTTGATTATGGACTGGAAACCAGCCACTATCTGCCATATCTTAAAGCTCTTGCAGCAACAGCGGACACTCATTTAATCTATCACATTCAGGGATGGAAGGAGACAGAAGTCTAAGATCTTGTCAGCCAGAACCTATAGAAATGCAGTTCGCTGCAGGTAAGATCTTCTCTTTGCAAGGAAACAAGCTCCTAATGGACTCCCCAGTCAGCACTTAAGTACGTGAATCATCTGTTTCCTCCTGAAGCAGTCAGCTTGCTCTGCCATATCACCCATGAACCTGATCACAAGTAAAATGAATTTGATGGATCCCAATCCAGCACCCACTCATTCGCAGTCTGTATTTTCACCCTGCTCCTTAGTTCTACACCATTGAGAAGCCCAGCAGGGGATGGCAAAGCACCAGAACTGCTTTAGATGAGAAGAGAGGGCCCCTAACAGGTTATGTATCAAAATGGGCAGATAAAGCCTGTTCCCCTGAGACTCTGATCCAAGAGCTCACCTGCAATGTGTTTGCAGTAACCCAAAGAGTTCCTGCTCAGCCCTATGAGGACACATCCGAGACTCTGGCTCTTAGGCAGAGTGTACCACAATGCTGAACATAGAACTTCCCAGTGCACCACACGGTGCTGAACAGGACCTCTCAGTTAATAGAGTGATCAAAGAAATGGAAAAGCAGGCATATTTTTCCTGACCTCTGGCAGTGAGAAAGTCAAGTGCTTGTTTTCAAGCTGTTTTCAGAGCAGGTCAGAGCAGTAAGTGTCCATAAGCAGAGCCAACTGACGTTCATATGGGCTTGCCCTTGCCACGTCCATGAGCACATACACATAGGCATTTCTTTTGGACTGGACCACAGACTTGCTCATGAGTCAGCTCCCCTTAATTGCAGACACAAACTTTCACCCAGTCACAGAGGCCAGATTTCCTACTACATGTCGTGGCCTCCTACATCAACCTCTTGTTGAGCCTGGATCGGAGCACTCCTGAGAATTGTCAGTACATCTAATGGGTTAAAGAAGACCCAAAGCAACCCTACTCCAACCCAATGTAATCTATGATAATTTGATCAACCCTTCTACCTGTCCAAAAAAAAATCAGAGACAATGCAGCATTACTGCTTCCCTTAAGCAAAGGGATGTTGATCTTCTCATCAATACCAAATTGATTGCAATAAAGTGATGAAAGGTGCAGACCCTGGAAGAGGGCACTTATACATCCTCTGTAGACAGTACAACCTGGCAGAGCAGAGCTCCTCAAGGCTGCATGTATAGCTGCAGGATTAACAGCCCTAAGAGACACCTAACCTCAGTTGTCACCAGCAGTGCTCTTCAGCTTAGCTACTCCAGAAGTTCCCACTGAATTTGACTGTTTAATCATGTAAGAGTCAGGAAGAGCTACATTACTTCTAGCTTGCTAGATTTTCTTCCAAGCTTGTCAGTAAGGCATGATCAGTCTTGAATGCCCAGCCACACAAACCTGGCCTGACACACTCTCCTTCGTGTATCTTTCTGGATACCTCCTTCCACCTCACATTGCTTTCCTCCTGCTGCTCTCACCCAACCACAAAGCCAGTGCCTCCACTCACAAGGTCCATGTCATGCTGGAGACAGCAGACACATGCTCCCAGCTCACACACCTCCCTGCCCAAGGCCGACTGCCAACACAGTCCCAACGTGGGACACACAGGCAAAGGGGCTGCTGAGGAATCCGCACCAAGCAGTGCTGAGCACGACCTTGCTGCTTTACAGTGGTAACCTGAATCCTAAATACTGGATTTCTAGGCATGCATTAAAACCATGAGACAATAGAGACTGCAAGGCTGGGGCTGGCTGAGAGCCAACTCAGCTCCTGCCCTGCCAGCATCCTATATTTCCCATTTTATTCTTTTTCGCCATGGCAGATAAGCAAAGACCAGCAAAGCCAGAACACAGATGCGTGTATAAGCTCAGCTGGGAGTTGAGGATCAGTGATTGACTGATCCCTCACTAGAAAGCGGCTGCCCAAGGAGACACAGAAGAGTGGCTGCCTTCTGCTTTCTCTCTCATACAAGCATTGCTTCTCCTTTACTGGTTTCATTCATGGCAGCCCTTTACCAAATGTAATCATACCAGGCTTTTTCCACCTGTCTGCTTTCAGGAACAGCCATTGCCCTCAGTGTTATATTTTCAGTCTTCATTTCTACATTAATCCAACCCACACAGCTCACATTTATGACAACGTTCAAGATCTCCTGAGGAGATGAAAAGTAGGATTTGTCCCTTGGTCTCTCCTGGCTGGAACTCACCAAATATTTGCTCACAAGGAAAGCCCACCCTTCAGTCTCTTTCCATAACTACTTCCACCTCTCCACGACACCTGCACAAACCAGTCCTTTCACAGACACAATAAAGCTGTCTGCGAGCTGGACAAGAGGAGCGACCCTGATTTTGTCTACGCCCTGCATACAAAGAGGTCCCTCTGCACTGTATTCCCAAGCCCAGTCCATGAAGTTAGCCAGGGAAGACATCTGCTCAAGCTGGCATGGATCCTGTTTTGCATGAAGACAGCATTTAGGCCTATATTAATGGGCTAGTTTTCCTATGCACAAAGGTATATGGGGTGAACACAGCTGTGTGCAAGGACTAACATATTTTAGCTCTGCACTGGCAGTCTATATCCATGTGGATGAGGCTGCACAAGTCCCAGTGCACCCAAACACATTTCCTCTCTGGAGTATATTATTCAGGATCATTACACCTTCCTTAGAGTAGGTAGATCTTGAGAGAACATAATACTAAAGGAGCTGTTGGTTTACAGAGAGGCCAAACTCAGTGACAGGGACCCTGGGCAACCAAGCACCATCTGGTGACCGCCGGCTCCCGACACAATAGCCCATGTTGGCATGTTTATGATAGAGACCAAAGGCGGATTCCCATTATCCCCATCAGATCCTGCGATGTGGTATCAGAAGAAGGCACCATGGGAAGCAGATGGGATAGCAGAAGAGAAAAGAACACAGCAAGACAGACAGACAAGAGAGATTTATATGAAGCTAAGGCGCATACCCATAAACATGGGATAAGCAAAGAGCATGTAAGTATGAAATTAAATGCAGGAAATCTACAGTATCCAGTAATCACTCAAATATCTTTTTCACCTCTTTTCCAGTTTATCATCAGCATTTTAAAATGAGATATTTATACCAATAAGCAAACCAGTTGTATATTGTAACCCTGGAAATATTGGCTGGGATCTGAGAGATTCATCCATACAGACAATTCATTTTTACAGTTATTTTTTGATTCCTAGCTTTTGTGGAACACCAGGTTTCTCTGTTGGATTTTATGCCCCTGAAATATATTTACAATGCATGGCATCTGTATTGTGCATTACACACTTAAATCATTGCTTTTCATTCACCGCTTATAAAAAAAAATTGCAATATCCTGAAGCCCCAAATACTCAAAATCAAAATATTATTACTGCATTTTTGGAGCAATACTACAAAATAATGTAGCACTTTTATATAAAGGAGAGAAAAGTGATCATGAGGAGCACGGGTTCCCAAGATCTAAAAAGAGAGGGGATTTGAATTTCACACCAAGAAAAACTAAAACTTAAAAAAAATTAAAAAAAAGAAAAAAATGAAGTAAAGAAAAACACTAAGGTTTATTTTCTAAATAAAAACATAGGAACATTTTATCATTTGAACAAAGAGAGAAGGGCGGGGGAGGCTCCGCATCCATCAGCTTGCTCTCTGCGTGGACAAATACTATCAGAAACAAAAAGCGTGGCATAGTTAGCAGGAGAAGAGCTTAGTGCTTTAGATTTAATGATATGTATTTAAGTTCCTTTTAGGGGAAGCCTTCTGAAATCGTGGCGGAGGGAATCATGGTTTTAAAGGCTTCTATCATTGTTGCCTACGAGTGGAACAGAAAGGTGCTTTCTTTGTCATCCTGGCGTTTACGGAAGCACCTCAACGTGTCCTTCTCCTAGGTGGAGCAAGGCGTGCAAAGCAGCTGCGTGCCAACGTGTCCCCCCCGCCACCCCGTAAAAAATAAATAAATAGAGGAACATGGGAGAAAACGGCCTTCGTAATCCACCAACAAAATGACAGCGGAGATGGTCTATCTCCGTAAATATTGCATGTCTCCCTGCCAAATCCCTCACTGGCTATTGTCCCGCCATCCCCACCCCCACGCCACCCTTTTTATATGTCATTAAGGATTTTTCGCATACGACCAAACGAGCGGAGGGAGAGAAAGCGGTTGTGCCGTCCCCACCAGTTGGATAAGCCATGACAGGGTGGCTGGGAGCAGGCGTGCAGTGAGCGCAGGGCAAATTAGGAAGTATGTTAATTCAATTAATATCATGGAGGGGCTGGCGGCCGGGGGGAGCCGGGGGGGAGGTGTGCGTGCAGATTTTCCGCCCGAGGAAGGAGGTGGCAGAGAAAGAACTGGGGCATGCCAGCTCCCGTTATTGTTCTGCCTTCATCGGTAATTAGCACGATAAGGAGGGGACGGCGTGAGGGAGGCGGCGTGGCGAAGGCGACGCGCCGCTGCGCCCTACCCCATGCCCATGCGGCCATCTTATAGGCAAGCGCGCGGGCTCCCGCAAAATGGCCGCCGGGGGCCCCCTGTGCCGCCATCGGCGGCTGGATGCCAACTACTCCGCTGGGCACGCAGGATGGTGACGATGGCCGCCTCTGAACACCGGGAGCCCATGGAGGAGCCTTGTTGCACGCCGTGGTGCCCAACCATCAAGGCCTTCAGCGCCATCGGCTCTGTAGTCTGAGCGGGACCCGAGCCAGGAATGGTGGCCAGAGCAGTTATGGCCGCACAGACGTGCGACCTGATGGGCAAGGAAACATGGGGCCCAATCGCAAAGCCAACGATGAGTTATGGACGAGTTCTGCTTTTCTCCTGAACCAAAATCTCACAAAACCAAGGTAGAAAACTCAACCTTTCTAAATCTTGGCTTAAGTCAAGATCATTTAGAGAAGGAAAAGTAAGGATATAGTGAAAAACACCGACAGATTCTCATGCGCCTCCTAATTTCTTGAGAACCTTATGAGTATTGTCCATAGCTCCAAATGAACAATATCCATGTCTTAAAAAGACATCAAATGCCAGCCAAGAAATCCTCATCTGTTGTCACTGACTGTCCCCAAGACAATTACATCAACTGCTGACCTAAAAGCAGTATTTAGGGAGCTTTACATATGTTTTTAGCAGTAATGGGGCTATTCCACCTGGTGAAAGAAGCACCTGATGCCTATTGGAAATTTGGGATCTGCTGCTGTACTTTTTGCTGGAGTGGGGATGGAGCTGATGTTAGCTGTGCGGGAAGACCATGACCACTGTGCACGGACAGGGACGTGTTGTACATCCTAGTCAAACAGACACATGGATGGCAGACTAGCTACTCCGCTCCAGGGTTGTCTACATGGAAAACCACACCATTAAAATGACAGCCTGGTAGGTCAACCACTGCTCCTACCTGCTCCTCTGGTGCACATCTCTTCTCCCAGGCTAAAACTGACTTTCTCTAGATGAGCTTAAACTGCTTCCAGCATGGCTTAACTAGCATACAGGACAGTCGTGCCTTCTGCTAGAGCAAACACCCATGGAGGTTATAGACACACAGCTCCTACATCGCTCTGAAGCCCACCCCCAACCTCACGTCCGCAGACAGACCTGCCCTTTGGCAACCTCTCTGTCCCCTGCACGCTCCTGGGCTTTTCCCCGTGCCCGTGACACGCTATTACACCCTCCTTCCCCCAGTGCTAATCCTCCTTGTCAACCCGAGGGCAGAAGCAGACGGGCGCTCAGCATTTTGACAACGCTGTGATCTGTTCAAACCTTTTTGATGTCTGGGCAAATGGGGAAGCAGGAGGCTCCATCACCCACAAGAGAACTCCACCACCACACGGTGAAGCAGTTCAGTTCTACTGTGCCCACGGCCATTGCAAGCTTGGGAGCGGGGGAAAGTTGCAGCTGCTCTAGGAAAAGCCCAAATTTCAGCCTAACCCTGAGCAGGGAGCACCACAGGGACAGTGCGTTTCTCCTCAAGCAAATGCATGTATCAAGGAGTATGCGCATGCACCAAGATACCATATTTATATAAATAGATGCATTCTCAGGAAAAATAAAAATAGCATCGTCTCCTGTCCCAGGCTCTCTTGGAGCTCCTGACATCCCCAGGTTTCAGAGGAGCACAACTGAGTCTCAGATCAAACATGAGCCCTGCAGGGGCTCCCTCAGGGAAGCAGCCACACACCGGGGTCTCTTCCCTGCTTCCCTGTGAGGTTTCCCAACCCAGCCTGCCTTGGGTGCTCTCTCCTGGCGTGTGTAAGACACATGCATGCACATGCAGAGCTGTTTTAAAAGGTGCTTTGGGAATTGAGCTGCACTTGCTTTTTCTTCTAAGTTAATCATCATAAAAGAGCTTTTGTTTTATTTTTAACAAAGCAACAGAAATAATCTCTGTACACAACCCTTCTTGCTCCCACAGCCCTGTCCTTTGGAACAACAAGATGCCGCGTGGCCCCACAGAGAAGTGGGTCAGGAAAGAAAGCAAGATAAGAGGGGCCAGGAGAGCTTGGCTTCTGGTGCACAGAAACCAACTCTTCTTTCCCTTCTCTGCAGCCCACATTTGGCAGGGCAGAGGCAGTGGGATGTGAAAGTGGATGGGAGATGGGAAACACAGTCTCCAGTCATGACCTACATCCTCTGCCCACTGAAGTACCCTCTTTTGACCTGCAGTTTAGCTCGTGCTCTGCCAAGCAAGGCCTATCTTAGTCTTTGATATCAGCAAGAAGTGACTCTCGCAGTAACACTGCAGAAATCAATGGGATGTCACAAAACCTGGGCCAGCCCAAGCTCTGCCTGCCCATGGTGTGTCCTCCTCGCCAAGCTAGCTGCAGACCCTGTCCCTCCTCCTTTCCAGCCCCGCTCGTCCAGCCTGAGGACTTGGACATGCCAGAGACATTTCTTGATGAGACCTATCAATGGGTGAGTGGCAGCTGAGCAGGTACCGAGCAAGATGCAGGGCCAGACAGCAGCCAGAGGGGAAGGCAGAGGGTGGAGGGAACGTGCCTCGGGAGGAATACTCACAAAGGGCTGCTTTCATTAATAAAACATTCCCCCCTCGGTCGCCTTTTGATTTGGGTGTAAGAATTAACCCCATCTGCCCAACAGCACGCTACCTACCAAGTCATCTCTGCTGAGGAAGGCCGTCTGACATGTGTCTGCTCAATTGCTACGCCTCCCCCTGCCCACACTCCTCGGCTCTACAGACCCCCACCACACAGCTCATCAGCCTTGCAAGGTCTGCCCTATTGAAGAGATCTTCTTCCCACAAGATAGATTAGATCCAGTGAAAATAGGCTTAGTGAAAATACCATTTCACTATTAATGCCCCCCCCCACCGCACTCTCTCACACCCAGAAAGATTATAACAAATCCCAGTCACCTTTTGCCCCTACTAACCAGTGCTCTAGTCTTTGCACCGCATGCCTTCCTTCACGAGCTGCAGAGCTAGGCAGAGTAGCACTTACATAAATACACAGATATAACTAGGCATCGCTAGAGATATTCAGCCACAAAACACAGGGGTCCCCACACACCATCTCCCTGTCCTCATCACGACACTTCAGCGAGTCCCTCACTGTTGCAATGCCCAGTCCTTAAGCATCAGCAAAACATTACAGCAAAATCTGTTATTGGTTTTTAAACATGGTCTTTCCACTCAAAAATTGATGGGGGTTGCTTTTACGTCCCTAAGGCATTTCTGTTCTCGCTTCTGCCTTGACTTTCTGTTTCAAGAAAAACTGAGATGCAGAGATGCTTTTGAACACAGCCCCTTCACTTTTCCAGAGGTGTGTTTTAACGAGCGATTCGCCTTCCAAAAAGGGGCTGGCGGATGGGAACAGGGGAAGGACAGCGAATTCTCCACACAAATTCAATAGCTGGTAGGTTGCCATGGGCTAAAGTACTCTGCACACATGAAGGCAAGGGACTCTGGAGCACTAAGGGTTTTGCCTCTCATGAGTTATAGATCTACCCTTCAAGAGCGGAATAAATGTGTTATCCCATCGCAGCCTGCGATGTATTCTACATAGACGGATTGATTTCCCCTATTGTTCTTAATAAATCCTGGCGCATGAAGACACTCGCTGCACAGCCATTTTTCCTGCCTTGTTCCACCTTGCAGAAGCAATAAGGGTCAGATATGGCCACAGTGGGAAGCAAAGGCAGTGTTTTACAGGCTGTACTTGGGGCTTGGAGAGTAGAGACAAGCAGCACCCTTTTCTCTGGTTATGATCCCTGGCTGAGTCTAAACTGAAGAACCAGGGACTCCCGTTTGGTACCAAATTATCACTGTTGCTCCAAGGGAAGCAGCTGTACAGGCTGGGCCTGGATGAGCATCCCTGCTCTAACCAGAGGCTGTCGAGGCTCCTCTCCAGCCACAGTTCCCTGAGGGCTGGTAACACAGGGCTGATCCCCACAGAGCCGGCCCCAAGGGCGCTCTGCTCCCTGCAAGGCCCTGCCGGCCTCTCAGCGGAGATCCTCATCCCCAACTGGGGACTGACGCCTTCTTGCCCAAAGAAAACCTCAGTGGGATGGTCAGAGTCAGGGGCAAATCATCGGTGGGAAAGGCTGCTCTGTTGGCTCCACGGCTGCCCACAAGAGAGCAGGACGCAAAAATAATGGAGCAACTCACAAAATAGATAAAAACACAAAAAAAAGGGAAAAAAAATCATCAACCCTTCTCTCAATGACTCCCAACTTCACAACACTGCAAATCCTCAATTTCTCTCAAAAGGTCTCCCCCCTCTACTGCCTTTTCTTCCTGCAGGGTTTAGCCCCATCTTCTTTCCCTGCACCAGGTGGGTGTTTGCTGGCCAAAGCAAACTGGTGCCCAGCAAGGAGGCTCTGCTGGGCTCCGGGAAGCAGGTGGCCTTGCAAGGACCCGCCTTGGCCACCCGCCTCGCGTTCCATCTAGGCTCGCTGGATTATCGCCGTTGGTCTTCTCCAGCAGCAGCTAAAAACTGGCCCCATTTCAAAAGCCTTGCTGTGAAATCTGGCTATGGGAGGCAGGGAGGAGTTAGGTAAAAGAGCTGGTCTCCCATGAATGGGTTGAGCTCAATCCTTCAACAAGACGCCCCGGGACTCACCTCTCTTGGCTCAGGTGGAGACGTCCCTGCCCTTCCCGAGGCATCCCACTCCATGGGCGAGCGGTTGCGTATGGCTAAGGAAAAGAAAATTTGTCTCAATTAGAAAGGGGCTCCCACATGTATGGATGGGCATCAAGCAATTACTGAATGTCACTCATGGAGAAATGGCTGGAAAAGAGACCTTAAATTTGGGAACATCAAACATACACCAGTCATTGCGAGTGAGCTATGGATCTCGGCGTGCTTCAGAGCACACCTTGTGCAGATGCTCCCAAGCCCGTTCCCTCAGCTGAACCACACACAGCCACGGAAAATACAGCCAGACACAACCACGGTCTCTAATAAGGAAATAAAGCCGAGTGGACCCGCGTTGCCAGCACCCAGAGAGCAACCCTGTCTCTTTAATTTTCTCCCTGGCTATCTCATCCTTTGCACAAACTCTTTCCTCCCTGTGGCTTCTTCCAGCCTGGTGGGCAAAGTGGGAAAACATCATTAGGGAGGAAAAATAATTTAGTTTGTTAATCAGTATCCAGTGGTGGGAAACAAGAAAGACAGAAAGCAGGGCTGGCGGTTAGGGCTTAGGAAGGGCCAGCACAAAGCCCACCATTCATGACATCTGGGGCTGGGATTCTCATTGAATTAAACAGACACAAAGAGCAGAGGCATTTCATGCTTTCTTCACAAGAATTATCATATCTCCCTGGCACTAGGAAACCTTCAGCATGGGAGCGGGGGAGAGAAAGAGAGAGGGGAAAGCGGGTAGGCTGGGTAGAAATATGGGGCAGGGTAGAGGCGGCTTTGTTCCACGCTTGGATTTATGGATGGGATGCAGCGCATTGCCTTGCCGGGAGAGCCAGAGCCTTCGCGCGCTGGGTCTAATAAGAATCAGCAAATGTGAAGCAGGGGGCCCCTGTGCACCATGAAGCAGGGAAACCCGCGTGTGACAAGGCAGCAGAATGAGCGCCCGCGTCTCAAGGCTGCGGAAGGGAGGATGCTGACGCTCGCCGGAGCCGCGGCGCCTTGTGCGTGTCAGCCGAGGGGGGGAAAGGGGAGCGGCGAGGGGCGGAAAGAGGAGAGCAGGCAGCATCGTTCAGACATGACGATTAATTACCTCGTGGACGAGCCACGGCTGACTCTTCGTTGCTGCCCCACGAGCAGCCCTGCTGCCCCACGGCATCCGCAGCATCTTGGGCATGAATGGAGGGCAGAGGAGGCCGGATCCCTGGGATACCAGCTCTGTGGGACCCAGGGGCAGCGGGAAACCCATGGTCTGTGCAAGAAAGCGGAGAGGGGACCAGCAGGGAGATGGTCTTCCCTGGAGAAGCAGCAGAGCTTGGAGGGCAGGAGAAAGAGTTTGGGAGAGACCGGGGTGCAGAGCAAGAGCATTTGAGCTCTAGCCCATAAGCTCTCTGGGGCAAGACCTGTCGGCTCCCACAGCGAGCGCCTGCCCTGCTCCGTCTCTGGCCATTTACCAGGAGATCCACTTAAAATACTAATTGCTCCTGGCCAAGGCCCTCAAGCTGCTGGGAGGCCTCCCTGCATCATTACCTGTGGGAAGAGGGGGCTGATCCCTGACCCCAGGTCCCTGGGGTCCTGTGACCCGGTGCACTGGTGCCACAAGTGAATATTGCAACACGCGGAGTGAAGACAAGACACTGCTGAGCTGCCCCATCCCTGACGTTTCAGATTCCTCTACATCATCATGCTTATTTTCTGCTGAGAGCAACCACAGGAGGAAGAGGGCGCAGGCAGCAATTACCAAAGGAAGCAGGCACAAGAAAGGAATGGAGCAACTGATAGAAGAAAATAGAGAGAGAAGCCTCCTCGACATGGGATGTGTGTGGAGAACAAGCAGCACACTGGAAACAAAGAGATACATGGAGAGAGGAGAGGCTGGGACGGGCATCTCAGCAGACACGTAGGTAAAAGTTGAAAAGGAAGCACTAATTAGCACCCCGGCCATCACTTCCCATTAATAGCTTGTCACCGTTTCCTTGATGTTGCTGAGAGCAGGAAAGTTGGTATGTGTGATGCTTACCTGTCTCTATCTCATTAACAGAAGTCAGGGTGAGAACAGACGTTTATTGCCTGCATCCAGATAGACAAGCCCTGGGATGCAGGGAGAGAGAGGAAAAGTTATGAAGAAGATGCTGTGAAAGAGCAGCCCATGTCCACACAAGGGGAACCCAAACCTGGCATGCTGGATGCCTGCACCAACACAGGAGCAGCCCCAAGCAGCTGCTGGGCTCCAGGAATCCACACGGAGAAAACACTAGGTCATATAATAATAATCCAGAGCAAAAACATTGTCAGGCCAAGAAAACACTTTACCGCCAGCACAAGGGGCTAAGACTGGATTAGACCCAGAAGAGTAAAAGAAAATAAACCTATTGCTTTCCTCCCCAGAAAAATTTGCTTGGACAGAGTCCACCTTCTCATCAAGTAGAGATAGATGAATATCACTGCTCAGGTATTGCAAGCCCCAATGAAGAAACTTCCCAACAAAGAAAAAAGAAAAGGGATGTTCAAGCAGAAATAAATCTGTGTTGCATCTAATCACTCCCAAAGTAAAGAAGTGATTCTTCCAGCAGTTTAAAAAAAGAGAGAGAGAGAGATTAGATCTGATATTTAATGCACAAAGGCCTTCCCTTCTCCTCCAACACATGGAACGACTCCCATTAGCAACAGTGGGAAGAAAGAGCACGCAAGACAAGGATGCAGCAGCAGCAAGCGTGTGTGAGCTGCCAGCATGTGCCTGGGTGGCAAGATGAGGGGTATTTGTGTGTGTGCATGTTCCTAGGGGCACCTTCGCTTCCCCAAGGAGGCAAATGCACCAAACAAGCCCAAGATGCCTTGAGATCCAGAGCCCAAATCTCCCTGGGAATGAACGAGGCGAAAGCAAAGGCAAAGAAAACATCAAGGCCGTTTCTGCGGGAACAAAGGCTTCTCCTTTTAACTAGAAGGCATCTTCTTGGCCATTTAGCTCGCGTGGGGTGTAGGATGTGTTGACTCCTCCCTTCACACAGACATGCTTGTTCAATAGGCTCCTAGGTCTTTGCTCCTCCACAGCATCTCTGCCCATATTCACTGTCCCCTGCCAATGCAGTTAATGCCACAAGCAGAAATACTGCCCTGAAATGGCCTCATTTAGACTGCATGGTCAAGCGCTTCAAAGTTAGGAAATGTCCAATTTATGGCTGTCCATGCAACCTTATTTCCACCTCGCTGTGCAGCCACCCTGGCCAGGGAAAGAGGGAGCGAGCTAAAAATAGGCTCTGCCTGTGTCATTCCTGCCTCGTAAGGGCACGCACAGCGAGGAGCTGAATTAACGTCTCATGGGCAGACCGAAATCTGGTACCCTCTGACTCGCGAGCGCTCAGCCCGCTGCCTTCAACCATGGCCATTCTTAATCTACAGAAATCACATGCAGTTTAAACATACAGAAAATGCATTATTTATAGCTAATAAATAATAGATTGTTTATATAAGCAAAAAGAGAAACAATTGTATGCAAGCGGAACGCGTCCTCATCCCCCCCGCCACCGCTCAGCCTTCGCCCTGCCCAGGCAGCGAGATTCCAAGCCGCGAGCCTCGGCACAGATTCCTGCCACCGGGAACGCCAGCACTAATGTTATGTGGCAGCGGCAGAAGGTGCCGCAGAGGTTGACGAGGGCCGGGGCGCACACGGACACAGGGACACACGGACACAGGGACACACGGACACAGGGACACGGGCCATTTCCTGCCATCGGAGGACTCTGCTCCCCAAAGATCGAGGCGACACAACGGGATCCAAGGACAAGAGCTGGACACGGATCCATTAGCAGGAATTCCACCAACAACGGCTGTACCAGGGCAGGGCAGCGGTGAGAGCCCACAGACCCACCCTGCTCCTGCTCTGTTATTATCCCTAGAAAACACCTTTTTTTCCTTTTTTTCTCTTGCCCCCGAGGAGGCAACCGAAAGGAAAATGTGATTCTGAACAATTCATAATTCAGCTAAACCTGAAAGGAATTTCGGGGACAAAGACGAGGCATTTCTCTAGCCTAAGAGCTTCCCCCTGGCCGAATTTCAAGGGCCCATGAGGAACAATGGGAGTGTCAGAGGTTCTCAAAAAGAAAAAAAAAAGTTCAAGAATCTTTACAATAAAAAGTGTTAGGCAACACAGAGGTCAGCGCCAGCTCCTCCTATAATAAATAGCAAGACTATCTTGCATTAACTATGGGAGACATTTTAATGCTGTGTCTCAGCTTCGTGCTAATTATACTTTTTCACCACATTTTGAACCTAAGAAAAAAATGTCATCAGTTAATTATAACAGATGAGGGAGTGTGAAGACTTCCTCAATAAATAATGCCTTGATATCTCATATCCAACAAGCTGTGCTCACTGTTCTGAAGGTGCCCAGAAATATGTCCTCTCAGGAAATATATCAAGAAATGATGGTCCCATAAGCTGGCTTTGTTTCCAAGCCTTGATTTTCAGGCCAATAATTAAGTGATTTTTATGGATCTGGGAGAGTAAAGGTCATGGGATTACTGGAATGGTGCCAGAGAGATTCTGTGTTTAAGAAAAAAAAAATACAAAAGACCCCAGCAAATTCCCCCCATAAGAGGGGAACAAACACATAGCAGCAATTTGGTTTCTGGGCCCAACTGCCCTCTCCCGGGTTTCTTGAGGTCCTTTTGGTCCTCGTTTGTTCCCGGCATCTCCGTAGTGCACATGGAGCCAAAGGTCCATTCAGCCGAGTCTGGGCCCATGGATGGTGGGATGGGGATCCAGTGAGTGCCGGGTCCGGCTCTGACGTCCAACCACCCCGTCACCATCCCGCTCTTCCCATCATCATTCCTGCCGGTGCAGGTGGGCGCCCAGGTCCTTACGAAGGTTCCTCAACTAAAACATCTTTCTCTCAGCTCCTTTCCCCACCCAGCACCCCTCACTTCCCCCTCTGAAGGGCCGGGATTTGGCGTGGGAAAGATGTCTTGGGGCTTTTCACAAATCCAGTATCCCCTTGAACCAAAACCAATTAGCCTGGCCCAAGGTCCTGCCATTGAGGGACTGTCCCTTCTTTTCAAACCCCTGCGGGCTCAATTGCTCTAAGGAGCCTGGATGTGAATGAGCAAAGCCCACTTAAAGTGGTACTTAAGGCCAGACCAGGGTGAAGGAAAAGAGAAAGCCTCTATAGGAACAGCAATCCGAGTTTCCAAGACACAGCCAACTGAGACTGGGTCCTTCCCCCTCCCATTTTCCCTGTTTTTTTTATCCCCCAATCTTGAGCTTTCCAGGCAAACGCCCCTAACTAAACCGGAGCCACCGCATCAAGGTGGGTGATGGCACCAGAACCGCGTGTCCTGCCACGGGAAGGAGATGCTGGGGGGCTTGCAAGGTCCCACACATCAGTCCCATACGGGATGAGCAAGCGGGGCCGCTCGGAGGGGTTTGGGGAGGGCTGGTCCGTCCGTACGTGGCACTTTGGCCGCCGGGCTCATGCCCTGCAGCAGCCCCCAAGCGATAAAACCGCCCGCGACTCCGCGTTGTCCTACGCGCTGCCACGTGCCAACACAAGCACCCGCAAGGCTGCACAGAGCAACCAGCCCTGGCACCGGCCCCTGTGCCGCATCAGCCAGGGCACCACGGAAACACAGATCCGCGCTCGGCACAGCCTCCCTGCTCAGCCCTCCTTGGCCAGGGCCATCATTCACGCTCACGGATTGGGGACAAGTCACAGCCACTCGCCGTGGCCATGAGAGGGATGGGCCTCCAGGATGGAGGTCCCGGCTTCTCCTCTGGTGTCTCAGACAAAGCCAGAGAGGAGAGGCAGGTAGAGATGCTGTTTGCGGGACAAAAGGGCTCATGGAGCCAGGCCTCCCGCTTCCAGCGGCCCTTGCCAGGCGCGCTCATAAAAACACCCATTGATGGGACTTCATCCATAACCAAACGGGAGGCTCCCGCGGCCGCGGTCCCATTCAGGGGCAGCCTGTTTAAACAGGCAGGGCCAAAAGGCATCTCCAGCACCTACCCCCGACGGGGAGCGGGGACAAACCCGCTCACCACACGCCATGCATCCCACGGTGGACAAGTTTCAGGACAAGGAGGGAAATAAAGGGAAGTGTTTGAGCACACGATGTGCCAGGGCATGGGGGTGAAAGCACAGGGGGGCATTTTGCACTTACCCCCTTAGTGCCCACACGGCTCCTCACGTCGCTGCTGTGCCTGCTGCTCCCTGCCCCTGCCAGCGCTGCTGCAAGAACAAAGACAGAAAGGAGCAGCTCGAGAAACGTCACCCACGTGCCACCGATCCCAAGTCCTGAGCAGGGGACAACCCCACAAAATTAGCCAAAAAAAAACCCAAAATCACCAAGAGAAGTGATGCCAGGCCAGGAGCGACCAGCTAAACGCAGCCACTGTCACACACATGGGTTTACCCAGGGTTAGGGGTTTTATCCACCTCTTGCCTCCACCCCGTAGCCCGTTATTCCCTGTCATTCCCTCCATGGCCCGCTCAGACACCCAACCGTGTATTTTTGCACAGACAACAAGAGCAAACGTGAGGACAAAAGCACGAGCAGAATTGAGTCCCAGCTCCTCTGCCCCAGAAGCTGCAGGACAAGCAGCTCGGTCCCTCCCTACCGATGTGCAAGTAAAATCCCTTGTCTCAAACCATCTCAGAGGGAGTTTCTTTGGGACAAGCAAGCCAACCTCGCCTGAAAAATGCCTGAAAACGCCTGAAAAATACATGAAAAATCAACTCCAAACATGTGGTGTTGAGGGGGGAAAAAAATAGGATTCTCGGGAGGTTTCCAAACAGTTGATCCCACAGCAAGATGGAAAAACTTGCATTGGATCCTTCACAAAAGTTCGCATGTAGATGCTGATTTTATTTTCTAAAACTAAACCTATATATTTTTATATATACACACACACAAAAAAAAATTATATATGTGCATGTATTTTTTTTCCTCCAGTCTTCTCATTATATAGTCACCTAGTGCAATTACCAAAGCCAGGGACAGAAACACCTACTGGGTTCTGCTAGTGCAGAACCACTTCCACCAGAGCAGATTTTCCCTCACATGCTGGTCGAGTGATTCCTTCTGAATTATATTCATTAGGAATTTGAATGTTTCCTTCCTCCATCCCCCATCAAATCATCACTCCAGAATCAAGGCATTCATCGGTCCCCTTGCTCACTTCTCCCCTGCTTTGTTCAGTCTAGTTTTAAAGCATCTCCACTGAAACCGCTTCCACCTGACTCGATACTCTCACACAAAAGAAAAAGAAAATAAACAGAAGAATCGAGTGCCACTCACAATATTGTGGAAATAATCGGAAAATTATTTCTTAAAAATAACCGACATAATAAAGGAGAGAAATAACTACATTCCCTCCTGCTCATCTCCGAGCTCTTCCACAATTTCTGGGGTTGCATCAAGAATATACATTCCGGATGGGCTGGGGAGAACAAGGTTGGTTCTTAATGACACGTCTTTTGCAGGGTTTGGAATGAATGATTCATTCGGATCTCGCCGAGAGTCGGTGCCACAGTTGAGTTACATTTCTAGAAAATCCGTATCTTTAATTCTGGCGCTGCGTGTGGGACCCAGCAAATCATGGAATTACTGCTGTAACTTCGGATTAGTAACGCTTTCTAAATGATAGTCTAATTCCAGGCCTTCATGCTTTTCAGCGTTCAAACTCACACAGCCTTTTCCCTGGGAGGCTTCCCGTGGAATTAGTGCTGGCGTCTTCGTCTTTTCCTGCCCTTTTTAATTTCTCCAATGACTTCTCATTAGAATATATAACAACAGCAGCTCCTCCGAACTTCCCTTTCTCGGGAGCAGCCGGGTTCAGGCTGCGCTGCCTCTTCCCGACCGCGGTGCCGGCGGAGCTTCGCTGGCCCTGGCAGGGCGCACGGGCACGTTCAGCCTCGCGGGCCTACGCGGCGTCTGACATTCCCGTGCAGGAGATGCCGGAAAACCCGTCTCAGAGCAGCACCCAGCTCCTGCCTCTCGCTTTTCCAGCGCCTTGGTCCTGCCTCATGCCCGTCTCCCGACTGCAGAGCCGAGGGTACCCAAATCCCACCTCTGCAGGAGCTTGGCAGCATCTCTCCCATCTCCAAAGCGGCGCACGGAGGGGCGCAAAGAGGACACAAACCCCCCTGGCCACCGCGGTCACCACTAAGTTAGGGGAAATTTTCCTCTGCATCCTCCCCAGCGCTGCCACAGGACCCTTCCCGCAGGACACAGGCACCAGCTGCCCCCCAGCACAGCGCTCAGTGGGGCCGGGGGCGTCACGTCCTGCCACCCCCAAGGTCTCCACAATGTTGCCCCACGGCAGCACCCAGCACTGGGGACCCGGGGGGGCCGCAGCCCCGGCCAGGGGCGCTCACCCCACACGGGCAGCGCAAACGAGCGGGGAGCTCAGCGAGAGCGCGGGGCTTTGTGTCGCCATGGGAACCGAATGCAGATTTGCCAATTGCTTTTTTCTTTCTTTTCTTTCTTTCCATTTTTTTTTTTTTTTTCCTTTTTGTTATTTGCCAGACATTGTAATACATTCGATGCTTCAACTTCTCGGAGGTGATTGAGGCTTCGTGGCTGCCAAGCGCCCGGCTCCACAGGAAGCCCCAGGGCTGGGGGGCTGCCTGCCAGAGTGGAGCACCCCGTGGAACCCCGTCCCTGGGGACCCCCGGCTAGACACCAAAGCAACGGCCACGGCACAAGGGACCCCATTGCCGAGAACTTGACCTCCCGAAGGGAGGCCAGAATCAAGCCCAAATTCCAAGGAAGAAGAAAATAGGGAAGGAGGCAGGAGGAAAGGCAGAGGGGAGGAGGGGAGGGGGATGTTTTCCTCGGTTTGACCCCCAGGGTGGCACGAAGGGGCTTTGTTCGGGGGAGCTGCTGTCCGTGGGGCTCTTCATCCCGCGGGGCTCCGGGGCGCATCCCCAAGTGTGGTGAACAGCGCGTCCAAAGCCGAGTCCAAAGCTCTTGCTTAGGAGCCGCCCTCCTGCCCCGGCCCTCCCGCCCGGTGCCGCGGCGCCCGCGGGCTCCGCAGCGCGGCCCGGCGCCCTTACCTGGAGCCCCGAGGGGGCGGGCGGCGGGTCCGGGCGCCTCGGCTGCCGCTTCCAGCGCCGCTAGCCCCGGGCGAGCAGGTCTGGAAGTCATTTCTACTTTCGGTTATCTAGCTTTATGACGGCTCCATAACACTCATACAGCTAGATAACCAAAGACAGAAACATCCCTCCGGCGGGGCTGCCGTTCGCTCGAGGTGGGCACGGCGGAGCAGAGCGGCCGGGATCTGCCAGCAAGGAAGCCAAAAAAGACAGAAAATAAATAAATAAATAAATAAAGACAATAAAAAAAGAGGGAAAAAAAAGAAGAAAAAAAAAAGAAAAAAAAATAAAAGAAGGGAAATAAGAATGAAAGAGAAAAGCAGGAGCGAGACCGATGGGCGCATTGCGGGCGGCACTGCAGCCGGGAATGCCCCGACTGGAGCTCCTGCCGGTCGGGGCTGCAGGCGACGGCGCGGGCTGCGCACGGCCAAGCCGAACCGAGCCGTGCAGAGCCGAACCGAGCCGAGCCGGGTCAGGTCAAGCAGAGCCGAACCTGGCCGAGCCGAGCCGGGTCAAGCCGAGTCGGGTCAAGTCGAGGCGGGTGGAGCCGAGGTGAGTCCGGCCGGGCCGTGCGGGGCCGGTCCGAGCCGAGCCCGTCGCGGTCCCGGCCCGGGCGCTGCGCTCGCGCTCCCGCCCCGCTGCCCAACTTCTACTCCCCTCGCATGGTAATCGCCCCCTTTGGGAAGTGACGTCACGGCACGCACGGCCAATCCGCGGCACCGCATTCAAATCAGCGCCCCTTTTCCCGCGCTTTCGCGGCCCGGTCCGGCCGGACACCGGAGCGGGACGGGCCGCGGGACGGGGCGGGACGGACGGGGAGGAGACGGGACGAAATGGGAAGAGATGGAGTGAATGAGACAGAGTGAATGAGACGAGACACGGAACGGGACGAGACACGGGATGGGACGAAACACAGGATGGGACGGGACGAAGTGAGACGGGGCAGACTGAAGCAGGACGCGGCTTTACTGCACAAGACGGACCGGGACGGCACGGGGCAGGACTAGGCTGGACGGGAAGGAGCAGCACCGGCTGCCCCCGCACGGCTCCATCGGCCTGTGCCGCGGGGCGCTTTGTCCCCGCTCGTGGAGCCCCCTCGGCCCCTTCGCGGCCGTCGGGGGAGGAAAGGCAGCGAATCCCTGCGCTGCCCGGCGCGGAGAGACCGACGTACCCCTGACATCCCTGTCCTCGGCCCTGCCCTTTTTTTCCCTCTTTCTCTCCCTTTTAATTTTTTTTTTCCCTTCACGTCTATTTCTTTTTATCTCTCTCTTTTTTTCTTCCTCGTCCCCCTTATTCCTGCCTTCCCTCTTCCCCCCATTCTCATCCAGCGCCCTCCTCTCGCAGTCCCATCCAACCTCGGCGTCCTGCACCGCAGCGGGGCAGCCCCACGCGCCCCTTTCTCCGGCCCAGCCTCCCCGAGAAGCCGTCGAGGGGCCGGGGACCCTGCGACACGGCCCGGCTCGCTGCCCTTCGCCTCTCCCCTGCTCTGTTTTTGATTATTTCCCTCCAGATTTTGCTATTTTTCGCAAGGTTTCTTAGCGCAATACTCATCTAGCAACGGATCGGGCACATACAAATTATAACAACAGCAGCAAATAGAATAAAAAGCCAGGGGGTAAATACGATTATCTAGGGTGGATATCTGACCAAGCCCTAAAAAAAAAAAGAAAAAAAAAAACCCTTACAGCTTTCTGACCACCTCTTTCCCTTAAATCTGAGGCGTAGGTAAAATGTGACCTTCTGCAAACACGAAATCGGCGAAACGAAGCGATTTTTGTGGGAGAAGCCTCGGCTGAGCACGAGCTGTCAGTCCCGGCGGCCCCGGCTCTAGGGTTATTTATTCCCTCCATTCTCCCTCTTCCCCTGGCATTCCCTTAAAATAAACAAATAAATAATCCCCCCAGCACCTCAATCAGACTAAAAGCTCAAAGCGCAGCCCGTGCGAGGCGGCGCCCGGGCAGGGCGAGCGCCGCTAACCCGCCGCTTCGCTCCCTCCCTTCGCTAACGAGAAGCGGCCCCGGGGGCGGCCCGGCCCCTCCGGGGGCTGCAGCCGCTGTGTGGGGGGGTCTCTGCTCCTTTCGCAGCCCCTCGGCTCCTTCCTGGAGCCGCTCTGCACGAAGGGCGGCCGGGCTCGGTTTAATCCGCCCTGGGGAGAGGGGAAAAAAAATGTCACAAATCGGATCGCCTGAATTTTCCGGCCCTGGATTTGCTCCTAATTTCTTGCTGTCGCTGTTACGGTGATTGCTGCTGCCATGTGCCGGGGGCGGCGCGGGGCCATCACCAGGGACCCCCCGCCGCCCCTCGCCGGGGCATCGGGCCGCTTGGTTTGGTTATTCTCGCGGGACCGGGAGGGAACCGGGTCGGCCGAGCTCTCCCTGCAACTCAGGGCGGCCGGTTTTCCAGGGTCCTCCTGCCGTGCGGAGCCGGCTCTAGGGGTCTCGGGGCGATGCTCACCCATGGAGAAGGTCCCCTCGCCTTCCTGCCGGCTAAAGGAAGCGATTTAAGCGATTTCCTTGGCGGGGATTTTTTCTTTCTTTCTTTTTTGCTTTAAAGAAATACCTTGCTCTGCTCGGAGGCGGCTGCTCTTTCCGGCCTCCCGCTCCACGCAGCCAGAGGCCCAGTACCTAGGAGAAAATTGCACCTTGGATTTTTATTAATAATATTAATAATAATAAATAATATTTTGGGTGCAATTTCAGCAGGACGCACAAAATGGCTCCTTGGCACAGTGCAAAGCAGCAGCGGGCAGCGCCGGGCTGGCTTCGGCCGGAGCTGCGTGGGCTGCGCGTGGGACTGCCCTTCCCTTGCGAACGGGCACAAGCGAAACGCGGGAGAAACCAGGCCCCGGCTCCAGACCGACCTTCGGAAAGGTGGAAAAACAACAGTAAAAATAAAAGAAAACTAGGCGAACGAAACGCGGGTTGTTTCCCCCCATGGCGAGGCCGCCGCGCCCGTGGGCAGCCGGGACGGCGGCGCCGGTCGCCCCGGTGCGGCGGGACAGGACGGGACGGGGCGGCTCTGGCCATGGTGCTGCACCGGCCCCGGCCGACCCCGCGTCCCGGCCCGGCGGCCACGGAGCCGGCGGCACCGGCCGCCCCGACGGCCCCTCGGAGCAGCCGCCCGGTCCCGGCCGCTCCCGGGCCGCCCCTCGGTTATTTAATTCGCTCCCCCTTGCGAAGGGTCC
>JAUBOD010001086.1:88918-99076 GCA_032353885.1 Nothura maculosa | reverse complement strand
AGAGGTGAAAACAAGACAGACAGCAGCAGACCTAAGAGCGTAACCTCAGAACTGAGGCATCAAATCTAAACGTGCTCCAGTATCTTACTTACCCAGAGCATTTTCTTTGCAAATTTTCACTGTCCAAGTCAGGAACTGAAGGAACTATAAGAGAGAAGTAAATGTATTTATGGCTTTGAAACAATTCAAAGGACAAAACCATTTCCCACTGCACCCAAAACGAAGAAGAAAAAAAAAAAGAATACAAGAAATCACAGCAAAGGAAAACCAGCAGAGTCCCCTCCTGGCAGAAGGGCACTGAGCCACCCTCTGGGAAGGTCCACAGGGCACACCTCACCTTCCAACAAGTGAAAGAGCTGAAATCCAGCACATATCACTGGCTATATATACCCCTGGACAGAATAATAGCTCCATTTAATTAAGATAAATGATGACTCCAGACTTCTGGCACACTTTTATTGCCGTGTCTAGCTTGTAATTTTGGGGCACCTCTAAACTGTAGAAAAGGTCTCCTTGCATGGAAGGGGTTAGGCACTCAGGAAGTGCTTTCTGAAGAGCTGCATTGGGACTGGTCACAGGTCTGCAGGCTTTGTTTGGATTTATTCCCATGTGGAAGCCATATCTACCATATATATATGGAATATCATATGTAGGCTTTAATAGTCTGTGTGCAGAACAAGTGGTTCAAACACAAGATGCCCAAAGGCAGGATCAGGACATGTAGTGGGGAGGTGAGAAGATTTCTGCACTTACTGTCTTTGCAGCATTTGACCTGGCAGAGTAATACTTCACAATATAACAAAACTGGCTTTGACAGTCTGGTCTGGGGGGAAGGCAAAATGCACAAACACATCCAAGCTCTCAGATGGCCACTCAAGTGACCATCTTTGCACACCTAAAGATAAACATCTTTCCCCATCCCAAAAGGCTGGGAGGTACCTGCTGGGAGGCTGGCTCAAGGAGTTTGGACAAAGTGGAGAGAACTGTGATGAGCAACTGGGTTTCCTTGGAGTTGAAGTCATCTTCAGCACTGCTGAACTGGTTCACCAGAGACCTCTGATCACGGGAAGGAAGGACAGAATCCCTGAGTGCACACGCTTGTGGCAAAGCAATTTTAAGAAGTGAATAATAGAATAACGACAAATATAAAACAAGGACTATTCTAAAGTACCATTTTCAAGTGCTGGGTTTTGGTATGAAAGCTTACATAAAAGGCAGTGTTTGATTTAGTAAGACTTCTGCAACACTCAGGTAAGCATATGCTGGACTACTGGATGCTGTACCTAGCATTTTAGGAGGAATGCAGCTCCCCAAATACATGCCCAGTTCAATCACACTTTATATAGAGATCCTGAAGAAGCTTTTCTTATGGTTCAGAAGCTCTTCTGATGCTCTGTGATCACTGAGCATCACAGTTGCTATCACAAACTCAATTCAGTGGTCAAGCAAGAAGCACTAATACTATTTCCTGCAAGAATGACCAGTGCTTTTGGGACACTTGCAGCACACAATGGTACTTACCTGGAACTGTCGAATCTGGAAGGCAGCTTTCTCTGTGACATTAATATCTGTTTCTTCTGCATCACCATCAGTAATATCTGGCAGAGACACAGAAATGGAGAAAAGAAGTTAAATGCAAAGAGCAGAATACAGGATTGATATCCCAAAGTGGGAAAGATCTATTCACAGGAACACAGACTGCATAATTGTGGCCAGCACTAAAGAGTGCTAAAGGCAAACTTTGGATAGATTAATATTCTGTTGAGCCCACATGTTCTCTGCAGACAAACCGAGGGTTCCTTGAAGGCAAGTAAATATAACTGTGGAACTAGCCTCTGGAATGAGAATTAGCGTGAACCCCCCCTGGCTACTCAGCCCATGTTGCTGCCAGGGACAAGGGGTGAACTCCCCTTCCTGATTAAGAATAAGGGGCCTAGACAGCCTGGAACACGAAGGCTGGAAGGCAGAGCAGAGTTGCAGCATGTGCCTACCCAGGGCTTGCAGAAACTGGGGGATCCTGGCACTGTACAGTTGCTGCACCGTGTTGAAGATCCGCAGCAGCCCCTCCAAGCAGAGCAGGGAGATGCTCTTGCCCTTCTTCTTCCCTGACTCTTCAACAGCAGTGGGAATTGAAGTGTATCTCCACAGCAGAACTCTAGCGGATGGGAGACAAGTTAACATCACACGCCCCAGTAAAGCTGGCTGCACAGCACAACAACTAGATTAGAGCTAGTCACAGACCCTACTCTTAGGATCATGTTCTTAACACAACTGAACTTGAGGGTCTTTTCCCTGTAGGAAAGGCAATGGGCAAGAGATCTATTTTAAAGATGGATTTTGTTTGTATATCATCAAACAGACACTGCTTTACAACTAAATAATTTAACGCTGAGCACTCGTGTCAAATCTGTCATTGACAAAAGAAGCTGCTTCTCTCTTGGCACTTTGATTTGTGAAATGTCAGCTATCTCTATGAGGCTCTACAGAAATAAAATCAGAAAGGTAAAGGCAGGCAAAACAAAGTTAAAGTTTGGAAGAAATTAAAATGTTTTGGTCCAAAGGACACATCTCTATTTATGTCCAAGCATGTTTTTCCTGCTCTTCTAAGTCCATTTCTTCCCCTTTCTGTTCCTCTCTTCTTGTTAGTTCTCTCTCCTGCAGGGATGATCCTGTTCTATCTCAGTGCCCAGTCATGCAAACACAGCTCAAATGCTGTCCTAATGACTGCAGCAAAACTACCCTCTATTACCAGGGACCAAACACAAACTGGACATTATTAAGGGCAGACACAATTTGTGTTTCGTGCTCTCTACTGTTGGGGATCTGAAGAGACCTTATGCAAATACGAGCCATAAACCCAGGAGACATTTAGATGCCTAACATTATTTCATTTCCAAAGGATTACATGCCTGAATGTCTTTGCATATTTTGCAAAACTTCTAACAAATGCTTTGCTAAAGCACATGTCCTTCTTACATCTATTTTACACTGTAGCCAGAAGTGAATTTTAACCTCATTGCATCTCAGAGGTCTCCAGAATCTAAGCTGAAACTATCCTATTTTCTCTATGACTCTGAGTGATGAGCCAGAAGTCTGAAATGGGGTAAAACCCAAGAGTTTGATGGGGTTTGGTTCTTCCAGGTCAAGTACCATTACCACTCACTCTGCCACAAAATCACATAGTGCCTACACTCGATTTCTCAGGAGCAAAGAAAATCAATGATCTCGACCCAGATATAATTATTATACCAAACAACAGTTACAGACTGCAATCTTTCTTCCAAGTTGCACCTGAGAATCAAAAATGCCCAGCGTTGCTGTCTGTATTTCGCGCTGTGACTCACCGGGTGATTCTGCAAAGGTGCTGAAACATCTTCTCAGGGTTTTGTCCATCTGGGCCATCCGTTTGCCCCGTCTCCTCCAGCTGCTGCACCTTGTGCAGAGCTACGCTGACAGCATAGCGCAAAAACTCCGTGCTGGAGCGCAGGACTGCCAGGCTTTCCTCGTGACTTTGGGCATTGTCCCTGAAGAATCAGAGCACAAGGGAGGTGGGAAGGGACTGGGAGAGCCTAGGGATGGCCTAGCAACACTTCCCCCCCCGCACACCAGAGCTCAAGTCACAAGCAGCATATTAGAACATAACTTGTCTCTATAGTTCCTGCTAGTTTTCAGCTTGGCACACGAGATTAAAAACCGTATTGATTCTCAAATAAATCACTAGCTGTATTGATTCTTGAATAAATCACTAGCTGAATTCCGTGGAAAAGACTGACTGTTTTGTTAGCTAATAATATACACTCAGAGGATAGTTCCATCAGCCTTCCCGAATGTAGTAGAAGACATGGTTTGAACTGATGTCTGTCTGTCATCTTCACAAGACTAGAGCTCAGCCCTGGCTCTGATGCCTGGGAGAGGGCAAGGAGTGAAAGAGCAGAGATTCTCCAGTGTCTTGCAGGTGACGAGCACAGTCCCGGGAAGCTGGTATGTCACAACTTCCCTGGCTACAGTTTCTGCCCGGGCTTTGATGCTCTCCAGACAATGAGTGCTGTTACCCCACATGTTCTGAACAGAATTGAAATGTCTGTGCTGTGCATTTGGAGCACGAGAGCACCAGCATGCAGGCACCATAACGTGGTTCGTGGTAATCACGCTTTTCCAGCTGGGACAGCTTCTCACCTGAACAGAGCTGTAAGCAGAGTAGATACAAAACCCATGGACAGGAAGCTCCGAGCAGCTTTGTTGCCTAACGCAGATTTGTTCTTTCCAGCTTTCTCCTTCAAGATTTCAGAGAGTTTGTTGTAACATGTAAACAGACCTAGGACATCCTCAAATTTGTTCTTACTGCAACAAAACAACAGAAAGGCATTAATGGAGGAAATTCAGTCTTACTGGTTCCCCATTTTAACCTTTAATTATATAAAGACACTTTCTAAATGATAAATTCCGGACATCTCTCTGTCTCCTGAAGAGGGTGCATCCTCTCCATTCCTTCTTGATCTGCCCTTCTACAAAATGTCACATTGCATCTCCTGCAACACACAGTGACATTCACAAGAAAGGCATTCCCCAAGGTTCTGTGAAGCTCTGTGCCACAAGGAACACAAAAAAGGAAAGCAACATTTGTGCTAGCAATATTTTCCTGAATTTGCAGGGTGTCTCCCCTGCATTCTGGGGAGCCAGGCACAGTACAGCACAGCTAACGTCGAAGGACAAGGATTGATATTTTACCTGAAATTCCCTGTGTTGAAATTGTACTCTATCAGGACCTCACAGATTCCCATCACCAAGATGGCATAGATATTATTCTTCACACCAACACCAGAAGACAGAGAAAAATCTGCTGATTTATCCTAAGACGACAAGCGAAAACAAGTGAAAACCCTTTTCAACACCTGACAAGAACTCAGTGTCTTCTTCCATCAGGTCAAATTGAAAATCTGATTTACCAGCTCCAAGTCTTCCAGCTCACTCTTGATCATTCGCCGTGTGACAGAATCTAGGATGTCTTCAAAGCTTTGCTGAAATCCCACGTCCTCCTCCTCCTCCTCCTCTTCCCCTCCTTGGTGTAGATGCACAGTGCTCTTATACCAGGCCAGGCAGTGTTGGATACAGCTGAGCAGATGGGCCTGTAAGGAAGTCCCAGGCTACTCAGCCAGCCTCCTACCTAGAGGGCACTGGCAGAAGGAGAACAGACTGTCCCACATCCCTACACTGTTATAGTTTGATGCAAAGGGCCAGAGTTGCCTTCAGAGGTTCCTATGGCTCCAAAGAGCATCTCTCATTCACAGAAGAGACCTTCTGTAATCCTCCACACAGCTACTCAGCTCTAATAAAGGTTTTCAGACAGTTACATGCATGAACTTGTCTATAGAGGATGAAGAGGCTCAGCTCCCACCGCTCCTGCAAGCAAGCTACCTCAACTGCTGAAGGAGGTGGAGAGGCGTTTTCCAAAAAGCCCTCACTCCAGCTAATGGGTCTGCTCCCTTCCTGGATGTGCTACTGCAACACAGCATGCAAGCTTCCTTAGGGAAGAACAAAGTGATGAATTTGAGTTTGTTCCCTTGAAAAGCCTAGGAATCGTTGAGATCTCATCTCTAACAATATCAAAGGAGCAAGATCAAAGGGCAGATTCCTTTTCCCTCAGACACATGCACACTGTGCCACTATTCTGTTTAGAATTAGGTTGATGGAAGAAAAAAATGGGGTTAGCTAAATAGGAGATAACAGAACTAGACTATTCCTAGAGCACTTCTCACACTGGTCCCCCAAATCACTTAACAAACAGAATTCTTGTAGATATTCTGAGACAGGGATGAAATGCCCAGCTCTGTTGTTGTTATAACAATTGCTCCAAGCTAGGAGGGAATGAAGAAACACAAGACACTCAGCACATGGAGAAGCACAACTGAAAACCCATGAAACAAAGGAGCCTGCAGATGTGGCCACTCTGTAGAGCTCTTACCAGTGGTTCTTGCAGAAAGACTTGATCTCCTTGAGCCATAATACACCCCTCAAGTTTCAGTGGGGGCAGCAGGTCTTGCTGAGGCAAATAATATTGCTTTATCTGTCACATAAACAAGAAATAAAAATACCCAGTTACTTAGTAACTGAATCTCTTGGGTTGTTTCAATACAGAACATTACAAAAGCTTTGCATTCCACTCCCCAGAGGGAAAAGGGGCACTATGATAATACAGCCATACATCTACCTGAGCCGTGGCATCTATCATATTAGTAGCTAAAAGGCCCCCTTTGCTCATTTACCTCTTGGCCAGCATGATAGACAGGTCAATCTGACCAATTTCTCTTGTGTGGCTTCCACATCACTTGCATTTCATGGGCAGTGTCATCTGTCCTTTAACCAGCAAGGATCCCTGATCAAGAACCACTCCTGTTCCCCTGCACACAGGCTCAGTGCTCGGTCCTGTTGTGACATCCAGCTTCGTAGCTTGGGAATGCAGACACTTAGGGAGGTGACACTTAGCACTGTAGCAAATCTCTTTTTCTTGCAAATTCCTGGCTGTTTGGCACCCCACAGGAAGGAGCTATGCTCCTAATACTGATACAGGATCAGAACTGAATGGGGAAAGTTATGTATAATGATGCTATGAAATTTTATACATTTACATCAAGTTCCCACTAAGTGCCCTCTAATACCTAGAAGCTGCCTTGGCTCTGTTCTTGTTCCCTTCTCAGACCCTATACCGGCATGGCTGGGAAAGCTGGAATTAGTCAGCGTGAACTCTACAGATGATTAAAGGGAAGAAAATTACTTGTCTCAAAGAAAGCATAATCTGTCCAATGGATTGAGGAAATGTGATTGTCTTGTTGCCATGAGCAACACTGTTGGGGGATGAGTTAATCCTCCTCGATCCTACACGGACTTGGATACCTTCCCTATGGGTGGACGGCAATGATAATTACTATGTAAGCACCATCCCTGGGAAAGCAGGGGAGAGGAACTCGTGCAAAGCTAAGAAAGACAGAGCACACAAAGCACTTGGCTTCTCCGAATCACAGAACGGAAGATTGGAAGGGGCTCCAAGAGATCCTTGCCCTCCTGTCGGAATCAGGAGGGGAACTGCTGGCCACAGAGGTTGTGTGGCCTCTTCTCCGAGTAGAGCAGGATTGTAACACCTTCCTATAGGCTTCCCATAGGGCTTAAGCACCTTTGGAGTGAAAGGGAGAAAAGTGTTTTCCTGATATTAACCTAAATTGCTTGTTATGCTGGTTGCAGTCGGCAGTTCTTAGAGCCCTCTGCAAGCCTCTCACGGAGTGGTACTTTACCTGGGATAAGAGCGTTTCCATTATGGAGCTGGCAAGCTGGGAGTTCCTACGCAGGACATCATAAAACCCCTGAAGATGGGAAGAAAGGACAGGTTGGCCAACACGACAAAGAAAAACAACCCTCTGCATAACAGGTCTGTGTCACAAGACAGCAACAATCCTTGGGCACTGCAAGCAATCCTAAGCAAGTAACAGCGTGCTCAATGTAAATCCCGAGCCTGGCAAAGCAAGGGCACAGGAGAAAGATGGTAAGAATCACAAGGACTATGAATTTCCTCACAGGAGGAGGACACAGCCCTCTCACAAGCTGCATCTCCCTAGCAGTAGTGGCATCAAGCCCAGAGTGACTTTCTGTGCTATTTAGCACCAGATCCAACTTCAAACTGTGAAATTCCGGTTCAAAGGCAAAACAACACAGTGGGGAAACTGGAGGAGGCAAAAATCCTTGAGGCAGAAAAATCTCAGCGGACAGAAAAAGCAAATGCAAGACCTGTAGCGACACCAACACACAGCAAAAACTCCCAACCTACCACAAGTCTGTGCAAGCACATCAAGGAAGAACACAAAATCTCTATGATCTAAAGAGTTTTCCATTCCTCGGAGCTGGTACCCACTATTTGCCCCAGGAGCTAAGATATGGACACGCAAATCACTGTTCATGTGAGGCCCTTTGTCACAAGACACACATTACAGACATGGCAAAAAGAAGGCAGATCCCTTATGGAGTCATTAAGGAAGTTCCCCCTCTACTCTCCTGCCAGGGCTCTCTCTTTGAAGCCTGTCATTCACTCCCAACAACACTATTCCTATTCCAATGCCTCTTATAACATTACTCCCTGCTGGGCACCGAACACCCTTTCCATTTCCTGGGCCACACCAAAGGAGGAAAGCCTGACACATTCTTCCTATCAAGCATTGCATCAAATGAGGAAAATGCATAAATGCCTTCAGGCTCCGGACAGTCCAAGATAAGGAGAAGCATGAGAAGTATATGTGTCCCACAAAGAACAAAAGACAAGGGAGCCTTTTCTACAATAACATGGCCATTACTGACATGAGTTACAACAGAACAGACTACAGAAGAGCTAGTACTGGTTTCAAGGGAGCTGGAAGGATCTGTATTTACCTCGTACAGCATGAGCCGGACATCCGCTTGCTGGCTCAGGCACCGCCTCAGGCTGCCCAGGATCTCAAGGCAGAAGGCCTCATTAGCTGCAGAATTATAGCAGGCATGAACATCTGCCTGCACCTGAGAGGGAAGATCACACTGGTTACAACTCTCAAATATCACAACTTGGAGGCAAGGTGATCAGAGGCCTGGCCTCTAAGCAATCACTGTGATAGTCCTTCACATGCTGCCAGGCTCTACCCCATCACCATGGGGCAATGTGAGTGCTCCACAGCTACTGACACCAGAAGAGACTGCAATGCCAGAGGTTACATCCCTTAATCAGCTTCCTTAGCATATTCCATTTCCAAAACATGCTTATCTCTAACACTAATTCTTGCTGGAGATGTATTTTGATTTGGGGAAACACTCCAGGAGGAGAGGTCTCAAATGCTGCATGTGAGACGTGAGCCCGTCTCGCACATCCGCACGAGGGGCTGCAGAACAGCACTCACCTGCGTGGCACCAATGGCCTGGCTGCACTGGGAAGAGGACAAGCTGCCCAGCACCTTGAAGTTCCTCAGCAGAAGTAAGAAGCCAGCAACTGCAGCTTTACGGGCATCGAGCTGCCTGCCAGCCAGGGGGAAAAGAAAAAGTAAGAAAAAGAGCAGCTTAGGAAAACAGAAGCAAGAAGCTCAGAAGAAAAGAGCACCACTTTGCTGGGAGCTCCTTAGCTCTTCACTCTCACAACATTCAATTTCCCTTTTGCCCTCACCAGAACCCCAAAGGAGACCCAATAAATGACCCATGAAAGCTTGAAAATTAGCTTCTCACTGCACTCTTGTACTTTTTAGAGTTGAAAAATTTGTAACAAAAAGATAGTGTTTTGCTTTGCTCACTGAAACCACAGCTTTCTCCAAGAGCAAGTCCTTTGCATTGAATAGTAATTATAAATTATGAATTCTATATTCTTAAGCAGGCAGCCACTGCTCAACAAAATCCAGTCTGTGATCACAGGATTAGGAAGACAGCAGGATGTTTTGCTCAAAGCACTACCAAGACAAACTCATTTTTCTACCACTTAATAAAGGATCAAAGGGAAGGTGGCAGCTCAGCACTGAGTCAGTGCTTCCTTCTGGATATCCCTAGCATCTGGACAGACACAACTGTGTAGACACACACTGGAACTGCTTTTAATTTTGTCATCTTGAGTTTCCCAATAGTTTTTTGAATTTCCAAGATTTATCCAGCCAGGAGTGGGGAATTTTATCTCACAAGGTAGGGCTGGGCTTGTGTTATGGTCTTAGGCTAAAGGGGAAGGAAATGTCACCACTTTCTTATGGGAAGAACGTACCAAGAGGACTAGTATCCAAAAGAGCAAAACCTATTTCAGCTGCAAAAATGTAAATGAGTTGCAGAAGCCTTTTCAGATAATCCCCTTTCCATCTTACCTGGAAAAGATGGCTTTTTGGAGCACAAGGATCAGGGAGTCCCTCACTGACATGCTGACTTTGAGCAGGGGCTAGAAAAGAACAGATACTTTGGAGAGGAAAGCATCAAGACATGCCAAGCCCTAGGTGCCTGTGAGCTCATCTTCCCCAGGCCCATCTGGCCTTACATTTCCAACACTTTTCAATATAGTAGGAAAAACACAGTATTTTTAAAAATATATAAAATAAAGACTAGGGAGTTGCAATAGCAACACACTTTCTCACCAGGCTAATAAGAATATGGTGCAAGGGTCTGGGAAAGAAGTGCTGTCCT
>JAUBOD010001086.1:52746-88818 GCA_032353885.1 Nothura maculosa | reverse complement strand
GAGTTGCAATAGCAACACACTTTCTCACCAGGCTAATAAGAATATGGTGCAAGGGTCTGGGAAAGAAGTGCTGTCCTTATGTTGGGCTAAGCAGGTAGAAGTTTAAGCCCAGGACAAGATTTCATGTCAGGAAAAGCAAAATATTGACAGGGAGCTTAGATGGAGACAATCAAAGTGGCAGTCATAGCTGTAGAGATGATCACTAGATTTCTATACTGAGCAGCATCTGGAAATCTTCCAGATGAAAGGCCAGGACAGAGCAGCTCCTATAGCATATGCTTCTTGCTGGAGGGAACATGCAAATCTGTCCTTGAAGAGCAGTTCTATGCTACTCTGAAGAACCTAGAGCAGAGCATCACAGCTCCTTCTTTTACACGGAGGGTTAACTAGGCCAAGCATATAATTGTGGCCTACAGCTATCATTGGTCCTAAGCTAACAAGGATATTTGTGGAGAAACACATGGATAGTCACGGAGGGCTTTACCTGTACTGCTCTGAGCAGCCCTTGCACTGTGTCGATGGGCAGAAAGGACAAGTTGTCAAAGGTCTCTGTGACTTTGGAGGATGAATTCTGAAGCACAAGAGGAGCAGACATAACAATATTGGACAGCAAGTCTGCAAAATAAAACGGCAAAAGGAACAGCTGCTACCAAGAGCAAATAAAGGTCGACATTAAGAAACAGGCAAGAGGCTTCTGTAGGGATAAGGGTTAGAGAATGACTGAAACCCTTCCATTAAATGGAGAGATGAACATGGATGATCGGAGATCTTTTGCAAGCACCAAGTGCATGGAGCCCACGACGCTGCTGCCCCACTAGAGGGCACTGAGGTATAAGGGAAGGCTGCAGCAGGGACTTCTCCACAGCCCTAGGGCCAGCGAGCCCCTTCACAAGGGTGAGGAGGATCACAAGGCTGGGAACCTGCACCAAGGCACTGACGGATCCGTGTGCGTCAGCTCTTCCATGGCAACTGCCTGCACACAGCTCTCATCCTGCGATAAATGCGAGGTGATCCGAGGTAGCTGACTGCTCAGAGGAGAGGGGAAGGAACAACTGATTTTCTTGGCTTCGGGTCACTTCAGCAAGAATTTGTTCTGAGAAGCCACATTCCGAGTGCCCACAGAACAGGACATATTTCTTTATTTTGCTCTTACCTATGAAGTGGCTGACAGGAGAGGCTGCTTTTGTGAGGACTCTGTTCAGGACCTGCTCGAGAACATCACTTCTGATGGGCTCGTGGACCTGAAATGAGAATGAGCAATAAATAAACTCAAAATCCACATAATTTTAAGATACCCCTGTACGTCAAAGCACAGCATTGTCTAGTACAAAGCAAATCTGGATCTAAAAGCTAAACTGGGACTAGTTGCCAGCAGCCCCTTCAGCTATATTCATATGGACTGATTCAGACTTCATTGTAGTCTAGTCAGAATCAGCACATAAGTGAAGAATGTGCAATACATCAGGAACATACTGGGGCAAGTTCTCTGCTGGATGCAAATTTATCACTGAAGAGGTTGATTTTATTCACACTGTCAGATTTCTTTGTACTTTTCAATTCTCTGTCTTTTCTGTAGTTTCTCAGATTCTGTAATAGGGACTACAGAAATATCACAGTAGCTGGAGCACATGAAGTCTTTATAAATAGGACTTCTTCCAGTTGTATAGTAGAAAACAGGAGATTTAAACTAGCATCATTTGAAAGTACTCAGAGAGAGAGATGATGGATACAGTGGGCAAAGTTTTAATATTGTTTATCAAAAGATAACAAGAACAAACCGTTTCCTCCAAAGAAAACTCTCCAAGCTGTACTGTACCTTAAAGGTTTCCAGGAGGATACTCGCTCCAAGTCTACAAGCCTGCTGGGCTGGCGTTTTTGAAAGGCCATAACTGGTCTCAGCAACTTTTCCTCCAAAGGGTTTTTTTGGTTCATAGGATTCCATTAGGTTGAAGCCAAGATCCACAAGGCCCTGAGTAACGTGGTCCCAGCCAAATGCACTGAGGAAAACATCAAATCACAGAGGTAGTTTGGAGTGAAGCAGTAAAGAGCAGTATCTTCTGCAGTCATGTCAGCATCCAAAGGAGCAGCGAGAGATGCCCGATGAGGCCAGGGTAGATGACATCCCTCACAATCTTGTGACTGTTTAAGCTGAGGGGCAAGTGTTGGGCACAACACATCTTGCAATCCTGGCTCTCCAGCCATCAGCCTTCCTCTCCAGTTCAAAGCTTTCCTTCCCACAGGAAACTTTGTGTCCTTGTGTCTCATGCGAGCATGGCACTGAGGTAGAGTTGGGAGGCATAAATACCCTGCAGATCCCAAGTGTGCAAGTCAGGAAAGAAGAAATGCTTACTTTAAGCTAAAGATAACCGATGACAGATCACAGTGTCATCCCTCTGGATGTTTAAAAGGACAAAACAACGTCAGGGGAAATAACCAGTGAATCTATCACTTATCTCTCAATCACAACACAAACTGCAGCAGGCAGCATGACTCATAGTGAGCTGCTGTCCCAATAGGAAGCAGACAGGATCCTGAACATCTTAGTCCCCTGTACTGCTGGATGCTGAGAACCAGAGTGGAGCTGAAGGATGCATCCTTTTTTTAAAATTCATTAATATAAAACTATGATAAAACTTGGGATTTTGACAGCATTCCATGCTGGCACCTTTGCGGCAGTATTTAGGATCCCAGAGCACTCCAGCAGTGCTGAAATTCTCCTCCTTCCAAAGCCCACTGAGCATCCTGCAGCACATGTCAGCAACTCACCTGTTCTCTACCACTTCCAGAATTATGGCAGTAACATCATATTTTTGAGGAAACAAATCCTGCAGAAACCTGGAGCCCTGAAGGAATTGCAGGTCCTTGCAGCTTCTCACGATTGATGTTTTCAAGAAATCAAATATCTGGGATACAAATTCAGTGACAGTGAGGACAATATCTTTGAAATGGAATTTATATACAGTTGAGTAAGAGCATCACACAAAGCACAAGTCCCAAGACAGACTACCAAAAATCTTAATTCATTTATTTCTGAGGACTGTTACACCAGCCTAAGTTCCTTTAGGAAGGGAACTTATTACCACCTACCATGTGGTTTTGGACTGTGGCCACTACAGAGAGCTCTTCTTATCTTACTACACCAGCACACAAGAAGCATGACTCTAGAAAACCCTGATATTGCTCCAGGGTCTCTTTTAGTATTCACTGAACTACAGTTTATCAATGACCTAAGTGAATCTGTCCCTCATCTCAAGTATCCTGATGCCATTTTTTCACCCAGATTCTGATGGGACTATGACCTGACCATTCTTCCTTTCCCCTTACAGGGAGCACCCCGTACATCCACACGGAAACTCGCAGTACCCATCACACACCTACCTGCTCTTGCAGTCTGTGTTTTACTGCCACTGACAGCAAAAGCGCCACACTGAAGGGACACAGGGCTGTGCAAGGGTCCTTTTGCTGTTCAGTCTAGGGAAGAGCAAGGAATACACAAGAAACTTCTCAGTTTCCAATGCAGCAGCCCACACTTTCAAGGATGCCCTATGTTGACAGAATGCTGCTGTTCTGGAGCAGAAAGGGACACATCTCTTCAAACATATCACAGCATTTGCTATAGTTAATATGAGTGTGACCATACAGATGATTAAAACTCTCCTCTAGAAAAACAATTAAGTTGATTTTAAACGCTTTGCTTCAAGCACAGTGTCTGCCCCACCTATGTCCTACCTTCAGATGTTTAATTAGTTCCTCGCCTAGGTCCTGATCCAGGTTGATGACAGAAACGATATGGAGAATAACTGTGCCCTCCACGTGGCGGAGCTGGTCCAGGGGCACTGTGGCTACCTCGAGGTCCTCTGATCTGCAAGATTTATCAGAAAATAAACAAACAACCTCCCTCAAAAACAAGCAACATCATAAATCACTTCTGCAGTGTCTACAAGGACATGCTTGTGCAGGTTTGACAGTTTACATTCAAGGAGCCTTGGGCAGAACATGGCTGATTTATAAACACACAGGTAGGATGACAGAAAAATAACTTACTGTGGAGCCCTCCCTTCTTCCTTTTGTCTCTTATCCAGGTGATTGAAAAAACTGATGATTCCTTCTAAAACAGTCTTCTTACTACCCTGCAAGGCAAGACATCACATTAAGACACTGCATATTCTGCAGTATATCAGAGAAATATTCCTACATCAATTGCAAATGCCATAGTACCCTTTACTTCCTTTCATAAATTGCTTTGGTGGGGCTCCTATACTGCTCCTTTCCATATGAAGTGACTCTGCTTTAATTTGCAGTTATCAAAGTGTTGGAAGAAATTGGATTTGAAGCTCTTATTACAAAGCTATTATTATTACTACTACTACTACTATGACAACAAAAGGTTCCTTTATGCCATAATCAATTTAGAGGGCTTTCAAATTCCTAACCTTAAGCTGTTATATTTTGGGCAGTGCATCAAAACCACCTCCTCTACTACATGTCATTTGTCTCTGACTGGATCCCTTTTGTTTTGGCTCAGTCACAAAACGAAGCAAGAGCCACATAGCCCTGCTGAAGGACAATAACATCACCGTGAGCTGCTGCTGGCAGAAAGAGCACAAAAAGGAGACAATTCCCAAGCCAGAACACAACCCAGACCCCCAGTGTCCCTTCCTTCTCACGACACATGCTTTAGGAAAGGCCATTTCTCCTGTGAGCATTCACCTTTGCAGAAAGCAGCAGCAACTGATAGGCCAGAGGAGGAATTTCCTGCAGGTCTAACTTGGAGAACATCCTCAGGACCTTTTCCACCACGAACTGCAGCTCCTCTGCTGTTAGTGGGACATCCCTGTAGATTCAAAGATGCAGCTTAATTGTTTTTATGATTTTCCTCCAGAATCTAATTGCAGATTTAACTAGACCAAGAGTCTAATGGTCCAGGCAATTAGTGAACCCCCAAATCCTCATCAAATGCAGCAGCCCTCAATGCACTGTCCTAGTATCCTATTGCAGTCCTCAGTGCTTGCACCTCCCTCACATCCTGCTTGTCCATTAGTGGACTAACTTACCAGAGCATGGAATAAAAAGCAAAAATCCAAAGTTAAATACACTCAAGGAGCAAAACCAGCTCAGTCATGCATCCAGATGAATGTTGGCTGCTCCACGGGTCTAATCAAGAACACCAGCAACATTTTTATGAGAAATAACTGAAGAATTTCAGGATTTTAGTGCTCGCAGTGTAGCCAGTCATTAAAAAGGAGATAAATAGCTGAAGTAGGCAGAGAATAGTCTTCCTTGGAAGCACGAGTGCAAAGACAGAAGTCACTTATTTGTTTAAAAGAGAAAAAAATCAATATAAAGTATAACCAAAGCCTTCTCCTAAGCAGAACGGCCACTAAAGTAGTTATTTCACAAGCTGGGTAAAATATTTCCAGACCATATCTGCCCAGTTGTATTTTGTATCAAAATGGACCTGATCTGTTTGCTCATCAGAAAAATCATCCGCAAGACTCTGATAGGGTAGAGACCCCTCATTAATCAATCACTTTCCACAAGCAGCACTTGGACATGGAGGTCCAGGTCCAACACACAGGACATGGAGATGACAGCACCACCAGGAAGTGTCAATGTGGGCCAAAAAGACCCTTACCTGAACATATTGGCAAGATGGATGACATTCCGAGGATCCCACCTAGGAAAACAAAAACACCTCAGAACCCTGCAACAAGCAGAGTTATTATTGATCTCTGCCCCCTTCACAGACAGCCATCCAATTGCACCATTTCCTTGTTAATTTCCAGTCAGGAAGTTATACCAGGGATCACCACTGCTACCTGCGGAACATCCAGGCTTAGAGCAGGTTGGAACAAAACACTCCCAATTCCAACAGCATCCATATCATAGCCCAGGGAATTGTTTAAAAAGCAAAAAAGCACTGAGTGCTTTTTGAGCAAACTAAAGCACGAAAGAGATGCACCTACTTGCTGGAGCAGACAGTGTTTATCAGCTGTTTCTTAAATTCTTCCCCATTCAGTTCGCCTGGAAAAAAACAAGTCTTATAGAAGAACATTAAGAGGAGAGGAGGACAGGACAGGGAGAAGCTCAGAGCTACCTTTCCCATAAGCCAGGCACTCCTTAGAACTGGCCAGCGCCGTAAGAACCGTGGAAAACAACTCCAAGGATTTCCCGTTGGCCAGGCTGCCTCCTTTGATCATGTCCACAAAGAGGGTGGCGAGTTCGGCCAGTGCGCGGCCCGGCAGCTGCCGAGCCTGGGGGATGCAATAAAACAAGAGGCAGCACACGAGGCAATTCCACCCCCATGTCCAAAACCCATCACAAAACCCAGCAATGGGCAAGATTTATAGCAATTTATACGGCAAGATGAGAGTTCTCCATCGAGCCCTCTGTTTTATGATGCCCTTTACAGAGCTGTGCAGCAGGTCAGGCAAATTATAGGTTCGGAGGAGTTGAGTTTGTACCTGAATATCCAACGGTAATTACATGTAGTAAATTCCAAAATTAACTTGGCATGGGGAGATAAATGGACAAGTCACAGATCATTTTCTTCAATGTTCAAATGCAGCATTCAGGGTACAGAGGATACTCAGCAGACCCCAAGAAAGGCAGCACAGAGGAGCCCAAAGGAGCCCCTACCTCCAGCATGAGCAGCCCTATGATTTCGGATGCCTTGGCCAGGTGCAGATCCCCAGACTCCACCAGCGGGACACAGTGCTTGTAAACCAGGAGCCTCCTGCAAACACCGCTCTCCTGGGAACACGGGGAGCCTTGGGATAACAAAACAGCGACAACGGAGAAAGAGCGGGGAGAGTTTGGTGAGTAACAACACGCCACTAAACAGCTCAACACGACCACAAGGACGAATCTAATTGAAGATTAGCCCTTAGCCACCTCTCCTGGCGTGTTTTCCTCAGCTGGATGCTCCCGTGGGGAACCAGGAATCCCTGCTCCCTTCTCGGATTCCCTAGGGAAAGCCACCTTCGCACCTCCTTCCCGCCCCAGCTCGGCCATGACGCACCTCTGAAGATGCCCTTCAGCAGCGCCGCCGTCTCCCTGCCCTTCAGGGCCTGCTTGGTCACCATGTCGCCCAGCTGTGGAGAGAGGAGGCCGTGAGCGCCCGGCCGGGCCGCGGGCCCCAACCCGTCCCCATCCCCATCCCCGTCCCCATCCCCGCACCTCGGCCTCCCCCAGGCCCTGCAGAGCCGCCTGGAGCCGCTCGGGGGCCTCCTCGGCCGCCAGCGCCAGGATGCGCTGCGCCATGGCGCCCGCCCGCCAGCGGGAAGCGACACGAAATTCCCGCCCGGAAGCGCCCGCCTGTCGCCCGGGCAACCGCCGCTCACTTCCGCGCCCTCCCTCCCATCGCGGGCGTTACCCGGAGGTCGCGGGTTCGAGTCCCGCGCGGGGCGGCTCGGCGCCCATCGCCTCCCACCAGCCCCTCTGGTCACACTGTCCTTGAGGGTGTCCCCGCTGTCCCCTGCGGCCACCTCTCTTGGTGCATTTTCTCTTAGCTGATGTGATGCTCCTGCAGGGAGCCAGGAAACCCTGCTCCCTTCTCTGATTCCCAAGGGAAAGTCGCCTTCCCACCTCCTTCCCAGAGTGGGGCACGTGGCAGCTCCACCACGGTGCCCTTGTGCTTTGGGGACACGGGGTGCGCAGCACGTGGCGTGGCGGCCGCACCAGCACAAAGCACCCAGTCAGGCCTGGCCAGGGCCCCCGTGGCTCCAATCCCTTTCCCTAAAGTCCTTAATTCCCGAGGCACCATTGGTGTTGGTTTAGCCTGCCTTTAAGCGGTGGGATTTAGTAGTGCTGCGGGGCCCTGGTGATGTCCGTGCCAGCCAGGGACAGGAGCCAGGATGAGGAGGGAAACGAGCGTCCCTGGAGCCGGCAGGAAGGGCGCCCCGCGGAGGGAGCAGCCTGGCACCAGGGCCAGTGCCAGAGGCACCGGGGCAGCCCGCAGGGATCCCTGGGGTCTGGGTTTTCCCTCCTCTCTTCCTGCCTGCCCTTCATCCCTTGTCATGTGTCCTCCTCCTCCTTCCTGCCTCACAGTGGGGTCCCAGCCCTGTTTGCGGATGCTCTGGAATCCAAATCCTTAAATCCACACGGCATTACAAAACCTGCCTTGTGTAAGGCCTTCATCCTTGCCCTGCCTTCCTCCCTATCCCAAATCCCCATGGCAGTAAGAGCCTGGCCAGGACGCGGGGCCTCTCCACGGGCTGTTCTGCTGTGGACTTCATCTGCAGAACAGGGAGTCTCCATGCGGAGCCCCTGGCCGTAGATGAACTTGGAAACCTGCCTCTGCTTGCTGCTTGGAGTGGGAGAGCAGCCTATGTCCCATGCCCAAGAGAGGGTGGTGCTTCCAGCATGGAGTCCAGGGTGTCCCCATGCCACCAGGGACAGAGCACAGGCTGCTGAGGGCACCTTGACTCGTGCTGCCCATTGCCATGTGTCTTCTGAGGCTTCCTTGCTGGCTTGGGGCTGGGAGGGGCACCAAGAACAGGGGCACGGGAAGTGCTGGGATGGAGCCAGGAGTGACACGACCTGGCAGCGCCTTGGGGCAGCCTGAGCTTCCCCTCGTGATCTTTGTCCCGGCACAACCTGGCGACCCCACAGCCTGTCCCTATGCCCCCACCAGCCCCATGCAGCGGGGCCAGATTCCCACCAGGATCCCGAGAGGCTCCTGGGGGGCTCAGGGCATGGGGGATGTGTGTGGTGGCCGTGGCTGGGTCCCGCACAGCCCCATGTCACCCGTGTGCCCCGTCATGGTGGTGTGCGGCCATCGGCTCCCCCGGCGCCTCCCGCTGCCCGCGCTAATGAGCGACCTGCACAATGAGGAGCTTTCATTGCTAATCGGCACCGGCATCGCGCCCCGGCCCCCCCAGCACCGCGGCGCTCCAGCCGGCCAGCAGCCCTCCTTGCCTCTCCTCATCTGCCTTCCCTAGTGTTTCAATGGGGTTTCTTGCCTGGCTTAATGAAAAGCTGGGCTGAGTTGATGCCTTGTGACGGCCTAATCCCAACCCGGTGACTGTACAAAGCTTTCGCCGGGCTTTCTTGCTGCTCCACTCCGGCCCCGCTGTCCGTGTGTCCGAGTGCTCCGGCAGCCCCTGGCCCCGCGCGCTGACCCCTTGAGCACAGCTTAGCTTCTCCTTTCTCTGGTGAGTAGTTGGGAGTCTTTTCATCTCAACTCCTTTGCCTTGGAGGCCCTAATCCAGCCCCCTTAACCTGTCACCTCGGGGTTGTTTGCAGTTAATTTGCAATTTGCCCATCCCTTCCCAGGGGAAAGGTTTCCTGGTGGGGAAGAGGAAGCCCTTGGGAGGTGCTAGGGGGCTTTCTAGGATGTGTTAGAGCCTGTCTTGGGCAGCAGGACCAGCTCCGGAGCTGAGGAGATGCCTGAGTCTGCAGGCGAGGGCTGAGAGGCTCCCACAGCCGCTGCTGTGGTGGGACAGGCTCCGGGACGAGCACAGGGCTCTGTGGCCCCACTGTCCTCCCCAGCCCTTCCTCTGCATCCCCACCATGCCAGGATGCCAGTGCACAGGGATGGCAAATCCTGTGGGGATCCAGTGGCTGCCGCAGAGGAGCCGGGGCTGTGTGGGGGTCCTTAGTGTTCACAGCAGCATCAGGCATTGCAGTGAGGAAGGCTTCCAGGCTTCCCTCCTCTCCACCTGCAAAATTGGGATGTTTCATCCAGAGTTTGTTAAAAAGAGGTTGAGTTATTTCATCACTCAGCAGCTGGAGGTCCAGGCTTACAATAAGTGACGGGCTTGGGCTGGAATAGCAGTGTTTGACTCGCTGTTGTGGAGGAGGAAAACAGAGGCAATAAAACCTCCAACATGGAGGGTTGCTGCGCTATGGAGATGGAGCTTTGCCTGAGAATCCCTGCCTCCTCCTCACCAACTCGATGCTACAGAGCTTGGATTGACATGCAAAGAGCCCTGGAGTCAAGGAGCACCTTTTGGAAGAGGCCACCAGCAGCATTGGTGCCCTGCTCATGCCAGCTGAGCTCGGAGCTGTGGGCAGCACCGCATGGGCCATTGCACAAGGACAAGACTGGCTGTGTGGGAGCTCTCCACGTCCCCATGGTGTCCATGGAGCCGTGGGCCCCGCTGCTGACCACGCTGACCTGGCACCTCTCCTGCTTCCTCGCTGCCATGGACTGGGTGTTCATGTCTGCATGTATGAATATGCCCCAAGTGGAACCACGCTGGATGAGCCCTGGGTCCTCGTGACTCCGTGAAGCTCTTGGATGTGTCTGCATGTGGAAATGCTGGCCCTGAAGCAATGGTCAGAAGTCCAAAAGCCACATTCCTAAGCTGCTTTTGCAAAGGCCCCTAGCGTTCCTCAAACACGCTCAGCTTCCATCGGGCAGAAAGGGACAGAGGCACCAGGTGACGGAGCCAAGAGAAGGACACAGGGAGGTCTGCGGGAATCTGCCTCCTTCCCTGCACAATCCTCGCTGTCCCAGCTGAGCGGGGCCTGGGCAGGAGGGTTGGGGACCTGGCCAGGGCGCTGTCACCGGGGCTCTGCTGGGCTCCTCTTGCTCTCCTCCAGCTAACGGAGGTGCCCTCTGCTCTCTTCCAGCATCTCAAGGCCATTAAAAAGGACGACATGTCTGCAGTGGTGAGTACTGGCTCCACATCACGCCGTCCCTGGGCTCCGAGCCCCTCCTGGGCACCTGGGTACCCTTCGTACCCCCACTAGCCCCGTGGGTGCCCTGGGGAAGCACCAACATCTGCCCTGTGCAAGGCCTGGGGAGCCTCAGAGCCCTTCCCATTCCAGCCCCCATCCCAGTGCATCCCTCGGATGTGCCCATCCCTGCAGCCCCCAGATCCACCCTGTCCTCCCCAGCATCTCCCCTTGTTGCCGTGGGGCAGGTCACCCCACTGGGGGGTCACATTGCGGGCAGCACTCCGGGGTGATCCCGGTGCCACGGCCTCTCCTTGCCCGCAGACGGGCACGTTCCGCGTCGTCTCCGAGGAGGAGCAGGCCCTGCGCACCAAGCTGGAGCGCCTCACCACCAAGGACCATGGCCCCGTGTTCGGGCCCTGCGAGAAGATCCCCCCGCACACCCTGCAGAAGGTGAGTCTGGGCATGGGCATCGGCATGATCCGGCTCCAAGGAAACCCTTGCAAAGGTGAGAGCAGCGCCATCCCAAGCAGGGATGGCCTGTGGGCAAGTGGGGCTTGGATGGGGCAGGATTGAGTTGACTCTGCTTCAGAACATCCTCAGTGAGCAGCACCACAACCAGCCACTTTCAGCTGCCCAAATGACACCCGACCGCGGTGCCAGCTCCGGGTCCCCGGCGCGGTGCAGGGTGCTGAGTGTCTCCCTTCCCTCGTGAGGCGAAAGACGAGCTGAACGAGACGGAGGAGCAGCGGGACGCGGCGGTGAAGGGGCTGCGGGAGCTGGTGCTGGAGCGGGCGGGCGGCGGCGAGGACGTGTGCAAGGCCGTGGCCGAGAAGGTGCAGGGCAAGGACGACTCCTTCTTCCTTCGCTTCATCCGCGCCCGCAAGTTCGACGTCCACAGGGCCTATGATTTGCTGAAAGGTGGGTGCTCTCCCACATCCCTACTGTGCTGCCAGATCCCAGGATGGGGCAGCACCCTGCCACTCACCAGGGCTTCCAGCAAAATTGGGACAGTCCCTCATTTTGGTTGTCTAATGAACAAAATGGTAAATATCCTTGTGCATTAGGGGTGGCTCTTCCCAAAGCAGGCTCCTTTGTTCAGCAGTGACTCAGATGCTTTAGGGACAGAGGGGAGCGGGGAGCAGCCTGGAGTGGTGGCTTTGGGCCCCAGATCCTGTCTGGCTCCGCTCTCATCTCCTTTGTTTTGGCTGGAGGATAATGAGTTGCAATTATCAGTGTTGGCTCTGGACAGGGACAGTTTTGTTCACCCACATTTTCCCAGGGCGAGTTTCCTTGTTTCATGCCTGAGGGCCCTTTGTGGCTGCCGGGTGCCAGGGCCAGAGGAGATAGGCTGGTGTGGGTGGCTGAGGAATGTCGTCCAAATGTGGAGTGGAGAAGAGGGAAAATAAGGGAGAAAATGACTTTATCCACTCCTGGAATTGCGAGAGAGAAGGCAGATGTGAACTGAGCCTGAGGGGAGTTTCCAACCCCTGTCCTGGAGGGGACCACACTGAAGGCAGACGGACTGCAGAGCTTGACTCTGCCCATGTGCTGGATGTGCCCACCTGAAGCCTGAAGCCCTAAAGAGCAAAGTTGTTTTTGAGGAACATATCTCACCATCACCCACCTGCCCCATTCTCTGGTGGTTCCCCCGCACTCCCCTGGGCTCCTGAGGTCACGAAAGGAGCCGCTCTTGCTCCCAAGCCCCTTTCTGTCTCCTCCCAGGCTACGTGAACTTCCGTCAGCAGTACCCCGAGCTCTTCGACAACCTGACCCCCGAGGCCGTGCGCAGCACCATCGAAGCAGGTTACCCTGGCATCCTGGCCAACAGAGACAAGTATGGACGAGTGGTGATGCTCTTCAACATCGAGAACTGGGACTACGAGGAGATCACCTTCGACGAGGTCAGCGCAGCCCAGCGTCCAGCAGCAGAGCGGTCTCTCTAGGTTGTCCCTTTGTCCCACTTGGTGCATCTGAGCACAGTGTTCCTCACACACATGTGCACACATACGCACTTCAGACATCAAGATCTAAGCAAAATTGCAGCCTTTTTCAATTTATCCTTCCAGTAGCTTACAGGGGAGCCTGGGAGAGCATGGTGCGTCCCAAAGGCTTTTCCTTTCTGCTTCTTGATGTGGTGCAGGCTGGAGGCCGAATTCAGGGTATGCATTTCCCAGCCCAGGCAATGCATGGATTGAAGGAAAGCACTGCAACATCAGATCACAGATCTCTTTAGAAATCAAGGAGTCCTCAGGGCAGAGGAGGAAACTGAGGCATAGACCAAGGAAAGGGCTTGTTGGCAAAGAGGTTTCCAGGTATGTAACTCACAATTCCTCTGTTTTGTTCAGTTCTAAATTTGCTTGCACGTGTTGAGAACCATTGACCCATATCAGAGATGCACAGAGATGCACCCGCCTGGAAAGGGGAGTGTGCTAGGCTGTGGAGCATCCCCTGGGAATGTCCTCCCTGATTTCATGGTCTAGGGGCTGAGCAGAGTTTAGCAGAGCAGGGTTAACACTCCCTGTAACTGTTCCTGGGAACCTCCTGGACTCTACAGGAGGGGAGACTTTGCCTTCACACACTAACACCAGACCCTCCCATCTCTCAATCAGATTCTTCGTGCCTATTGTGTCATCTTGGAGAAGCTTCTGGAAAATGAAGAGACCCAGATCAACGGGTTCTGCATCATTGAGAACTTCAAGGGCTTCACCATGCAGCAAGCATCAGGAATCAAACCCTCCGAGCTCAAGAAGATGGTGGACATGCTGCAGGTGAGGTGGCAAGGACACCAGCCAGGAAAAGCACACCCTGAGGGAGCAGAGAGCTTGGGAAAGGGAAGGCAGTGCTAGCGTGGGCTTGGGGCTGTCCCTGAATTGATGCCATGAGATTTTGTTTGTTTTTGTGGAGAGGCTGAGCACCATCACCTGCTTCTTCCTTAGCTAATTTGCTTAGTCCTGCAAGTAGGATTCTACTTTTGGGCTGCAGGTTCCTACCTTCTGATAAACCCACCCCCTGCACCCTACTGCATGGAAAAGCAGCCTTTCCTTATCTCCCTCTCAGCCTTGTGTAGTTCAGGCTGGATAGAGACTCATGTGCTCCAGGAATTCTGCCCTTAGACGAGGGGCTGAAGATGCTCAGCTTTCCTCAGGGGAAGAGGACAGCATAGGCACAGTATTTCTCATGGAATGGGAACAATGAGTCATCTATGGGGCTTTGCAGCTTCTCTGGTGTCCCCATTGGCTTGGGATGTCCAACCCTCTGGGTCAGAGCATAGAAGGGACTGTTGCTTCTATGTTAGCTCAGTGTGGCCAGCACAGTCTGTAACCTGATGTGTATGGGTTTGGGACCTGCAGGACTCCTTCCCAGCCCGCTTCAAGGCCGTCCACTTCATCCACCAGCCTTGGTACTTCACCACTACCTACAATGTGGTCAAACCATTCCTGAAGAGCAAACTGCTGGAGAGGGTGAGTATGGGAGAAGGGCCGGGATAAAGGCACATCCCTTGAGCACAGTTGGGCAAAACAGAACACCCGGGGGCAAATCTGCTGTCTTCAGAATCACCTCCAGCTAACGACTGCAAAATGTCTTTCTCAGCCTGCCTGAGCACATTTCTACAGTGGGGACAGCTTTGCAGTTGAGCACAGCTGGGTGGCTTGTCACAACACGGGGGTCACTGCCACTGGGTTGGAAAGAGCCTGCAGTAACGCAGAGCAAAGGCTGCATGACGTTGGTCAGGAATGAGGCCAACCAGTCCTACTGGCTCTGGCATCCCCGAGCCCCCTTCCTCCCTGTGGGCAGAGCTGCCCCTCTCCTCTGCTGAGGGTTGTTGCTGTCTCACACCAGGTCTTTGTGCACGGGGAGGAACTGGAGTCCTTCTACCAGGAAATCGATGCTGACATCTTGCCAGCAGACTTTGGTGGCAACCTGCCCAAGTACGACGGCAAAGCAACCGCAGAGAAGCTCTTTGGGCCCCGCATCGAAGCTGAGGACACAGCTCTCTAAACCTCTCCAAACCAGCTCCACTCCCTCTCCCCTGTAAAATAGGATCAGCAGTGACTGTCTAACCCCGGCCACCTCCTTCCCATAGCACTGGGGGAATGACTGCCCGTGATGAGGCGCTCTGGATGTGTTGTTCTACGCCTGCTCCGTGCCTCCCACCCCAAACTTGGCAGGGGGCTGCCTGGCAGCCCCATCTCTCTCAGGAACAGTGTCCTTTCCTCAGGAGCCAGCAGAGCCAGGAGGCCACCAGCACCTTCCACAGCTCATCCTGAAGCTGTGAGGGAAGGGCAGCAGAGTGATTTCCCGGGAAGGGAGGGCTACAGCAAGGAACAAGCCCCAGTGCTCCAGCGCACAGAGGAAGCGCAGAGTTCAGCATGTGGCTCAGATAGGCTTGTCTCTGCTTCAGCCAGGCTTGGCCCTTATTTCCATGGGGCAAGGGAGCAGGAGGGCCCCCATGGCCATGTCTGCACCCATAGCTCTTTACCTGGGTTGGCTGATGAGCTCCATGGGAGCAAGCAGGTGCACGGAGGGGAAAGCAGGAGGGCAGCCCCGGCTCAGCAGGAAGGTGAAGCTTCCCGTGCCACTGTGTGGGTAACACAGCCAGAGGCCATCACTGCAGGAGACCCCCACGAAGGGCTGGTTGAAATGTGTATAAAGAGAAATAATAATAAAGTGTTTAACAGTAGAGTTGTGGGGTCCCTTGTGACACGTGGCAAAGGAAGAGGGGTGCAGCTTGTTAGACACAGGCAGGAACCAGGAATCCTGCTGTTTCTAAGGAGCCAGAAGCACCAGCAGCCAGGAGGAGAATCCCTGCCTCTGGTTCTTTGACACTGGCTCTGCTGAAACAGGCTGCTGTAGCAGAGGGGCAAAGGAAGCTGCTTTCTCCATCCTCCCTGAATCCCAGAACAAGGCTCCCCTTCCAGCCCAACCAGGCCCTGGAATTCTAGTCCCCTGCTCTAACCAGTGTAAGAAAACAGCCTAAAGGAGACAAACAAGGATCTGAACACGGACCCACATGGAGCTGGTTCTACCTAAACCCCACTGAGCCTGGCAGCCAGCAGTGAGGAGCAGAAGCTACAGTAGCCACTAAGAATAGATGGGCTTTAACCATAGGACAGGGAAAGCCAAGCAGCCTCCCAAGCCCTCTAGCATCTCTCTCTTCCCAGCCCTGCAGCATGAGAGGCAGCCCAGACCTAAGCAGTTCAGCCAGAAGCAGCCCATAAAAGTCAACCAAAGAGGGGAGAGGAGGGCTCCCTTCTAGCACAAGAGCTATGGGAGATTATCCCATAACAGCTGGAAGCCCCTGCTAATTCAGAGTTAGCAGGGAGGTAAATGTAGCCTTTCTCAGGGCCTGGTTTATGAACTAGAAGTTCATAGAATCCTGGTTTATGAACTAGAAGTTCATAGATGATGATGCAAAAAGAAGCTCATCCAGGGAGCATTAGCAGATGTCTAGTGCTAGACCAACAACTTCCCCCTGGGCACCTGAAGAGCAAGAGAAGCAAGTCCCCAGTCTCAGCCCAGGACTTCCCAGTTACCTTCCTGACCAGCCAGTGTCCTGAAAGGTCCTTCCCTCCTCCTTCCATCCCAGCACACAGGTGCCTTTCACCAGCAAAGGACCAGAACCCCACGTGAAGCTGCCCAGGGTGGACAGTGCTGACAAGAGCTGCATTCACCGTGGCGCTGGCTCACACCCAAACCAAGCAGGAGGCTGGCTCTGAAGCTGCAGGCAGGATAGAGTCTGAGCAGAGATTGCTGGGGTTAAATGAACTTTCTCCAGCCTCAGCAGCACCACCGATTCTCTAGAAACCACAGAGCATTGCAATTCCAGCCTGAGGCTGCATCAACTGCATCCAAGAGCCCTGAGGGGACCAAAAGGCCCTTCTTGGCTCACTATTACACTGTGCTGTCTGTGGGGCCAGGAAGAAGCTGGGGAGCCCCATGTGAGGCCTCTACAGGCTATCACGCTAGTGCAAAGACAAGAGCCCAGCTTTTGGGGCTGTGAACACCTCCCCTGCAGACACACAGGCATCGTGCTGTTTCCTACAGGATTCACCCAGGGATAGTTACAGCATTTGGGCCTCCTTGGACTAATTTCTCCCTCAAGGTTGTAGGTGGCCATGCCCTTCCTTGTGCTGCTCTCCCAGCACTGAAACAGCTTCAGCTAGAAATGAGGGTGTCATTGAGGGCACAGTGTCAATGTGGGTGTAGGGAGGGCATCACACCATCCATGGGTCACTATATTTAACTTTACACATATACAGGGGTTGTATTCAGTGGTATTAGCATCACCTCTGCCTCACGCAGTCACACTGTAGACGTTTATGCTAATTTCGGAGTGTTTTAAGTTCAGAGTTGAGCCCTAGGGCTAAATGGCTGCTCCAGCTACAAAGCATTTATCTAAGCCAAAGGGAGGAGAGGATGTTCAGAGACACCCTGCTGCATTTTGAGGAAGCGCTTTGTTGTTTCAATGTATTCCCATGCTGTCCCAGAGGAAAGATGTAAAAGTACCGGTACGGTCTTGAGAGAATGAACACTTTCTGATTTCCCCAGCCCCCAAAGACATTGTACACAGTCACTACATGTAGCACTGACTTCAATAAGTCCTTTATTTTTAAATAAGAAATCCCACTGAATCAAAGATAACAAAATTACATTTTGTTTTGCAATGACCTCCATTTTACACCACACAGAAGAACAAAAGCTAAAGAAAAGACACTGTTTCTTATATATTTATATATATAATTTTAAAGGTAATCAGCAGATATAGAAAAATTGCATTGCTAGTTGCAAATCATCTCCCCTGCAGCTGTCAGCTTCAGAGAATCTGACTCAGAACTTTGCAGCTGGGAGGATGTCTCAGATACAAGCTTTTTCAAGGGCAGCATTTAGAGATGGTTCCAGAGCATGTTTGCAAAATTTAAAATATTTTCCACAGTAAACTGCTGCTTACCAAGAATAATCACTCTGCCTGGTTTAGCACAACTGCAGGAACAACATGAGAAGGGCACAGATCTGGCTTCCTGAGGTGTCCACATACCTCTTCACCTTGGGGATGTTCAGGAAAAGGTATCTCTTGAAAAGAGGTTGTGCTTTCTTGAGGAAAAAAACAAGTCTCTTGTGATCTATCATTAGGAGCTATGGACAAGCCAACAAATACTGTGAAAAGAAACATGTTCTGTGGAGAGGTATTCGGGTGGGCTACGTCATAGGGTTTAGTTATATCCAATACAAGTTGGGTAATCAGTGAAGACTCCCCCTTTTGCAGGAGCTAGCAGAAGGGGCTGCATGCCAGCAGTGCTATGTGTTTGAGATTCTAGAAGGGACTTGTGTTTAATCAAAGCACTGGCCTGACTAGACAGGCAACGTGAGCTTGTCATGTATAACAGCAATAAAGGTTGCACGTGCAGAGCCACCTCATAGGAGCAGGCTCCTTACTGGCATTAAAGTCAGGCAGGACCATCCGGTGAGAAGACATGGCTTTTATGCACAGGGAACACGGGGCTGGAGTTCAGTGTTATTAGATAGACTCAGAAAAGACTGTTCCACATCAGCAGATCCAACCTGATGAATGCTGGCCTGGACTGCAGTGTTTGTCATTAACCAGCAAGATCAAAGGTCCAGGTGTTTGAAAAGCAGTAGTTCAGCTCTTCCAGCACAAACTGAAGATCTGACAACTGCTTTGATGCACTGGTGGCACTTAAACATGCACTCTCCCAACAACCGAGAAAAATCCAGTCCAAGAACACAACAAGCACACAGAGAACAGCAGGGGCACACGTGCAAGGCATCTCTTGGGTCTGTGCTGCTTTGATGCATCTTAAGTTCAGCAGGAACCCTGAAAGTCTTCACATCAAGAACGAACACTCCTGAAGGAGACTTTTGAGCCAAAGTGCCCTGGACACTACCCAATGTGCAGACCTGCCAAAGCCACAAGGACTTCGGAAGTATGACTCAAACCAAGCAGCAGCAAAGTGTTCCTTACAAGAGATGATTTATACAGGCAGCAGAAGGCCAGGGCCTTTTCTATCTCCTTGAAAAGGCTGTGAAGAACTTCACTAAGCCCCACATTTCGAAGAGAAACTTGGACTAATGACTACTGTTTGGCAATTAACTCCTGAGCTGCCATTCAGATTAGCTATTTACAGAGAATCCACCTCCAGCTACATATGTATGTATAATTCTCTAGCAACATCTTGGAATTTCAAGATAAGTTGTCTAGACATTCCTTCTATGACTCAATCCTCACTGCCAGAGGCAGATTTGAAGAGCAGACAGATGAAGGGTGATCCACTGCTAATACACCTTCATTTAAACCTTAAAAGAGACTAGCTAGTTGCAGGCTGAGCACAAAGGTCCTTTAAGTCAGCACACACTTGTACAATTGCATGGTACAGTGTATGTCAGCAGGGATGTCTCAGAGCTGAGAAATGTATTAAAAAGCAAAATTTGAAATCTCTCACCGAGCTGTTACTGAAGTCTTCAGATATGCTGATGTCAAGGGAGCAGGAAAAAAGGGCAAGGCACCACCTGTCAAAGCGCTGTGGTCTGGAAGATTGTGATGGACTCAGGAGATGACAAGGAGCTTAGCTAGAATCAATACTGAGATATCAGTTCCTACCATCTTTGCTTAATGCCCAGTCTTTGTAACCTTCATTAACACAAACAGGAATTGCAGAAGCAGTGCTGAGAGGACAACTGCAGGGAGGTTCAATTAGCTGTCTTCACAGTGCAACTATTATCAGATTCATCTGAAAAAAACCTTCAACTTAGAAGCTTAAAAAGTGACCATTAAAAGTGCTAGTAGATCTGATGCAATGGAAGCTGCCAATTCTTCAAGATCAGTAAGAAGCAGCCCCAGCTGTTACCTACAGCCTTCATTTCTTTCCAAAGAGGATGGCTGCACCAGCCTGACCACCACACAGCTTGAAACCTAATGAGGATTGTCCTTGGGGCTTATACTTGAGTGCTACTTACATCCAGCAATGGGGAGAGGGTTGGATATCATTGAGATTAAGTGCTAAAGAGCTCTAATTCTTTTTCTAATCCCATTCTGAAACCACATGGAGCTTATGACAGATTTTTCATGCCAAAGTCTCGAAGAGCTGCATTAGCAGGCTATTGTATGGGTCTACAAGTGACCACTTCAACAAGCTCACTTGTCTTGCAGAGGGATTAAGAATTAACCACATAAAACTTCAACTCGAAGCAGTAAAAGCTTTGACTCCATTTGAGATTGCCTTCACTGGCCAAAGGGAAGACATCTGTCCACATCACAAGACTTGCACTGCCTTGAGTGGAATATTCCAGATCAGAATTGGACAAAGTCCCATTCATATTTAAGTATAGGAATTAGGGACCAGTTGCCAGTCATTCAGTAGTAAGATTAACAGAATTTCCTTCTCCAAAGGTCTTTACGTAGCATGCACTCCAGCTTAGCTTTCTCCTCACCCATTTCCCAAGTTTTCTTTAGGTGGTTGCTGCTGCTAGTCTTGCTTTAAAAGAGTCAAAAAGGGAGCGAGGGGGAGAAGGAGAGGTTTTTCCTGTTTACATCTACAAAAAGCTTAGGATGTATTTTATTTAGATCCCAAAATATGTGGGCAATGCTTAAGCCATAACAAGATCTTTTCCATAACAGGCCAGAATTGGTCAAAACAGGCAGCTGAAACAGCTGCAGATGTGAGTGCAAAGTGCAAAACCCGCTCAGTGAAACAGGTGGACTCATGTTTAATATTATTCTCTAGCTGAGTTTCAGAAAGCCGAGGGCTTTGGCACTCTTGAAATAGGAAGGCTTGGGTTGGAGGGCAGGGAGTATTCCTCCTAGGAAAATGCTATTATTTTAAAGTAGACTCTACTTAAATAGTCAAAAATAGAGCTCCTGCTGCTCTGTCAGTTCCCCAGCTCTCACCTCATCAAGAAGCTTGCTCAAGAGAGGCCATTTACTGGTCATCTGCTACATTTTTAGGTCTGACTGACTTCACATTTCATTAACTCTAAGCAACTCCCTTGTATGGCAGAATGTACTAAGCAGTCAAGACCTAGTCAGTCAAATCTAACCTCCTTTAAAAAAAACAAGGAAAGTTCTTCAGAAGAGGCTTGCAGAACAGAGCTTTGCTTTACACGCAGCCCTTCCTTCTATAGGTATCCACATGTTGGGCTCTTCTCATTAGTAGCTGTTCCTTTAGAGCTACCTGAAGTTGTGGCTCACCAGAAGGATGTGAAGTATTCCAGAGACTCTCTTGCCATGGGAAGGGCAGCTTTGTACCTCCAGGACAGGCAGCAGTGGTTTGTGTTACCCACAGTTGTAGAATTTGCTATGAAAGTTCAAGCAGTTCTGAAGCCGGGATCTCCTGGAGAGGAAAACCACATCCCTACCTACTTATACTGGATCTATCTGATGGGCAGATGGGTTGCTTACCCTGCACCTCTGTTGAAGGAAAGATGTAATCTCATCCCATGGATATTACAAACAGCTATTTAAGAAAACCTAATTTTCAAATGACAGCTTTTGGTGAAATGCAGATGCAGTATGAATGAGACAATACGATAACAACACAACTTCACTGCTAGGAATACCCTTGCCAATTGATGCCCTCTTGAGAGAAAAGGAAACCTGCATCTACTAACAAAGGGAATGTGCAGATAACCACAGTTCATCATAACACGCCAAGTGGCTGGCCTAAGGCAAACTGAAAGGAATTTCCTGATATGATAATGCACCTTTGCTACAATAGTTAGTTATTGCTTTAATCAAACAAAAGCCCCACCACTCCAACCCACTGAAGTTCAGGGATAGGGTTGTCCAGAAGGCTTGTTCCCCTGTGTCACTGGACTGAAGTCTTGCAGTTTGTTTCACCCTTCAGCTATAAACTAAAGTGCCTAAAACACAAAAACAAGGCTAAAGCAATAAAGTGCTGGTTGATGTGGGAAGTATGGCAGGAAAGAGACAAGCAAATTCATTGAGACTACATCCAGCAATGGAACAACAAGATTGACACCACTGGTAGAATAAACAGAAAAGATTTTGATCACAAAGTTGCAGTCTCTAGATGGTACAGCTTCCCTTCCAGGGTAGGCTAATCTTGAATAAACTGTCTTGGCACAGACCATAACAGCCACTTGAGGGAACAGCACAAGGGAGCAGGCATCTTTCCTGCATCTGTGGTTTCACACCTCACTTTGCACAATAAAGCTTCAAGCAGATGTATGAGTGTGGAAAAAAGTCAAAGGAGGAAGAACTCCTAGTGCCTATAGCATTTACACAGATATGGAAGCAGTTAGCCATATGAAAGTACTAATTCAATTGCACAGGGCTAGAGCCATCCAGTTTCCATCACTTGGAAGGCAAATCCTGTGTCTGAAAACCATTCAATGCTCTGAAAGTTAAAGGGAAGAGGTTTGATACAGGCTACACTAGCATGAAAGGAAGCAAGTCTAAAGAAAAAATAAATTCCTCCCCTACAAGCCCCTAACATTGTACACCAATTCTCTAGGAATTAATTTTCCAATTTGACCCCACAAAAACATCCTGTAGATTCATTATGGATTTCCATTTGGAAGCCAGAGGCAGCTTTAAAAAGCCTGGGGTCAAACAAAAAAAAAAAAAAAGCAGATCTAAAAGATATAATTACATTTAAAAGAGACAAATATGATGAGAAGGTGACTGATCTGGTCTTTGTGTGAGAACATGTTTACATAAAGAAGTATTAACTGGTATTAGCAACCTGCAGCCTATCTCCACCTGGAGCCCCTGCATAAAAACATCCCAAACCACAGACAGCAGAAGCATGGAAAACTAAATATCTTTAAACCCACTGACTTTTGCAAGTGCATTCCTAGGAAGGAAAAGACCCCCTTTAGATGGTGCAAGGCTGGAACTCTACTTGCTGCCAAGCATCTGTTCTTGCAGGCCACTTATTGGACCAAACCACTGGCTGTGGCTTTTCCAGCACTGGGATGGAACAGAACAGAGTTAGAGGGTTGAGTTTGCCTGTCTTCTACATCTAAACAAGTGCTGTAAACATCAAGTTTGACCAGCTGGTGAAAGAATTTGATATTTGAAACTCCTGACACATTTAAAACAAGTTCTTTAGCTTAACAGCTCTGCATCAGGCTGCAGTCAGCAACCCAGTTCAAGCAGAACAATAGTTACAAGGCCAAACAACTACATATGCAAAGGTGCTCTGACCAGAGATTAACTTCTGCTGTAGCTCCACTTTTCAGAAGGAAACATTGTGATCAAACCCCAGCCCTGGGATATCAAGGAGAATGGAAACCTGAAGCAGCAGGTGAGGGAACAAGTTGTTCCCAAAGGGGAGATATACTGAAGTGATCCAGGGAGTCTTTGGGTCAGTTACTCCTGGCCAGATACAGCCTGCTCTGTGTCTGAGCAGTGAGACTTTGTCTTCTCCCACTGGCAGATGGCATTGGCATATTGCACCACAAGCTTATCCATCCACGTAAGAGGTTCTGGGAAGAGCACAGACCCCTCAAAGAAGCCCAGGTGGCCTCCATGAAGGGGCAGCACATGCATGACGTTTTCCCGTTTCTCTGTAAAACAAAAGGCACAAAGATGAAAAAGTTAGTATTTTAAAGCTGAGAACTAAACCATCTTCAGTCAAGACAATCACCTCTATCCTTGCCATAGTATCTGAACCAGGAAAAATCTTGTGGAGCAACTGGAAATACTGGCAAAGGCTATGGCTATTCTTAGGTCACATAACTTCACAGTGTGAAGAGGTCAGTCCACAGGACACCCATTTTAATCCATGCTACATGTTAGACCATGGCTGCTCAGCAAACACTACTGGTCACTAACAACCCACCTTTCTATTAATTCCCAGTGAGGCGTCAGACATGATAAAGCATTTTGTGTTAATCAATGCAGCCTCAAGAGAGCCCTCTGGTTATCAATCCAAAACAGAAGGTCCCTGGAAGCTCAAAAGCTCCTTCTGCTCAAAGTTGGCCTTATTGATTCCAGTGACCGGTGGTTTAGAGACACTTAGTGCATCTGTTCAAGATTATAGATGTAAGAAAGCAAGTCAAGCTGCTTCGTAACTATGGCTCATTAAGTAATAAGGAAGCTGAAGATACACAAGTGCACATTCCTGGACCTGCTTCATACCTGAAAGAGCTCTTGGAATTGATAGAAGACTCTCATGCACCAGAGGGTCATCAGCAGCATTGACCAACAGGAGAGGAACACAGATCTGCACCAGGAAACATGGCAGAAACGTTAAGGGATCATTTTAGAATTTTGTTTTAACTGCAAAAAATGACTGTTCAACTCGAGTTTACTCAAGCTCCTTATTTCAGGTTTGTTCTGCACTTGGAGAACCATCAGAAAAATGGCAGTTCTTATAATTAAGACTGGTAGCTCTTCATCAGTGAAGCTGCTGCTCCGCAGCAGTTTATTTTTCAGTTTAATTATATGAAAACAGAATACAACAGAGCAGTTTCAGATCCAGTTACAATTTCCCTATTCTCAAAACTCAGATACCTACAGTCTTTGCTCTGCATTATTTCATATGCCAGGCAGCTACTGCCAGCTCTGTTACTGAAGCTCAAACTTAAACACCAGAAAATTCCTTTGGAATCCCCCATGCTCTGGTTCTGCAAATGGAGGAAGAATTAATCATATTCCATCTTTAACTCTGCAGCATTTCAGGCTGTTATTTACCTTTCAGCTAGTTTGGGGAGATGCCCATTGCACTATATAGAAAGTCATCTCCTCTTGAAACTGCAAGCTCTGTGCTACCACTCACTTCCCACTTTACACACAAAGGCTCAGCTGAATGTCTGGCTTTATTTAAACTGCTTGAGTGCTTCTACCCAAGCTCCTAAAAGTTCAGAGCATTTAACACCAGTATTAGAGGTAAGAATTGAAGCTGCAATCCGGAATACTGGAAAATTGTGTTTGGGAATACAATAGAGAACCCAGTGGCCATTTCTCCTCCAGCAGGGCAAGGGGAGCACAATAACCTCAAGTGCAAGAGCTTACCCTGTGCAAGTACTGTAGGCAGCTTTCCTCTTCATAGTATTCCTTCAGAGAACTGTAGCCATGGAACTTTCTGAAATGGAGACACTGCAGTTGGTCTTTGTAGCCATTTCATTTCCAAAAGAATCCTACTCCCAAATGAATGATACATGCACAGAATAGTCCCGATGCCTGGATTTTTAGACCAAATATTCTTTCCACTTTCTCTCTCTCTGGAGAATCCATCTTTGGCAGCACACACCTTCAGGCTTTGCATGCTTACTCAAGCACTGCAATAGTAGTATTTGTTCTGTGGAAGGCAAGTTAAACATGCCAGCTGGAGCCTTGTGGCCTTCAGGGCTTTAGAAAGTATCTTTCCTCGCTTACTAGTAATTCATACATATGGAAGTTATCTTATCATCCTCACCTGAAAGCCTTTCCAGATGTAAAAATGGACAAATATGGGCCATTCTGAATTCACTGTGGTTCCAATTATTCACTACAGCCTAGATCTCTAGTCTTCTCTCTAAAGAGGAGCTTTTCTTGCCAAGTTTTATTCAATAACACAAGGACAGAAGGCTCCCATTAGGACAGCTCGAGGCACGCGAGGGCCATGAGAAGGTACTTTTAGAGAGCTAGAGAGAATCAGAGAAGCTTCCTTCATACCTCATGACGTTGTCATCAATCTGCATGAGGGATGTTGCTGTGTAGAGTTTGCTCAGATCTGCATCTGACAGGCTCGGTGGCTTCTTCATATTGTTATCTCCAAAAAGAACTTGCCTGAAAGGAACAGGAAGACAGACATCCAGGTACCAGAAAGAGGGCAAAGTCACGACCAGCTCAAGGGAAAATGAGTTGGCCAAATTAGACAAGATGGAAGGGGGCTCTGTAGCCATGAGGCTTTCCCTTGGAACAAACAGAGCTTGTCTACCTCCCTCTGCAGCAAAAAAACAAACAGAAACAGCTGCTTTAGGGCAAATATGCATTCTCAGTTGTACTAAGAAACAGCCTTAGGGACATCTAAAAGCTTCTTCCAGAATGGCCTGGGCTGAGGGTGCTCAGAACACAGGCCTGGTGCTAGGGGAAGGGTCCTTTGGCTTCTGACCAGACCTGTGGGTGACTCAAGTCTTGGGCATAGCATCTCCTTCAGCATCTGGTACTAAAGCTTCCCCAGCACAGAGATTAGATGAGCTCATCCTTCAGAAGGGACTTGGGGCATTACCTTAGCAGAAAGCTATTTACTATGGACACTTGTCATAATTAGTTATTGCCCTCAGGAGGGGATGTGTTTTTACCAGAACAAACCACTCCCTTCACAAGTAGAACAAAGGCCACAGCTAGAAAGCAGAGCTTTTACTCCCTTTTAGTACCAGCTGCAAAGCAGAACAGGAGACTAGGTTTGGTTTTGGGGAGCTGCCCTAAGATTTATTATGGAAAAGAGTATTTAGCTCATTCAACAGATTCTCCCCTCACGCCAGCACTGGATTCTTCTGCATTATGACTAAGCACCATTTAGTACAGGGGGATTATGTACTTTCATGTGTTAAGTTTGGTCAGGATGTTCCAAACTGGAGCAAGTCACATAGATCACCCTCCATAACAGTCTCCCTAACTCCTCTGCACATGCTTCCCATTGTGCAGGATTGTCAGGCTGCTTGCAAGCCTGGGAGTTTGCAAGCAACACTAATCAGAACGGGTCACAAAAGAGCTAATTTTCCCTTCTCTCCACTGGCATCTTCAAGCCTGCACAGATAAGGTACTTACACATTCATTCTCTAGCCACTTCTTGGGCATTTTTTGCTAGAGGAAACAGAACACTGAGCCAGCCACCTGTTAACACCCTCCTTTGGATGCAAGAGCCACAGATGAGAACAGGAGCACAGGGATACTAAGAACATAGCTGTACTCTAAGAGCAACACTGAATACACTGCTAGCTAAATGCTCTTTCTAGATAACAGCTAGAAGCTCAATCTATGGTTTTACTGCTTATTTGATAAGCAGCAGATCCTCACCTTGATGATTAGGTATGCAGCAGAACAAGAGGCTCCTTGAATAAGGAATTCTTTGGCTAGAAGTGAAACAGATGCTGAATACTCCACTTTGAAGTTTAATTATTATGTTTTCCTGTGTTTATTCTGTTTACTTATTAGGCAAGCCTCCTTGGAAGACAAAACCACCAAAGCCTTCTTTCTTCTGGCACGAGCACCAAGACTTATTTGTATATTGTAACGCATACAAATGAAATTGGGATTAAGTGAACTAATTAAGGGCGGTTTAAGATCTTTATGCAAGGAATGTATGCATAAGCTTTCTGTAATTTGATTTGAAAGGGCTAAGAGACAAACCCAAAACAGCAATTAACCCAATCAACACCCTCAGTCCAAGTGAACAACTACAGTACCTGTGAGAAAGGATGATCTTCTTCATGTTGTCTGCCATGAGGAAGTTATAAAATCTTCTACATTGATCCCATTGCATGAAGGTTTCCTGGGCCCTAAAAAAGTACACACCAAGCAAAGCTGTTAAAAAAACACAGTAATATAAGATCTTGGCAGCCTGGAGGCTACACAAACAGTCTCCAGGTTTTCCCTGCCATAGTTTAACCTCTTCCAGATAACGGCCTCCACTTTAATGAAGAGCAGCAATAACACAACACACATCTGCAGTCTGATTTTGCACAATGCAATTAAATGCTCTGCTGATCAAAACAGATAAGAGGCATCAATCAGGATCTGCATCACTGACAGGAGGATTTTGGTATCCTTTGCATAGATTGAATCTAGCTTGCCTAATTGGACCATCAAGCAAAGGCCTAAAATTTAAGCCTGTTGCTGACTGAAGTGTTGTCAGTTGTATGAGTTAACCCCACAGAAAGTCAGTGCAGATGTTTTCAGTGTTTACAGACTGTCAGCTTCCCTGGCAGGAGCTGCAGGACTAAGTTCTAGCTGCAGCTGCAAGTGGTATCTGATCTGAAGCAGAACAGCACTTCGCAGCTTATCGGCTGTTAAAACAGAATTAAAGTCATCCAGACTCCACGAGCTCTGCCAGATGCAGGGGCTTCTTTGCCATGCAGGGTCATGGCCAGGTTATAGCTTCACTCCCAGCAAGGTTTGCTGTTCCTGAGGAAACATCCTGTCACTTACCAAGCAACCCAAGAATGCTGCTGGGAATGGGGCTGCAGCTACTGAACTGCTCCTGCTTCACTTCCCAGGGCAAGTTAATATTTAAATAGTGGATTTAACATGACTTCCCCACCCACAACCTGCAAGCTCCCTAGCAGAATATGGAATATATTTTCTTGTAGTAGGTCATGCCAGAGCATAGATTTAAGATTTTACCAGACCACCTACTATTTTTATAGTGGGAGAGAAAGAATGAAGCTGAGAAGCTGCACATTTTTCCCCTCCACAAAATACTTTCCAGACAAACCTTAAGTAATTTCAAGATGATTGAAGTTAAAGCCACCAGACTTGCCCACCAGGGCTTCTAATACCAAGACTACAGAATACTGGAAGAAATGCTGCTTATTGTGTTTTAAAGCCCAGATTTCCAAACTGGGAAGCCTCCCCACAGCCTGCAGCTATAGTGAAGATGCATTCCACAAGATCAAGCAGCAGAACCAAGCCTGTGCAGGCAGAGATTAAGGAACAGAGACCTGTCCCCCATTTAGCCTCGGGAACTAAATTCCCCAAACTGCATGTTAACTGATTAAATCATGAGCTCCACAAGCTGCTGGCAGATTCTTGTACTGCTGCCACTTTACATCTGTATATGGGATACAGGCTTAAGGCCCTGGAAAGACTTTCATATTTCATTCCACGCTTCATCTTGCCCACCAGCAGTTTTCTTCCTTCACTTCCTAAAGGTATTTGGCAGAAAACAGTTCTATAAATTATCATAGAAAATAAACTATCATAGAAAAAGAATTTTGAGTTCTAAGCCGAGTGGTCATTTCTATGAGGGTAGCCTACACTCATGCAGCCCAGAAGAGGATGGACACTAACTTACCAGACAGTCTAGAAACAGAAAGGCTAATGTTTATCCATTCTATACAGTGGTGTTTTGCACCTCCCCTTCTATAACCATGGGCACCAAGTCCTCCCCTGCACCCCAGCAATACAGGGCAGCTATTTGGCTGAGATTAGCCAAGAGACTGAAATCTGAGGAGGCTTCTCCTCAAAGGCACAGGAGACACTGTGTGACTGCAGCCTTGCTAGTGGATGTCCACCCAGCAGGTGGAGTCAGGAGCTCAATAATGAGTCTTCGGTGGCTTCTGCTGCAGAACAAACTCCGGGAAAGCAGCTCCCAGCCAAACCACAGAGAAATCCAAGTCTCACATTGCTAACCAGGTTGCCCTTATGCTATCAATTTATCAGCACATCATGACATTAAAGCAGAGCACAGTATGACTCACAAAACCTAAACTACAATATTGCATAACGCAATGATGCAACGATTTGATGCATCAGAAGATGAATCAAATGGACAAAGACCAAGTGCAATCTTTGTAAACCCTGGCTGAGGGCTGCAAAAACAGTTTTGGGGTCTGGCTTCTAAAGGAGGCTTGAACTCCATGCCAGAACCCCAGAACCATGAAACATATCACTTGGGGGAGAAAAAAAATGTTCTTTAAAGCATCTGTTCAATTTTTAAGTGAGGTGAACGCAGACCTAGCACTAGCCAAGTTATTTTAGCAACAGTGAGATTTGAGCTGAAGGCTCAAAATGGATCAGGCAATTTAGAATATTACTGAATTGCATAATAAGTTTTAGCCACATCTTCATGTTTCTAGAAAAACTGTTCTTACCTGTAAGAGCTTATTCACAGAGGGTCTCTTCAAATTGAATATGAAATTTGTTGCTTTCTAGCTATTAAGTATTAATACATGCTCCAGTAACCTCTAACCAGTGCACAGGCAGAGCACAGCAGTAGGAAAAGCCAATACCAGCAAGCTGTGAGGGGGCAAATTTCCCAGCCCGGCTCCTGCAGAGCTGCCAGTTCCACCATCTTCCTCCTCCTGTAAGATCCTGGCCCCAGTCTCAATAAGTTTTCAAATATTCAATGCTTGGAAATGCAGTGAAGATGCAGCACCAGCTGAGCTCCAGTAGTTGCCCATATGGGCAGTAATAGCTGGAAGCATTAGCCTAGTGGGTTCGTGTTTTAATCTTCATTAACTATGCATGCATGGAAAGTTATTACACACAGTCAGGCAGCCAGTTCCAGCAGCAGTGCCACAGCCAGATCCTGGGGAGTACACTGAGGTATTGGCACTAGGTGGAGCTCTTAAAGCTCTTCTGAAGTGCTCTAGACTTGGTTTCTAAGACTAAGAGTTTACACAGCCTTAGGGCTCTACGTCTTCTCCCCAGGTTCCAAATCTCAGGTCCACAGCATTATTGCAAGTGTCTCTCCATCTACAGCACTGCCTCTGCACTAAAACATTCAGAGGGGCACTGAGTGTTAGCAGGAGCTCTGTACCTCTTTCCAGCCTCCTCAGCTGTGAGCTGCCAAATCAGGCTGCACACCCAAGGTGGAAAAGCTCCGTTAGGAACCTAGAAAGAGTTCTTACACCAACAAGACAGTGCAGGCTACTGCTTTCCAAAGGGGCATCAGCTCAGTGCTGCACCAAGACTGCATAAATCCTCTTAGAGCCCCCAAGCTATCCTACCCTGGCACAAAGTTATGCCAAATCACACCTGCAGCAAAGCAGCTGAGACCATTTGCCTGCTCAGAAGTATTTATTATTCAGAGAAAGCTTTTGAGCCACTGAATCAAAGCTTTAGCTGCTCATGCAGCAGGGTGGCACCCAGCAGCCTGCTCAGGGTTGCTTTTCTTGCACACAGCTTTCCCCCAGCACATACTCCAAAGCCTTCCCCATCCTCTACCTCCACCAGAAGCAACCACAGAGGTAAGAACCTCCCAGCTCACCTCAGTGCACAGTACCCTTGGCACACGCTGACGCAGCACAGCACTCTCTCCTGGTTGGCCTGGGACTCTCCAAGGTATTTGCACACGATATTTCCACCCAGGCTGAAACCCACTACAACCAGCTGGGTCTGAGGGTAGGTCTTCTTGATGTAGTTGACCATGGCACCAAATTCCCAGGTGCAACCTAAAATTAAGAACAATGTCAACAATCATCTTCTAACAGTCCTACATTCACACCTTAAGTTTCTATTGTGTATTTTAAGTTTCACCTTCTTATTTTTGACTTAAATACCCTCAAAGCCTTAAGATCCAATTCACACATGTTCACGTACCTCTTTGGGGTCTTGTGGCCCTTAGCTCAGGGCTGCTTCTGACAGGGCTAAAGAGATGAAGTCCCCACTTCATCAGGAGCAGTCAGTTTGACAAAGCCAACTCTTCCTCCCTAAAGGGCTTTGCAAAGCAAGGTCAAAGGACTCCAGGCTTGGCCTTGCTACTTACTGAACATAATATATCACCTTCCTGAGGCAGTCAGCCAGTTCTGAATACGAGCAGGGGTTGCTGAATGGTCTTTGCCTTCAACAAGGCTGCCAAGAACCCTCATATCCACATGGGTCAGGGGACAGTGCTCAGGGGGCTGTTAGAGAGTGACTATGCAGCTTCCCTCCAGAATAAGATGGGAAGGATTTAGCTACCAAACTGTCTCCTACACAAACAGCCCAATCTGCTCAGGCTCTTGCCTGGCACTCCATTTGGCAGAGTCACTTAAGTTATTTACTGGCTTACTCCAAGGAAGTGCTAGGCATTCCTTGCCCTCTGCCAAGGGCTATAAAAGACTCAGGGGCACATCTTCAGAGCTGCACTGCAAAATAATAACTAGAGATCTAAAGCCAAGATCTTAAGATAACAGAGTCTGCCATAAGCTTCAGCAAACTTCCAGAAGTCTAGTCTAGACTTCTGACATTTGCCACTAGCTACAGAAAGGTTACAAATACTGCCTGGATTTCAAAACTGAGTGTACAAAGCTACAGCAGATATTGTCTGTGGTCATTCTCCTCCCCACCTGTTATTACCTGTTCCAGCTCTTATTATTGAAGAGTTTAGACAAGAGCACTATTTTTGGAGTCAGCCTAGAATCACGGACCAAAGGCTTCAAAGACCAACTAGTAGTGACTTTGAGGTTGTATTCACAGGTTAGGCATCACTTTTGGAAGACAGCTCAAGATCTTAAGAGAAAAGCAGATTCTTTAAGGCAGTCAAAACTGGTTCAAGACAAAAGCTCAGAGTCACTGACAATCTAGAACTTCATGACAAACTGAGGCACTCTGCATGCCTGGAGTGTTTTCCTATTCACAGGGTGTTCATAACTGTAAAACCAGTAACAAAGCATTACTGGCCACTTGCCTACCAGACCTACCTTCTCAAAGCATAATACACTCCCACAGCAACTCAACTGTTCAGAGCTGCTAATCAAGATACTTAAGAGTTGATCTGTTCCCAGAGAGAAGCCTAACAGCAGTCTGCTAAACTCTGACACAATGTACTTTCATGCTTGCAACAGGAAGGGACAGAAGGGCTCAGAAGAACCCAGCAACAAGCAGATAAGGTCATGGGCAGCAAGGTCACTTTCTTTTCTAAGATGTAACAATCTCAGCAGCAGGTAATAGCTGGTGGCACTCAACATGGCACTGAATACATGGTGAGCTAGTGTAACTCAGGGTAGCTGTTAAGTTTTTATTCTTATCATCTAGGTTAGAAAAAGCACTTTATATTCAAGGTAAAAAAACAAAATCATGGCAGTTAAACACAGTATGACACTGAAGCTACAGAATTGCTGCCTGCCTTTTTCACATCCAAGGACAACTCTGTTTTCATGAGTTCTTCCCTGGATGGCACCTTCTGGGAAGCCCAGCATCATCTCTTTGCATATTCTGTGTTTTACCTGGCTCAAAAGTAGTATTTATGCTACAGAGCTGGAAGAATCATCTTCTTGATTAGGATATGAAAGAGATAAGAGCAGGAACAAGCAATGAGGAAAAATGAATCCCACTAATTCTCCTTCTGTTTTCATATGTAGCTTTTAAATACAGTTATTGAACAATATAACATGATCAGACCTTTCACCTGCCATATCCATTTCAGCAAGCCCTAGAAACATCAAACAGTCATCGGCTGCCATTAAGCACCTACCATACGTGAACATCCGTGGAGAAGTCAGCTCGATATTTGGCAGGGCTCCCAGGTGATTCAGAACAGCACATCTGTAACCATTTTTCTGCGCGTAGTCCACGAAAGTGCGGATATACTGCTTCTCACTGTGGTTGGCAATGCCAGGGCAGATCACCATTGTGACATCCTCTGCGAGCAGAAAAAGAGAAGAAAAGTAAATGTCACTTCATGCAAATGCAGAGATCCAGGAGCTTTTACTTCAGATCCATGGGAAACCATCTACCACAAGAAAGCTGAAGTCCTACTATGCTGCCAAAGTCTGATAGGAGACAAGAGAGCAGCAGCTATCGTGACGATGTGGAAGTGTAACTTATGCTACAGGAGATGGACAGAATTTAACTTAAAAGCTGCCCAAACAGTTTTATAGACTCTGCCTAGAGACAATTCTACATTATTCTCCAAACAAGAATATTTTTGACTTTACCCAGTCTGTTTCTGACAGGTTACTGCGACTACAAGTTTCAGAACCTGCTTCTCATTCAAGATGAGACTAAGCTGCTCTTCCTTCATTCCCTTTCCACATTTCTGTGAGACTAAATTCTTAACACTAAGCTTTGCTAAGTGCAGAAATAGACTCATTAGCTTCTGCTTCACAGCTTTATTGGTGTTTGATCTGACAGGGTTTAATTATAATTTTTTAAAAACATAAGTTATTTTAAGCCCTGTGAATCAAGTCTAGGATCAATATACAGGCTTCCAGCCTGCATAATCCCTGCACTTTGCTCACTAGCAGCTCTAGCTACTGTGAATTTTTGCCTGTGTTCAGAATCGCTTCAGTAGTGCAGATAACACTGTTACTATGCAACACTACCACCAGGATCTCAGCTCTCACATGATTAAAAAAGAACCTGGCCTTTTCTGAAGGCCAAACTAGAGCCATAAGCTTGCCATTCAATCAGCTACTGCAAAGGGAAATTGTACTTCTGAAGTCAAGTCACAGTAACTGTTTGAAGGGGTGTTACTACTAGTAACAGCTGACACTCACTCTGAAGCTACATACCCAGTGAGTTGAGGAACCATCAAGCTTTTTTACTTTTTAAGTAGAATGTTTGGACTCTCACTCCCTGTGTACATAGTTTCATTTCATGCAGATCCTGAAACAGCTCCTATGATCATGCTGTGAATAAAGACTAGCAAAAATCTGTCTTTAAGAGCGAGTAAGAGTTCTGCTCTTTTTCTAAACACATCAAGGCTATGAAGAACCCCATATTATTAGTGGTTGTTCTACGATCCTGGATTTAGCAGATAAAGGACACACCAAATGCAAGTCCTGCCAACTTCTTTGCCAGACTCTCACTTTGCCACAAGTTATGAAATATCTTTCTGTTCTGCAACCCTGTCCCTCCCACCTTTCCATCTAAGATTAATTGGTCCAGCAGGGCCTCTCCTGATGTCTGGGACGGTCTTGTAGCCTCCACTTGTGGGCTAGCAGTGCTTAGCAGTCCCCTTCCCATCTCCAGAAGGAATATCTAACCTACTCTCTCCTGATAGATCAAGTAGCCTTGTCATTGCCCATCTCCTCCTCCCCTTGAGCAGAGTCAAGTCTTGTAGGTTGGTGGCTGTTCAACTGACCTCCAATGCAGTGCTCAGCCTGGGGCTCAAAGAGGTCAAAAGTGGCTGTTGCTCCATCCGGCATCGTGAGGTACTTGCGAAGTCCGTACGGATGCGGTGACCTCACTCTCCCCATCTTCCCATAAAGGGCAGTCTGGATGTGTCCACTCTTTCCCCAGATCAGGGGCGGAATGTACCTGAAAGAGGCAGCAATTTAGTTGTGCATCCCTGTGACACCACCAGGAACTTAGGAACAGTTACACAACCCTGTAGCAGGACTCCCCCACCACCACCACTTTGCAAGAACAGCTTCTTTTTCCATTTTATGTCCGAATTGGCAGCACTGATCTCTGCAGCCTTACCAAACAGATGGCACAGATAAGCTCTCCAAGCAGAGAAATCAGGATGGACAACAAAGGCAGGCTAAAGTTCAGGAATTCCTGGATAATGAAGTGTTACATGCACAAATGCTTCCCACGGAACAGCAAAATGCCTCCTATCTTAAGACTGGGCCCACATGTTGCTAGCCAACCAGACTGACCTTCACAACTTGTCAGAGCCTATAAATCTGTTTTAATTGAAATATTGAAGCCTGCTGGGTTGAACTACATAGAAACTCATATAAGCACTTGACTACATAAGTCAGTGGCAGAAACTGTATGGGATTCAACCCAAGGCTTAAAAGACTCTGAAAAGCCACGTCATGCCAGTTAGGTCTGTTTGTGTAACTACCTCTCAGTGCAGCGAGCAGTTCAGGACTGAACAATTTTGCTTTTCAAGCAGAGAGTAAAGCAGAGAGCTGGAAAAGATCCTCTAAAATTTGCTCCACTGAACAACAAACTCCTTTCAAGCTAAGAAGGAGACTCCACTGGTTATATTTATCAAGGACATATTGATGTTAGGTCACAAGCAGACTCTTCTCCCCTCAGGACAAAGCTGTTATCTGGAAGGGTTTAAGAGCCTGGCTATCCATGGTGTTAGTGCATCTGCCAAAGGGTTGAACTGGACGCTCGCTGCTGCCCAGCCGTTGGTGGGACAGTCACTTGGCCACTTTGAGCAGACCGACTAAACAAATGGCCTAAAAATGGATGCTTACAGCAGCTGTCAACACCAAAGCAAGAATGATTCATTATTTAGCAGAAAAGGAGCCCCAGGGGACATGCTTCCAATTAAGGAACTGTGTTCTCTGCTACATGGAGCACATTATCCACGGCAAATAGAGCTGTTGAAATTGCCTTGGAATCCAAGAGGTTTGTACCTCCCTCCTTTTTCCCTTTTTTAGGGTTTCCTGAGATTATTTTCGTTTATTATCTCAGACTAAGCGAAGCAAAGATTGTTTGTTCCCGTTTTCCCTGTTTATTCAAAAAACAGGCAGTTTGGCACTCATCAGATTTACTATTTAAGCCTATAATCCTCTAGAACATGACTGGACAGGAATTTTGCCTTTATGCTCTGACACTGTCCACATATCAGATCTTCTTCCTCATGTCAGCATCATGCACCATCTCTGCAACTTGCTGTTCCCACATATTCCTTAAAAAAGGACCTTGTATAAGGCAGGAAGTGCCAATATTCTAGGTTGGGCAAATCTAGGTAGGGCAATGCCAGACCAAAGCCTTTATACATGTGGGTATACCCACATGTATATGTTGGGTATGTTGTCTATGTTACCACAAGATAGAAGGGCTGATGCCTTGCATTAAGAAAATAGTCCCAGTTCAGGCAAGATATTAGTATTTTACACTAGTAACATTCAGTCCCTCATATCTCC
>JAUBOD010001086.1:7836-21282 GCA_032353885.1 Nothura maculosa | reverse complement strand
CCGGGCCGCGCGAGGCCCCCGCCCCGTGGGCGGGCGGCGGGAGCACGTGGGGCCGCGCGGGCCGGGCCGGGCCGGGCTCACTTAGTCCCGCCCCGGCCCCGCGGAGCAGCAGCGCGGGGCAGCTCGGCTCGGCTCGGCTCGGCTCGGCTCGGCTCAGCGCAGCGCAGCGCGGCTTGGCGCGGCTCAGATCCACTCGGCTCGGCTCGGATCACATCGGTCAGCGCGGCTCGGCGCGGTTGGGATCGGCTCGGCTCGGTCAGCGCGGCTCAGCTCAGCTCGGCGCGGTTGGGATCGGCTCGGCTCGGCGCGCACCATGGAGGCGGCGCGGCCGTGGCGGGCGCTGCTCTCCCTGTCCCTGGGGCTCTCGCTGCTGCTGCTCGCGGCCGGTGAGTCGAGGGGCTGGACACGGGGGGCTGGACACAGGGGACGGGACACGGGGTGCAGGACACGGGTGCAGGGACACGGGTGCAGGACATGGGCTGCGGGACATGGATGCAGGACATGGATGCAGGACACGGGTGCAGGACCCGGGTGCGAGGCTGCAAGGTGCCGTGGTGCGGGGTGCTGCTCCCAGCCGTGGTGCCCTCGCTGCAGGGCTGGGTGCCCCACGCACAGCCCCGGGTGCAGCCCCCAGCGCTGCCCAGAGCTGCCTATCCCTGCTCCTAAGCCGGGAATAGCTCAGCCGGGCTGTCCCGTGCTTCCAGGCTTAGATAACCCAGGCCAGGATGTAAACAGCCTCCCGGGAGCAGCCAGAGTGCAGCCCCTGGAGCTGGCTTGGCCTAGGGAGCCCCAGGAGAGCTTGTGGCTCAATCACCCCATGGACTGTAGCTAAGGGACCTGGGGTCACCCCAAAGGGACAGGAGGAAGCAGGGAAAAGGACACGAAGCCCAAGCGCAGGCTCAGGGCCAGGGGACAAAGGGCACTAAGGAGCTGTGCATGGGAGGAAGGCTCTGTTTGGGTCTGCTCTCCATGGGGAGATGTTCCCGTTTTGCCCCACAGAGACAGGCCTGGCCTGACCTCCCCCAGCCCTGCTGGGACGAGTCCTGATGCTTTTCAGAGGATGTTATTTTTGCCTTGCAGCCAGTCTGTGGGTTCATATAAGCAAACATTGCCAAAAGCGGTGGCTGCTTTCTTGCTGCTTTGGTTTCTCGCTGTCCGGCCTGTGACAGCTCTGTCCTTGACCAGAGAAGTGCGTGTGGGGAGAGCACGGAGACACCAGCCCCCAAAACCTCCAAGAAATGGGAGCATCCACAGCTACTTGCCACAGCGGAAAGCATCATCCTTGCTGCTAGCCATGGGGCTGGATACAGAGACCCACCGCACAAAATATTATCCCTGCATTGGGATAAGAAGGAGCCCAGTTCCTTGGGACAAAGAAAATGGGAAACTCCTACAGGTCCCACTGCTGTGCCCATCCTGGGAAGCAGCACAGCGGGATCTGCAGCTCCCGCGCACCCCGCGCTGGGAGCAGCACCATGGGATGCCGGGTTGCTCACGTCTGCTCGCGCTCCGTGTCCCGCGGGGCGTCCGGCTCCCGCTGCTCCACAGAGGCAGCTCTGTGTGCAGGGCCTTGGCCGGGAGCCTCGGGATGGAGCCGCTGGATGCGCCCGGGACCTGTGGAGGAGTGTGGGGCCTGCGCGTGTTATCAGCACGAGCGCGCTCCTCCCGTGCGGTAGCTCATGGCAGCGCATTGATGGAGCATGAGGTCATGCAAACAGGCTGGGCAGCGCAGGCAGCAGCTTGAACTCGTGCCCAAGTTTTTCTGCCTCCTCAGGCTGGGCCGAGGGAGCTCCAGCATCTTCTCGGAAACCCTCCTTTAACAAGGGGCCCTGCCTGGCCTGTCTCACACGGGTGCATACCCTACAGATATAGAGCATCAGGAAGAGGAGGATTAACTTGAAGGAGCCCTGCTATTAAAAGACTAATGAGTAGGAGCTTTCTGAGGAGTAGCTTAGGCTGACGAGAGCCACGCTGTTTGGTGTGGGGCCGGGCAGGCAGCCCGCAGCTCATTAATTTCCACCTTCTGCAGGGCATGCAGGTCGGGGGGGGTTATTTGTGGGTCTGCACCTGGGTTCAGCCCTTGCTCCGACTCCTCTGGTGCAGCAGAGCAGAGCCCGACATGAGGAGATGAGCAGGCCCAGGGCTCGGTGAGACAGCTCTGCACGGGAGCTGGTCTCGGCTTATGGAGAAGGTTTTGCCATCCTGCAGCAACCTGGGTAGAGTAAATTGGCGGTGGGAGGAATTTCTTACAGTCTGGATCAACACTGGAAGGGGGAGCAGAAGGTTTATGAGAGAATCCACCCTTGACTCTGGAGGTGGGTGCACATTTGGGGGACAGGTCAGCCCACCAGCCGCACAGTGGGGACCTGCTCCATGGACTTGGCTGGTCCATGAAGTTGCTTAGAGAATATTAGAGCACTGGGCAGACAGATCCCACCAGGAAATGGGTTCTTCTCTGCAAGCCCCCACCAGGACATTCCTCGTGCAGGTGGCCACTGAGACAGGATGTGTTTGGGGGCTTATAGAGATTTTCTTGAGGCAGCATCTGTGCACAGGTAGAGCCCAAGCTCCTTTCCTCTCTCCAGAATCTTGGGGCCAAGGCACGTGGGTTCCTCCTACAATGTTTTTCTTGTCTCACTGCAAGTAGTTTCTTAGGCAAAACAGAGCAGTGTGAGCAGCCTGGCTTCTGCAACAATCCCGCACTGCTCATGTCTGCATGTGCCCCAGCCTGGCCAGCCCTGCGTCCCCAAAGAGCAGCTAAAACTGCCCTGAAAGACCTGGGACCTCACTGGAATTTGGCTTGATTTCCAGATGCCATCAAATCCATACTTCCCAAGCCAGCAGGGCTGATCCCGGGTATTTCCATAGTCCCATGAAGCAGCACATGGCAGAGGCAGATTGTGAGGCTGGGGCAGGGCAGCTCCTGACCGCTCTCCTGCTCCTCATCCCAGCCCTTGCACACCTGCAATCCTGAGCATGACTCTGCTGGCCCGTCCTGCCTGGGCCCTGGGCTCTGCCCAGGCACTGCCCTTCTTGAGACATCCCTGGGGAGGAGCAAATAAATGCGCTGGGCCAGGCTGGACCTTTCCTGCTTTCACGATGCCTTGTGGTGACATGTGGCTTTGCTTCCAGGTGACTTCTGCGACGTCAACCACTGTCAGAACGGGGGCACCTGCCTGACTGGCATTAACGAGACCCCCTTCTTCTGCATCTGTCCTGAAGGCTATGTTGGGATTGACTGCAATGAGACCGAGAAAGGTGAGGTGCAGGGATGGACCTGACTCCCCCATCACAGGGCACATAGCAGCAGTGGCTCAGGGCAGCCACTGGATCCATAAGCCTTGTGATATGGTAATATGCCCTCGTGGTGGTCTGCATGGCTGGCCTGGGGGTCCAGCCCTGATGACAGGCATGTAGGATGTCCCTGCAAGCAGGGACATAGTGACCTGCCTTGTCATCTGTGTCCATCCTTGGGAATGAAGACCCACTGCATGCTCTCATTTTCCAGGTATGCTATAGCACAGCTGTATCTCCTTTTCTTAATCTCTTTTTAATTTCTTTTCCCCAGGCCCCTGCCATCCCAATCCTTGCCACAACAATGGCGAGTGCGAGTTGGTCCCCAACCGGGGGGACGTCTTCACTGAATACATCTGCAAGTGCCCTGCGGGCTACGATGGGATGCACTGCCAAAACAGTGAGTGCAGCGGGACACAAGGGACCAGCAGGGAGGAAGCCAAAGAGTCTTGACCCTTTTGGTCTGCTGTGTAGACCATACAGACTCTATGAGTCTACTCTCAGTGCCATAAGGGACCCTGCCTTGGCCCTTGTTCAGGAGATGCCTCTCCCCTCCTCCTATGGCACTGAGCAAGGGGTTCCCTTTGCTGGGAACTGGCTCTGGGGCCTCTTCCTGAGCCCAGCTTCTCTTTCTGCTCCTAGATAAAAACGAGTGCTACTCCCAGCCATGCAAAAATGGAGGCACGTGCCTAGACCTGGATGGTGACTACACCTGCAAATGCCCCTCTCCGTTCTTGGGGAAGACCTGCCATGTCCGTAAGTCTCTGACACCGGTTGTGTAGAGTGATCCCTTTGCTCCTTGTTGCCCACCATCCTGCTCCTCTCCACCAATGTGGGCAGAAGAGATCTCGTGGTTGACTGAAGTTTGGAAGGCAAAGCCACCTGAAGGCAGCCATACGTACCTGTATCCCATCCATCCCCTGATGCCTGTGAGCTTTGGTGTGATGGAGAGAGCATCTGCAGGAAGGAACTGTGTTCTCTCCAGGGCTGCAGAGCGGCCCTTTCTGTCTTTCAGACCTCCATGCTCTGAGAGGTGCTGATTGATAATGTAATTTTCGACTGCAAGCTGGGAAACACCTGGCATTTTGTGCTATGAACAACAAGATACGTGAGAGAGGCCCTAGCGTTGTCCTCCATTTCACACCCTGCCTCAGACAAGAGGAGTTTTTTGTGGGGAGAGTGAGTCAGTCCTGGGCGAGTGGCCAGTTCCCCCCACTTGGTTTTACTCCCTCGTCTTCACCCTTCGATGCTCACGTCCCCACTCTGCCTTCCCTCACCCCTTGCTCCAGGCTGTGCCGTTGCGCTGGGCATGGAAGGCAGGGCCATCTCCGATGCTCAGCTCTCAGCCTCCTCTGTCCACTACGGCTTCCTCGGCCTGCAGCGCTGGGGCCCGGAGCTCGCCCGCCTCAACAACCACGGCATCGTCAACGCCTGGACCTCCAGCAACTACGACAAGAACCCGTGGATCCAGGTACCGCCGGAGCGCTGGGAGCGCCAGCAAAGCGGGCAGCTCGATTGGCTGGTGCTCCTCTTGCTGGGCTGTTCGTGTGGGATCGCGGTGCTTTAGTAGTAGAGGAAGGGCTGAGCTCTGCACTGCGCTGCGGAGATGTCCTGCCCGTCGGTGGCAGCCCCTCTTGCTGAGTGCCGGGGATGTCACCTGGGGATGCTGACATCCCTGGAGCAGGTGAGATCCCTGGAGGGACATAGGGACCCCATGTCCTCCTCCCTTCCCAGGCCCAATACTATGATCAGAGATCAAAGGGATGGAGAGCTTTAGCACCAAGGAAACAGCAGGGCACATGGGGCAACCCCTTTCCCGGGACTTATCCTCACCACGAGTCCAGGCTTCCAGCTGCATTCTACACTGCTGGTGGGTGCAGAGTTGTACTTGCAGGGTGCTGGCCACCCCATCCTTACCGTGCCCTGCTCCTGCTCTTGCCCCCAGGCCAACCTGCTGAGGAAGATGAGGGTGAGTGGGATCATCACGCAAGGTGCTCGGCGCGTGGGGCAAGCGGAGTACGTCCGTGCCTTCAAAGTGGCCTACAGCCTGGATGGACGGGAGTTCACCTTCTGCAAGGATGAAAAGCAGAACACGGACAAGGTGGGCTGTGCAGGGGCTGTGCTGGCTTGGGATGGGAGGGAGGCAGCGTCCCTAACCCAGCTGGGACCTGAGCATGGGATGCACCTTGCCTGGAATTGCTCGCCCCTCGGAGCGTCACAGCAGTGAGCACTGACACCCAGCAGCCCTGGCCGGGCTGTGACACAGTGTCCTCGCGTGGTGGCAGCTCCTGCTGCACTTGGCTGCTGTTATTCCCATGGGCTCTGTGTGCCAGAGTGGAGCTCCATGCCTCAGGGTCCCAGCACGGGGCTGTGCTCGTCCTTCACTGCCCCTTGCTCATGTGCCTTAAAGCACTAGCACTGCCCACGCACGAGTGGAGACCCCGTGCACCACGTGGAAAAACAGACCCACACTCTCCTGATGTTCCTGCTGGTAATCTGGGCATGTCGGGGCTAGTCTCTATCCTGGAGGAAGGGAATCATAGGAGTCATAGAATCATTAAGGTAGGAAGGGACCCTTAGAGATCATCCAATCCAACCCCCGTGCACACGCAGGGGCACCCAGAGCACGTGGCCCAGGGAGGGCCCTGTCCCCTGGGGTGATGCCTGTGCCCTGGGGAGGGCTGTGCACTGGGGGCAGCTCTGTGCCACGTCCTGGCTGTGTTTGCCAGAGAGCTTTTGACCCGGGTCACAGGCACGTCAGGGGCCGTGTGACGGTGGGACAATGTGGACAGTTCCTGCGCCAGGCAGTGTTCTCTGGCTCTGGTTAATTGACCATAATAAGCTCGACCAAAGAAGCAGCGCTGATTTATTTAGGTCGTTGAGATAACATCTTTACATAGCTGAGGCGCTGTAGGAGTTGGTCTGAAACTGCTGGTGCACAACTTGCCTGGCTCTGGGTTGTATCTGTACCAGGTGTGAGGCTGCAGCATATCTTGCCCTCAGATTGAGTGCAGTAGCATTAAATGCAGCTCTCTCCATCCTCACTTTTTTATTGCTAGTGTCTCCTGGGTTGTTTTTGTGCATCTGGGAAATGGCTGGGGAAATCTGTCCTCCTTTCAGAAAAAGGAAATGTTTCTTACTACGCAATTTTGGAAAAAGAAAATCATGAGAACACGACCTGCCTGTAGCCTGGCTTTGTTGTGTAAGAAACAAGAAAGCGAGCCAGGTCTCTGGTTTTTGAGTCAGTTGTGGCTTGGGGAGCGTGCCCATAGGAGAGGCTGTGGAAGTTGCTCTTTGCACGGCCGCATGTGGTGAGGAAGAGCCGGGATGAGGCTGTTGGGACACAGTGAATTTACACACACCTTCAGGGCACAACATGAGGGCCCAGGGCGCCAGACCCGATGTCTGTCCATCTAGAGGGCAAGGGATTTGTCCACACGGGGTGCCGGGGGTGCTCAGCCTTGTTTGCCCTTGCAGGTGTTCCCGGGAAACGTGGATTACGGCACGATGCAGACCAACATGTTCAACCCTCCCATCACGGCGCAGTTCATGCGCATCTACCCCGTGCTGTGCCGCCGGGCCTGCACGCTGCGCTTCGAGCTGCTCGGCTGCGAGATGAACGGTAAATGCCGCGGGGGGACGTCCCTTTCCCGGGGCTCACGCTGGCTGTGAAAGGGCCAGAGCTGCTGCTGAGAGGGGGCGACACGAGTGTCACCCACCCGTGGCCGTGGGGTCCCTCCAGGTGACGCAGAGTGGGGTGTCCCCCTCGCAAGCAGCTCTGAGCCCTGGGGCAGGGGGTTTTCCCTGGGTGGGCTGGTTGTTTTTCTCATTGTATTTAGTGGGAATGCGCACGGGTGCTTTTGGGGAGCTGGTAATGCCCCCAGCTCACCCTGCTAATGCCTTCCCAGGCCGTTCCCGATCCGGATGAGGGTTTTTCCCTCTGCTCCCACCCCCATCCGAGCTGTGGAGCCACTGCAGGAGAGCTTGAAAAACTCCCAAGGATCAAAGTCCTCTGGGCAGCATGAGTGAGGATTAGTGTGAGCCCTGGGGCTTTCCCATCCCTCGCTGCATTCCTGCCCCGTGCGTCCCAGGCAGCGCCTGGCACGGGAGCCCTGGCGTGAGCAGGATGCCAGCTCCCGGGAAAGCGCTGGGATTTGCGGGAAGTGCTGGGATGGGAGCACGTCCCGGGCCGCATCCTGCTGCTGGGAGCACAGTGACATCGGCTGGGGAGCTCCCCTCATTGCACGCTGCTCCGTGCCAGCAGGACCGGCCACAGCGCCGCGCGCTTCCCCTTCCCTCCTGCATCCCATGCCGAAGGGCGTCCCCCTCGGCAAGCCAGCCCCGGGCTCGGGAATGGTATTTCCCTGTTTGAGCTGGGGCTCCGGCTTGGGGAATGTTGTTTCCTGCTCGATTGTGACGGGGCCATCGATGCAGTCCCTGCAGCAGGAGGCACTGTGAGGCCAGGAATGGCTCGTGACAAAAACCTCCCACCTCAATGGAGTGGCTGTTGGTCCGGGAATGCCCTGCTCCTCTCTGGCTCCCATTGCAGCCCTCTGGGAAGCGCTGCTCTCGGCTGCTCATCCATTCGGGATATTGGGAGAGGGCTGGAGGATGCGCGGGTGGGGGTGACGGTGCTGTGGCCTCTTTCCCTTTCACTGTGTGTGTAAACCGTTGTGTTACAGTGTATTTCAACACGGCAGGTTGCTCGGAGCCCCTGGGCATGAAATCCCGCCTCATCTCCGACCAGCAGATCACGGCCTCCAGCGTCTTCAAGACGTGGGGCATCGACGCCTTCACGTGGCACCCGCACTACGCCCGCCTGGACAAGACGGGCAAGACCAACGCGTGGACGGCGCTCACCAACGGCCCCTCCGAGTGGCTGCAGGTGGGTTCCCTAAATTTGCGAGCCCCTTCTGCTCGTGCTTTCCTTTGCTCCCCTTCCCCATCGCTCCCGCTGCTGTGCCAGCTCGGAGAGATGGGGATTGCACTGGGAGCGGGTCAGGGAACTGCTCGCGCCTTGCTGGCTCTTCCTGCCAGGTCTTTTCCTTTGCCCTCATCAGTCCCACAGCTGCTGCTGCCCACTGACGTGACACCCGTTTGTGGAGGATCTGGGGGCTGCACCCACTGGCTCGGTGCCGCCTCCATGGGAATGTCCCATGGGGGTCACTGTCCCCGGCCCGTGCCAAGGACACGAGTCCGTTGGCTGCCCAGAACGCCGCGTTTCTGTTTTGCAGGAAAAAAAGAAAAAATTGGTTTTGTGTTTTTCTCCCTAGTCTGGAATGGAAACAAATAGTTTTGAAATTTCCTCCTCAATTTCCTTTCCTCCCCTGTTTTTATACTTTTCACATGATTTCATGACATAATAGGACAAAGCAGTTCAGTTATTTGTCCAGCTTTTTTATTTTATTTGGGAAATGATTAAAAGCAGCTGCTCCTCGGCCCTAAATAAATCAGCTTATCAGAACGTCTCCTCATGGGGTCATGGTGACACATGGAGTCAGGCTGTTGCACTGGAGACCATGCACCTGTGTATGTGTGTATACGTGTATATGTATACATATGTATAAATACATATATACACATGCATATGTAGCTTGTATTGCCCTCAATGAGCATGAAATAGAAACTAAAATAAGGAGACTTTGAGGACGTTTGCTCTGTTATCCTGTGACACACCAGTGGCAATAGTGCAGCATGGCAGGGCAGGGAGCAAAATAAATATAATGGAAACCATCTCCGCTCTAACCCACATGCCAGACAGTGTCGATCTCCGTATTTTCCCAGCCAGAACCATTTTCCTTTAGAAATGGATTTCCCCTAGGAGTCCTTTGTTTTGAACTGAGATGTTTTCCTGTCATTTCCCCATTGACCCTTGCAGGGAAAGGGGCTGCGGGGCGCGCGGGGCGCAGGGCCCTCCCGAGGCAGCAGCCTCGCGCTGTCCTCGCTGCTGCACAACGTCTCCTTCCTGCCGCTATCCTGGGCTGCTTTGAGGGCTGCTACAAGTGCTAAAGGGACAAATAGCTCCTTGCTGTCCTGTTTCAGTAGCCCCTGCAGCTTCAGGGGGTGCTGCGGGCTGACAAGGTGGTGGGAGAGCAGGGGTTTTAGGCATCATGGGGAGCCCTGTGGCTGTGGGTAGCCACACCATCCTGTGGTGCCACTGGCTACGAGGCTTTTGTCTCCACCAGATCGACCTGCGGGACCAGAAGAAGGTGACGGGCATCGTCACGCAGGGCGCCCGCGACTTCGGCCACATCCAGTACGTGGCCGCCTACAAGGTGGCCTACAGTGACAACGGCACCTCCTGGACCCTGTACAGGGACAGCCAGACCAACAGCACCAAGGTGCGTGGGGACGCGGGGACGCGGGGACGCAGGGATGTGGGGCCGGGGCTAACACCGCCCTCTCCGCAGATCTTCCACGGCAACAGCGACAACTACTCGCACAAGAAGAACGTGTTCGACGTGCCCTTCTACGCGCGCTTCGTGCGCGTGCTGCCCGTGGCCTGGCACAACCGCATCACGCTGCGCGTGGAGCTGCTCGGCTGCGACGAGTAGGCCCCGCTGCGGCGCCCGCCCGGGGCTGCTGCTCCCGCCGCCCGCCCGGCACCGGCGCCGCCGCCTCGCTCGGCTCCGGCTCAAGCGCCGAGGGCGGCCCCGGACCCCGCGGCCACGGCCGGGACGGGGCTGCGTGGGGGCTGCAGCACTGCACTTTACACAGGGCTGTCCCAGGCGGGGACGGCGGCGCCTCCTGCCCTGCTGTCTCCCCAGAGCCCTTCTTGCAAAGGGGCCTTTGGTGCCTGCCCCTTTTTGCTTCTGCTTCCAGTCGTGGGGCCGGGCTGGTGGCCCTGGCTGGTGTGGGGAGGGTGCCCGCGGTCTCTGCTGTCCCTCCTGTCCCCACTGGGCTGTGTGCGGGGCCCCGCAGCGGTGCCCCCAGCCCCTTGCCAGGCGCCGTCAACCCCGCATAGTGCGAGGGGAGTGATGAGAGGGGCTGCGGATGCCGCGCGCGCCGCTGGGGCTGGGCTGCTCCTCCGGGCACTGCTCCTGCTTTTCTGCAGCCGGGAGCCCATCCCGGCTCCCACCGGCCCCCCAGGCGGCTTCCTCTGCAGGAACCTGGGCGCGGATGGGGACCCCCAGTGGCAGGGACCCCGGCCCCCCCATGGCCCCTGGCGCTCAGCCCTGCCCCATCCCTCCTGCCATCGCAACCAGCCCAGGCTGCAGTTCTGAGTGCGGGCCTGGAAATTTTGTTTTTCCCTTATTTTGCCACCTTTTTTGAAGCAGATGCTGCCTGTTGCCTTTCCGGGCTGCTGGCATCGGATCCTCCACATTGCCACCAGCTGTGACCACCTTCCTGCAATAGGGTGGTGGAAGGGCAGCCTGGAGCAGCCTGCTGCAAGGAGAAGGGCAGCTCCATGACTAGGGAATGCAGAGAAAAGCCTGGAAAAGCGGGGAAGGGACCCAACCGCAGAGGCAGAGCCCATCGCCGGCCCTCTCTGTAACCCAGCTTGTCTTTCTGGGCACACAGCGGAAGCCTCTGGCCGTGCTTGAGCAGCTGGGAGCAGCGGTAGGAGAGCTGGGGCCCGCGGCCGCCCGTGCTGCCGTGCGCTGGCGCTTGTGCCCCATGGCCGAGGGCAGCGGCGGTGGCGACGCTCTCCCCGCCGGAGCCGCCGGGATGTCCGTGTCCGTGGAGCTGGGCGGGAGGCCGGGGCAGCGCGGCCCCGAGCCGGGGGTCTCTGTCAGTATTAAACCCAGCTGAAACCTGGGGCTGCCTCGTGCTGGCTCTGTCCGTGCCGCGCGCCGGGGACAGCAAGTGTGCGCGGGGCGGACGTACCCAGAGCCTGTCCTGGCAGCCCCTCTCCAAGAGCCGTGTCAGAGCTTCCCTCTTCCCCTGCCAGCTCCATGGGGCCTCCTGAAGCCCTGGTGGGAGCAGTGGTGATTAGGGAAGAGTGGGTGACAAATAGACCACGGCAGAGCAGGCAGGCACAGCCGGCCCTGTCCCCATGCAGACGTGCCGGCCTTATCGGAGGGAAGCTGAGGCAGAGATAAATGCAACTCGTTCAGTGTCAGGCCAGCCGAGCCCCAGGTCCTGGACATGGGACACGGGGTCCTGGACACGGGATACAGGGTCCTGCGCAAGGGACATGGGGTCCTGGGCACGGGACACGGGGTCCTGGACAAGGGACATGTCCCCAAGCCCTTGGCTCCTGCCTGCCCCTGTCATCCCCCACATGGACAGCCTCTCTGGTGCCCCTAGACGGACCCATGGCAGGAGCAGGAGAGGGGCAGGCCCAGGAGCCTCCCTCTTCCTGCACCCCTTTCCTTATGGAAAGGAGAGGGCTGGGCCCTCTTTGCAGTGCAGAGCCTCTCTCCACTCAGCCGCATCCCTCGGAAGCTCTTCCTGGAAGCAGGACACGGGACAGGGGAGCAGGAAATCCTGTCACAGCAGCATCCCTGCTGCTGCGGGAGCCCGGGGCTGCTCCTTGGGAAGCAGCCGCAGGAAGAGCATCTTCCTGCACCCCAGGAGCCCCCACCTCCCACTGCCCTTCCCTGGGACTGGCTTCCCTGCCCTGAGCTGAGCTCGGAGCCAAGGACTCCCACTGGGACCACAGAACGGCTCAGAAATTGGTACAGGCACCCGGACGACACCGGTGGTTGCGTGAGGGGCAGTGCTGGCACAGATGGATACCAGGTCCCAAGCACAGACGGGCACCAGATCCCGAGCACAGAGCAGCACCGTCCCCATCCCCATGTCCTGCCCAGGCCAGGCTGGCCGGCAGCGCCGGGACACAGGGCACCAAACAGCTTTTTCCTCAGCTCTCAAATGACAGGGCAGGTGCCTCGGTGCCGGGCCAAGGTGCAGCAAGGTCCAATGGGGCCATCTGGGCACGTTGCAGAGCCAGGCACAGGGTGGAAAACATCCAGCCCGGCCGGCATCAGCAGGGGCTGTGACAAGGGCTGCAGGGCCCGCACCATGGCTGGCAGTGCCCACCGTGTCCCGCTGCGCCCATCATGTCCAGCTGCTCCCACCGTGTCCCACTGCTCCCGCCGTGTCCCGCGGCACCACCCTGCCGGAGCAGCCGGCGTGACGGGTGCCCGAGATGCAATCGCGCCGCTGGGCGCCGCGGAGCCGGGCCGCAACGCTCTGTGCCCAGCGCGGACAGCCTCGTTCCCTCCGGGATTATGTTCCATGACTCACTTCAGGGGGAAATCAGTGATGTGAGACCCACATCCCGCAGCCGTCCCCAGCCGGGCTTCCCAGGGTGTGCGGAGCCGGCCAGGCTGGGCTGGCAGATAAGGGCCCTTCCGCGCCAGGGGCCACTGGCTCCTCACTATCGAGGAGGCTGCAACCCGGCCCTGCTCCCTGCCCGGCTCCTGATCCCTGTGCCCTTCCCGGCTCCCGCTCCCTGTGCCCTGCCTTGCTCCCACTCCCTGTGCTATGCCCAGCTCCTACTCCCTCATCCCTGGCCAGGCCTTGCGGCAGCTCCTGCCCATTCCCATTGGAAAGGGCTCCAGCGGCCCCATCCGCCCGGGAAGCAGCTGTGTGCTGCGGCAGCTGCCGGCACGCGCGGCCAGCCCGGCGGTGGGGACGGCGGGAAGAGCAAGGGGGTTATTTTTGCACCGGTTGTTTTCTTTCCGGTTCGACGCCGTCCTGTGCGGCGGCTGGGGCAGCTCCGGGCCCCAGTGCCTCATTTCCTAGTGGGAAACAACAACGTGGTGGTCAGACCGCGCTGCCAGTGGGGCGCGGGGTCAGGGCACAGGCTGCTCATTGGTTCCTCTGCACATCCAGCCTTGTGTTTGTCCCCGGACCCTTCCCCAGGGCCCAATTTGGGGCTTTCAGAGACACAGGACCCAGGCTGTGTATCCCCATGTGGCACCGGGTGCTGGCGCAATCCTCGTGGCACCGTGCCACTGGAGTGGCCACTAGAGTGGCCACTGGAGTGGCCGTGCTGCCCTTGGCTTCTGCGCCCCGGGGCTGCAGACCCAGCTCTCAGCCGCCCTCTCCCAGCTCCGCATTGTCCTCCTGGCCTCTCCCAGCTCCGCTTTGTCCTCCCGGCCTCTCCCAGCTCCGCTTTGTCCTCCCGGCCTCGCGCAGGCTCCGGAGTTGCCTCCGCGGGCTCCTCTGCGCGGGGCTCCGGCAGCCCCGACGGGGCGGCCC
>JAUBOD010001084.1:1699393-1712489 GCA_032353885.1 Nothura maculosa | reverse complement strand
GTGACAGAGCCCTGGAACAGGCTGCCCAGAGAGGTTGTGGAGTCTCCTTCTTTGGAGATCTTTAAAACCTACTTGGATGCAGCCCTGAGCCCTGTGCTCTAGGTGACCCTGTGTGTGCAGGGGGGTTGGACTAGGTGACCTCTGAGGTCCCTTCCAACCTTAAGCATTCTATGATTCTATGAACCAGATCCACCTGAGCCCTCCACTGCTATAGGAAAGGTTGATGTCTGGTGCCATCAAAGTCAGTTGTGTCTTTATTCTGACCTCCACTGAAGTCATCTCATCATGGACCACACTAACAGCAGCAGAGCTAGAGACAACCTAGATGAGAACATGGCCTCGTAACTATGTTTTTTCCTCTTGAACCATCAGGAGATAATTTTTTATCCAAGTTCCAATAATATCTCTTAGTGCAGATCATAGTGGACTGGACATTTTCAGGATAAGTGCAAATAACGCAGCTGTCCTGGTCCTTCCTTGATGCTCTGCCTACATGGATAGGTGCTATCTTACTCTCAACTGGCAAGATCAGGGACACGATGATGGGAAAAAAACTGCTCCTTTCTTGCTGTGCAGTACGTACGACTCACCAAAGTTGTCAAAGAGGCTTTGGGGACACTTTAATGTCTTTGGAAAGCGCTTGAGCTCTTTCTGGGCTCTGGAAATCTGCTGCTTCCAACATTGCTGCTTTCTCAGCCTAGCATAACGCGTGGATTTTACAGCCGTAGAGTTGCTACTCATTTTTCACCCCTGGATGGTGATTTATGTCTTCTGGAACAAAGGTTAAACCCTCTTCCTCTTCTTGTTAGTGCTATTTCACACAGATCGGTGCTGTTGCACTCAGAAGTGTTTCTTGGACAAAGTCCCAAGGAATCCAAGTTTCTCTTCATTTTGCATCTCCCACGCTTCCTATCTGAGAGATGTGCAGGGCTCAGCTCAGAAGACCCACAACCAGGAGGTCTGCAGTGGGCAAGGCAAGGCAGTGGGCAACGATCTGGGAAAAACAGGGAAAAATAAACACTGTGCTGAGTAAAGGGCATAAAGTTCATTGCGGTCTAGACTTCCCAAAGTCTGTTTTAGCTCATTTCCCTCTTCTGATTTATTCCTTTTCCCCTTTTAGGTTCCACTTACTTTCCGCTGATGACCACAAAGGACAGCGGTACATGAATGGTCCTGGTGGCACTCATGAAGCTTTCCCGTGGGCTTGGGGTTTGATGGGGACAATCTTGCAAGCCAGAAGTCGGGGCTGGAGGTGTCGGTGCTGGTGTGTGCACGGACCCCCATGCAGGCTCTGCCACACGTCCTTCATCTGCAGCGAGGCATTTAACTGCTTTACCACCACACCCCAGGAACCATTGTTATACTTGGCTTCTTCCTCCACCAGATGCAGGTTTTTAAGGAAAACTTGAAAATGAAAGCTATGCGAGCAGAGATTTACAGGCAGAGCTACCACTGAGACGGGCAGTGGGGGCCTTAGGAGATGAAATAAGTCTGCACAAATGTTTTTTTTCTGCTTTTTACCCTCCATGAACTCAACCGGAGGCTAAGAAGAGTCTCGATGTTCACCTCTCTACTGTGGTTAAATTTGGGCAGCTTTTGGAGCAAGAGGTGAAACCTAGACGAACTTTCCCAAGAATAAACCCAGAAGGGGAACTACGAGGTACAATTTACACAGACAAGCATCCACGCACGTGTGCAAATGTGTGTTCACACAGAGATGTTTCTCACAGATGTCAATTATTAACACAGTGACCATGGATGCCACAGCCCTTGTCCATTGTGTGCGCTTGCCCATCTGAACACCAAAGGAAAAGAGTTGTCCTCCTGTTTCCCAGTGTCATCTCCCTCTCCCTGAGCCCATCCATAACTGAGGCCATCAGAGTAGGATTTGCATGTCCCTTGAGCAGTGTCCCAGGATGTCACAGAAATGTCAGTGCGAGCACAGTGTTGGTCACTTCTTCACTTGAAATCTTAGCACCTGCTTGGGCTAGGTGGTGTCACCCACTGGGTTGTTTTGGGACTCTGTGACATGTTCAGCGAGCCATGAGGATAATACCTGCTCATTTCTGTATGTTCTTCAGCCCATCTCCTTCCTTGGTAGAAGTCTCTCTTGAATCTTGAGTCTGTCACTGCTCTTCATCTATCTCCCTCTTAAAAACTATTTTCTGTCCTAATAGTTTTAGAACATGAAATAATGTTATCAGACAATGTTTTAACATGGTTTTAACATGGTCAAGGGCCTCACAGTGGGAAATGAGATTTTTTGATTGTCTAAATTCCTGTATTTTCACCCCTTGCCTGTCTCCCTGCTTAGGTCCCTCATATTCATTGACTGCTTCAATATAAAGCTAAATTGTAAGTTGCTGAAGCTATTACCACATCCGTTTAGTCCTTTCACTGCCCCTAAAGGAATGTGGAGAGCCACACACAGACAAAAGAAATGGAAAAATTTCTTGGAATTTTTAGCCTGGAAAAATTATCATGCTAGATGCTCCACTTACTCACTTACTGAGGGAAGGTCAAGAGGCTCAAGAGGGGTAGATGTTTGTTCTCAGGAGAAAACACCCAGAGGCTACAGAGGCTTGTAGTCTATCAGAGGTCCAAAGCTAGAACCTAAAAGCAGACATATTCCATTTCAAAATGAGGCCCAGTGCTTTAACAGTGGGAATGATTAGGTGCTGAGACAAAATACCAATGAAAGTAGTGGATTCTTCCTCTTTAGATATTTTCAAATTGTGAGCAGATGCCTGGTGGAACAGAGGCTTTGGCCAAACACAAGTTATTGGGTTCCTTATTGGAGTATGGGATTTTACAATCCATATTATATGGAGCTCAGAATAGCTGATTGCATGGCCCATTGTGACTTTAAAATGTATGAAACAGGTAGTTCTGGGTCGAAAGGAGCCAGGTTTCCTCTGGATTTGTGTCTTGAGTCTGATTGACTTTGCTGCCTAGGAAGACACAAAATTTGACCAAAGTTTTTCTCATTTAACATGTTGTTAAAAATAAAGTTTTTACTTCTAAGCTGAATTTGTCTGGCTTCAGTGGGGTTATGGGTCTGCCTCTCTCTATCTGACTGGCTAGAAAGTCTTGCTTGTGCGATGATACCAAGCAAGACCTCTCTGGCCTTTACCCTCTGTCAAGTGTAGTTGAGATTGGGCAATACAGTCGGATGCTGTCAAGGAGGGAACAGACAAACTTGAGCACCCACACACATTCACAACCTGACAGACTGGTGATTGTATTGGCTTTGTTTTTTCAAGCTAAAAATAGAGGATAAGGAAGAGCAACACTTAACTGAATGCAAATTTATTTAAGGCAAAAATTGTTTGATTTAGTAATGACATTAGATGAAGCACTTGCCTCTGATGGATTTGGATCACTCCAAAGGTCTTCTCGTGTTGCTTGGAATTACATGTTAAATATTATGTTAAATGTTCTTGGATTTGAAAAATGTGAGAGTCATTCAGGGCAGAAATCTTCTCAGTTTTTATGAGAGGTTGGCAGCTCATCTCCCCAGAATAGAAGTTCAAGTCATATTCACTGTCCACATCATCGGAGCTAGTTAGGATTCAATTAAGGACCTTTGTGGGCTGCATTTTAGGAGCTGATCTCTGTCAAGACTTTACCTTGGGCTTCTTGGGTTTAACCTGCCCGTCTCTGTGTCACACTGTGCAGAATAGCTTTGCTTTTTGAAAGAATCCATCTCCCTGTCTGTCCTTCTACTACCCTCCCACAGACTTGGGGGGTTAGCTGGTTTTTGGTATGTGGTAATAATGATTTGTCAGGATGCCAAGTTCAAAGTCGCTAACCTACTGCCAACGTGAAGCCCAAGAGTGAGGTCATGACTAATCTCAGACTTATGACCTCCCAGCCACATCCACCATGACTGGATCAGAGAAGGGCTTATTTTGAAAGGTTTTAGATTTCAGGTGAGGTCAACAAAAGATTTGGCCAGATGGAAGAAATCAAGAGAATAATATGGAGCATATTAGGAAAGATGAAAGGCATCATGTAAAGCAACCTCCTCCTCAGCCTAGGAAGAAAAGTGTAACTACCAGGGTAACCTCCTGGTAATGGCAAGTAAGTCTGAACCATCAGGAAATGTAGCAGAAACCAGACATTGTCCTAGAGAAAGTAATGTAAATGTAGAGATTTGAAGTGATGCTCCTGGGATTTTCAGAAGCTCCTAAACAGAGGAGGCCTCCACCTCTTAAACCAGTGGGATTTAGGTACCTAAATACTTTTGAAAATCCCACGAGGCATCTCTCTGCACTTTAAGGAACCTGGATAACCTCTGTTTACTCAGCCTGGAGGCTCGATTCACTGCAGCTCTCCAACAATTTTGAAAAATATGGCTCTGTGGAAATCAGCAATATCTGCAGGTTCTACCCAGAAGAGTCAGAGCTTTCCAACTTGCTGGCCACCTCATAGGCGTGGCATCACCAGGTCATTGTTCAAGTGAGGAATGAGGTGGAGAGATTTGCTCATAGTTACACTGGGAGCCTGTGACAGATTTGGGAAGAGAAAGCAGTTTTCCTGCCTGCCAGCTCTGAGCCACTGATAGAATGGAAAAAGGACCCTCCCTTCCCACTCACTCTAAACAATGTGGATTTGGATTTTTGGCACCGTCTTTTGGACGGATGGTGAAGTTTCTGGTGGGCTGGGGTAGACTGGTGGACTGGGGCATGTCCAGAGCATCCCTTTCCCTTAGGCTTCACCAACCTGTAGAGCACACTTTTTGCTCCCATATACTTTCTTGCAGCTTCTCTCCAAATCCCAAAACTTGGATTTGTCCCAATCCCACTGTTCCAAACATTTGGTGAGTCTACCATTGAGGATAAGGCAGTCAGACTTCATTGTTGGCTGTGTCGGCACAGGAACTTAATGTGTATATTCCATTTATTAACAGGATTACATTAACACAAGGATATGTACCAGATTAGTAAAATAAATTACACAGAAGAGAAACCAATACATTTACTTTATGAATAAGATCACGGAGATATGTGAGATTCTAGTGCCAATGGCAGAGCACCACAGCCCCAAAGTGTCTCTGTTGCACAGTCCATGCAGTCTGGAACAATTCAAACAGGAGATCACATTTTCCATTCTTTAGATGCTTTTGTCAGTGTTTTGGACACAGAGGAACATGGGTAACAGCACTATCACTCTGAACGTGATCTTATCTGGGCCATTTTGGCTCAGAACTGGATAGCTGCTCTTTATGGGATTAGCATAGATGTGTGAATATATTAGTATAAACACAAATGTTGTTACAGGCATAAATCAAATCATGCTTTTGACTATTCCATACAAATTCATGTGTATCGTAACCAGCATCTTAGTTAATTCAATTGTTTCCTGGAGTTTTCACAGGCCTGGGCTAGAAATAAATCACGCTTTGTTGCAGACAGAATGGGACATGCAGAGGCTGCGGATGTCTCACAGTTCATCCCTGTGAAAGCTGCTTTTATCACCTTTTCCCCTGACTTCTTGTGGAGCAGCTTCCAGGCAGGAGAAGGGTGTGATGCCTCTGGCAGGAAAATAATCATCCATCAGGGACGAGCGTTGCAGGTGGTTTGTGTGTAACTCATGTTCTCACCAACATGTTCTCCTGAATAGATGAGCGCACCACGTCTCCGGCAGGCGACCGCTGGACCTACACCAGCAAGATAAGCAACATATTTGCTGTTGCGATCCAAGGAACCTTCAACCTGTTGTGAAAATAGGACTATAAATTACAGTGGAAACGAGTTTTAGCAGGAAATGTTGGTTTCGGTGTCCAAAAATAATAGCAATAGAACTGTGAAAACAGACCAGTTGATAGAAGCAGGGCGCTTACTGAGATGGGTTTTGATTCCTGTTTTTCTCAACTAGTATTGCCATTATTGAGTTTCAATGGGAGCATTGGGGAGGTCGGGTCCAGTGTGTCATCTTAAGTAGCATTTTGAGGATTTGGCCTCGAGTCCTGAATTGTAATGAGGTAGATGGATGCTCCACAGCTGCGTCGCTCTCAAGACTCGATTCTCCTCAGCCAGAGGCTGTTGCTGAATCTTTGGGGACAGGTTCATCCTTTCCACATAATCGAAGGAAAACTCCAATTATAGATAATGAGCATATGGACATACTCTATCTAAAGTCCTAGATGGAAGGAAAAGCAGTAGGTGATGTTCTCCTGAGGTTACAACTCAAATTTCAGTCTTCAGATATCCTTCTTCTTTCTTCCTGGCTTTATTCAAGGTAACCATGTAAAACACTAATTTTTTTTTGTAGTTTTCCTTCATTTCTCATAAAATGAAGATGTAGAGGTAGGATCTTCTCCATGAAAGCTGTACATTCCTGGACTGATCTCTCTTACGACGTCACACGAACTGCAAGGAGAAGGGGACTTAGGTTTTCTTTCTAAGAAAAAAATACCTGAATTACAGAGCTATATAAATGAGCCTAACCTGAGTTTTAAACTAAACAGAGTGGAAATTAAGACCCTTTGATTTTGTTCCTCCTTAGATTTGAGTGAAGAATGCTTAAACGAACAGATATAATAAAACAAAAATGATGAGGGAATTGGTCCTCAGCCATGGTGGTTATTTTTCAAACAGCTTTAACATTACAGTAAAAAAGAAACCCTATTTGCCTACTTGTTTTACTATTTTTTTCAAGTTCTAATACATTAAGAAATAAATAAACCCTATCTACCATTATTTGATTGGTTTCTCTCAGTGGGAAACCTTGGGAAATTTAACCAACTGCCTCGAGCACCAGTCTCTGAAACTACAGAATCCTATTTCCTCACTCATAGCAAAAAAATGGGCTTAAAAATGTTCCTCTCTCTAAAGAGTACAGTAACAGGATTATTTTTTTAACCCAGTGTTCAAAATGTAAATGCTTTGAGCAATATTACTAAATCCAGATTGCTTCAGAGATATCCAAGTAGGAAGGGCTATAAGAAGTGTGTGCAATTTTGCATCACCACCTGTCTACTCCTAGCGATGGCTCAATTTATAAAGGTAAAATTACTCACCCAGTAGCAGGATGTTTGGCACAAGCAAGAGCAGCTCACGCTTTTATAGCCAAAATGCCTGGCAAGCAGCAAAGGCTTTGGGAAGACTCAGATGAGCCATTTTTGCTTGGATTCACTTTGGCGCCCATGGCCAGTTCATGCTGAGCCCACATTAAATGGAGCAAAAAATCAAACTATTTCACACCCATGCCGTGTTTCAAATGAGGCAAGTTTTCACAGCTCCCAGGCCACTTCCCATAAGCCGTTGCCTAAACTTCTTATTCTGACACAACTGTCTCTTGGCTTTTTTACCAAAAGACGGTAGCCCATGACTGATGGTGTCTGAAATGAAAGGTTCTTCGTTCCTTTCCTTGGTTCTGCTTGCTCGATGCACGGCTTGCTGTAGGTCCCTTTGTTCTTGGCAAGAAGGGTCATAAATCATTTTTAAATTGAAAGGCAGAGGTACAGCAGTGGCTGAACTACACCATTTGAGAGGATCCAAGATGATTGCAGGCTGGGTTATAGAAGCAGTGGGAAAGCAGTCCAGATTTTTTTCTCATGGCTGTTTGCTTTCTTTATACGAAACAGACATTAGAGCTTGAACAAGGTGAATCCCAGCCAGGCTGAAATCAGAGTGGTGTCATCACCTGAATATCAAGTTGCATCTGCTGAGGACCAGCGTTCAGCCCTGCTGCCACGGATTTCACAGGACATTAATTAACCTAGGGATCCAATCAATATAGCTTCCAATTCTGACAGTTCCTGAATGTACAAGGAGAGGAGCAACACTGCATCCCCTTGCATCATTTCAGGCTTTCCAGTTAAGTGTTGGTGCTTCACAGCACCTTAGTGGCATTTTTCTCCAAATGACTTATGGTTCTTCATATAAATTGTTTAGGTTCAAGGTGGTATTTTTAAATGTAGATCACTGTAGAAATAGCACAGAGGCTTCTCCAATCATGAGGTGGTCAAATGCAGCATGACGTTTCATGCTAATGTGCCCAGATCACTTGCACCATTGATGTTCCTGAAAATGTCCATGTTGACAATGTTGACAATGCATCTGGGCATAATACAGCTCCTGGTGAAGTTTGTCTTGACTGACTCTACGGAAACCCCGAAGATCTTCATAATTCCTTCTAGGTCTCTTATCTGCTGTTGCCTGCTTGTTAGCAGTTGCCTGCTGTTAGCTGCAACTCTTATGCAGAGCATCTTATAACTGCCCATCCATGATGATTTGACATTGTCCCTGATGTGCACTAATGTGCTTGAGTCAATGCCACTGGACAGCATTTTTTCATTCATTTTCCTCGGTCTCTGCATGAAGTGGATGGCCTGATATGGATGGCCCATTTGGTGATGACACCACTTCCTGCTTTGTTACTTCATCTTAGCCTGGAGCTTGATACACCAAGCTTTGTTTTCCTTCTACCCATATCTGGGATCTTTCAAAAACCATGAAATTGGCCACTTTTTTTGTGGCCAATTTTGGATTTCACCCCAAAGAATGATTCATCAACAGGACTCCAGTATCCTGAGTCGGGGTGTTGGATGTAGCATTGACGTGGCTGATGTTCATGCCACGTTCTTCAGAGGGAGGATGTTATTCAGATGTTTCCTGCCGCCGGGCAGAAAACCTCCCCACCACCTGCCGCAGGTGCTGCCACTTGCCCTGCAAGCTGTGAGAGGGAGAGAGAAGAAGAGCTCAGAGGGCAGAAGGACAAGCTCTCAGCCCACGTACCCAACTGTCCATGCTCCTTGGGCAGCCCTCTGCCTTGCAAATAGACAGGGCAGGGCAACTTCCCCACCAGAGCTCCAGCAAAGAGGTCCTCCCTGCCACTGAAAACCAGCAAGGAGCTCAGGCCTTTTGCAGCTGATGGAATCATGTGGCTCCTCCTCCACAAGGAGCTGTGGGCAGCCCCTGCAGTGCAGCGAGTGAGCAGCAGCAGCAGCTCCATGGTCTGCTGGAGCCCTGAGCTGCACTGTGTCCCCAGCCCTGCTCTGCTCTCACCATTGCCTCAGATTCGGCCTCCGCCTGTGCCCCTCTTCAGGGGGGGCGCTGCAGGGATCTGGCTCCTCTACCTCCTTCATTCCATCTTCCTCCGAGGAGGTCAGGAGGAATAGCTCAGCCTTCTCCCTTTGCTGCCAAAGAAGAGCGAGGTAGCTGAGTAAGGATTCTCCAGGAAGAGCAAGGAGCATGAGGAAAGGAAGAGTGCTGAGCTCTGGGTGACAGGGAAGCTCTTGTGGGAATGGTCTTGGCCAAGGCTCTTTGCTTCCAAAGAACTACTCCAATGATCAGGAGAGCAGCTGGTGCTTGTCCCAGACCATTGGTGCGAGTGTGAGCCTTGTGGTGACCTAGGGGAGCATCCAGCCAGCAGACATGGGGAATAGGGGGAATCCTTGTTCCTCACCAGCTGTATTTCAGCTTCCCGCCACTGCTGTTCTATCTTGGGAAGCATCTGCTGATTGATCATCAGCATGTCCTCTAAGTCCTGGAGCAGGGAGAGAGAAAGAGCCACAAACAGGTGAGAGTGACTGCAGCAAATGGCTCCCAAGGAGCAGTAGACGGCCAGCATTGCTGCTGCCTGGCCAGGGCCACTCTGTCCCCAGTCCTCAAAGTGAGGATGGCACCTGCATATGTGTGTGCAGCAGCACAGGGTGTGGGACAAGAAGCTGCCTTGAGCAGATCTCCTACCTGAAGGTTCTGCTTTCGGTGCTTATTAAGCAGAGGGCCTTCCTGGACTGCCACGTGATGTTCCTGCAGTGGCTGGGATTGAGATTGATGAGATGTGAGAAAGCAAGAGCTGCTGAGGGCGAACACAATGTGGCAAGAGTGGAGGGTTGAGGCCCCCCTATCTCCCCCTGCTTACCTCTGTGTTGCTGGTCTTCTTGAATGTACCAGCAAAGGCTTGGAGCTGTTCAGCGAGCTCCATTTCTGGAAGGAAAAAGGCAGAGGGTGCAAAAGAGGCCTCCACACACATCAGGACATCCTAGATAATGGGGGAGATACCCCCCCACCCACGAGTGCCATTCTCTCGCCTGCCTACCTTGCAACATGACTTCATTCATGTAGGCGGCCAGGTCCCTCACATATTTAGTGATGTACCGCATGGCCGCCTCGATGACCTCATCGCAGCTGGGCTCCGGGAGCTGCTCTTCTGCTGCCTGAGGTTCATCTGCACCACAGCAGCCAGGAGGAAGGTAGGAGAAGAGGAGAGACTGAGTGAGCCCCGTGTCTACCACCAACCCTCCAGGGAGGTCCCTGGAGGATGCCTTTGCCCCTGGAGGATGCCCCCTGACCCTTAGCAACTGGATCTCCATGTTCCTACCCATGTCACTTGGTGCTTACCGATCTCGCAGTCATGTTGCTCAGCAGGCATCTCAGATGCCTCTGCGCCAGGGATGGCTGCATCGAGGCTCTCCTCGACCTGCAGGGAGCAGAGTGGGAAGGACAAGGGCTGAGAGGGATGGAAGAGGCGCAGAGCTGGAGGGAAGGGGCCGGATGGGCATCCTGGCAGGGGCTGCCATAGCCGCGAGCCTGGATTGCCCTTGCTCACCACATCCAAGGCGCCGGCTGGAATAGAGGCAATGGTGCCACTCTCCTGCTCCTGCTTCTCATCCAGATCCTCCTGGATCTCCGGAGGTGCCTGGATGTTCTGGCACCTCCTCAGGCCGAAGCAGGACCAGAAAGGCGGCACTGCAAGGCATGCCCGAGGCCCAGCCATGAGCAGCGGGGCCCACAACAAGCTGTGCTCACTACCAAGGCTCCATATTGGGAGACACTTTCTTACCCATGCATGAAGCTCCCAGATTTCTCAGGCCGGAGCTCAGGCCCCGGCGGAAAGTGCTCCTCAGGCGCTGGGCAGGTGTTTCGCCCGGCACCCCGTCCATATCCACCGGGTCGGGCAACCCCACGATCCACCTGGAGAAGCATAAAGGAAAGACTGCTGCCAAACGTGCAGCAGCAGCCTCTCGCCTCTCCAGTTCCCTTTCCACTCTCCAGTGCCTCTGGGGCAGCTGGAAGTGGACGGATTTCCTGGGGTTGTTCCTTGTCTCAGGACGGAGCATGGCTCCTTATGGACTGGGGCTAAAAGACAGCGAATCTGACCTGTTCGCGCTACCGGCACAACTGGAGGTGCCAAGTGGCTGCTAAAGGTGACAAACTGCAGCCACACAGGAATCGCTCCTAGCACCTCCCACCTCCTCAATCACCCAAGGAGATGTGGAAGCTGGACAGGAGTTCTTGGCTGATGTCCACACCAGGCCATTGTGACACGTGCCTGTCTCACAATGGGGGAGCATGAGGCGTCTTCCTCATGCATCTCCTTTAGGCCCAAGGGCCCGCAGTAGAGGGAGTGGCCCACGGCTCCTTCTCCACAGGGCTCTGCTGGAGCATGAGGGCGCCCTCCATGCTGCTGCTCATTAGCAGCTTTCTGGCTCACAAAAAGTCATGTTACCCTGCCAGCACTATGGGTGGGAGTTGAGGCTAGGGTGTCATCTGAAAATATGCTCAGTCTTGGCTTTACAGAGTTTTTCATTGGGTCTCTGAACTTTACAGTGGGCAGAGCAAATCATACAGCTTTGAGGAGCTGAAAATCACAGAAGAGATGACCTAAAAACAACTAAAAATATCTAGGACCAGCAAAGATACTCTGCTAGTTTGACCCAGTTGATAGGTTGACTTAAAGAGTGGTCTGCACTAAATGCTCTTGAGGAAAATGTAAGAAACCCCACAGCTATGGGACTTTCCCACTCCATGTCTGAAAGGGAAAATAGTTCCCAAGCATGAAGAGCTCTATTCTATAACTTAGATCTCACAAGACAATCACTCACTCCTGAACTTTGATGAGATCTTAGAATTAGATGAATTGACAAAATTGCAGAATTCAAATGTTTTAAATATTTGTGGCAAATTCCTCCCCTCAGGGTGGAGGTTATAAACAGTATAACTGGTATCTGCTGATACTTGTCAAATAAAATCTTTTTTGAATTCAATCTAGGATGTTAATCCACAGGTTAAATCTTTTTAAGGCTTTTAGTCATTAACGATGGGCTGGGGAAAAGGCCACAGAAGTAGTTTGTGCTAATAAAGAAGCAAATGAGCCACAGGGGCAGAAGAAAGGAGTGAGAAGGAGCTGATGGCAAGAGAGCAGGGAAGGAGGAGGATTTGCTGTACTGAACCGAAGTAGCAGGAGATGCTAGAAAGAGTCTCATGCAACCCATGCAGACACCTTTAAATTAATCTTAGGTAATTCCAATCTGGAGGCAACTGAGAAAGCCTGGGGCCATATTGTTAGGTGGTACATGTGATAGGAGAGCACGAGCCCAGCAGGGATGGAGTCAGATGCTTGGATTATCTGGCATCAAAGGCTTGACTGCTCTGTAAAAAGTTAGGGGTGCATCCATGCGACAGTGACCACATTGCCCAACAGACCTGAGCTGGAGTCCCTTCCTGCAGGGGAAGGGAACGACCTGGTTATCATATCCCTGGGATCCTCATATCTCTGCTGAGAACTGTGCCAAAGGAGCAGGACTCATGGTAACAGGTTTTACTGAGCCACCAGAAGGTGGTTTTGAAATGGTTTTCCCACCAAACAACACTGTGATTTTACACTGATTTTATGTAAAGCATTGGAACTGCTAGCCCAGGTATAGACATCTGTTCTGCCTAGAGTTATCACAGAGGTACTGTTACCTTCACACATGAATGCATTAAAAGAGACTGATGGGGGCAGACCATTCTGGTATTGTGGACTTTTCAGAGAAGAAATTAGCAACTTAAAACCACGTCAAGCTTCCTAAGCTTTCCCCTTTCACTACTGCATGTGCTTAAAGACACCTGCATATCTAAGTGCACACAAATATATTTGTTTAGGGCTCATGTTCTCCTGTTAAAGATTTCACGAGTTCAGGCATCACAAATGTGTGGGTCAATAGCCTTTAATTCATGCCACAGGAGTGGCACTCACATCACAAATGGCCATTTCTTTAAAAAAGTGAAGAATCACTTTGTAAAGAAGGGGATGCAGGAGAAGATGGCGTGCAGGCCTGGCATTGGGAGCTCACAGTGCTCATTTCCTGGAAGTTGACAGA
>JAUBOD010001084.1:1635653-1648363 GCA_032353885.1 Nothura maculosa | reverse complement strand
ATTCTGCTGCTCTCCTGCTGCTCACATCCATTTGCTGCTGATGAAAATCACTAGTGGAGCTGCTGTGTCAGTCAGTCTGGTATTGCACAGTTTGCTAAAATTACCCCAGGTAAGTATCTCGGCCAAGCGAGCATGCTGCTCAGAATTCAAACTTGGCGTATCTTAATATGCAGCACTTGGATCTTCAAACGCTTTTATAAGCTGGTGCCTCACTCTCCTTTCCCCTGTAAAATGTCAGCCAGGCCCATGGCTGCAGCCCGGCTCTGGCTTGAGGCACCGTAGATCATAGCCTGGAAGCTGAAAAGCACCTCAGAATAAAGGGCTCTCAGATTGTCTGCCAGTGCCTCATGCAATGAAATACAGTTCAGCTCATAAAATGTCAAAGGTATGTCAGTGCAAAGAGAGAGAAAAAAAAAGGAGAAAAGTTGGAAAAGAAGTTTTGATAGCAGCCAGGAAAATGTAACTCCTCTACTTCATCTACTTCATCCTTTTTCTCTCTTTCTCTTTCCAAGCTTAAAGCTTTATTTTATTACTATTTTTCAGCAGAGAAAAAATGGAAAAAGGGTTAAAATGGAGCAGGAGCAAATAAGTCTCTGTTGGCTTTGTATCAAGGAATCGTATACATCAAGTGCTGAAGCCCTTACAACTCTTTAGCACCCTTCCCCACATGCTATCTCTGAAATTCCTTCCCCTCTCCTCCTGCAGCAGCCGGGACAGCAGCTGTGGGCTGTGCTCAATAGTCCTGCAGGTAGGACCTCATTCCATGATAGATGCTGCTTGCAGGGGGCTGTGCAGCTGCAGGGCACCTTGGTCTCAGAAGCACTTCTACAGCCCTAGAGGCATTTCAGGGAATGCCAAACTTCAACACATAGATAGATATAGGGAAGGAGGAATAAAGACACTTTCCGCATTGTACTCCATGTCTAGCTTTTAGTGGTAGCCCAGCATGAGTGATAGCTGTCCTATCTCTCCATCGCTGCAACTGCTGCCCATTGCCCAAGCCTGCCTGGTGGGACAGGCCATGCCCCATGGCAAGGGGCAAGCAAAGAGGTTTCTCTTCTCTGCCTGACACCAAATACAGCTGCTCAGCGTAGGACTGCGAGGCTTCTCCCAGCACTACATCCCCATCGCTTGCTCCTTCTCCATGGGCCCCTGTCTGGCTCTGCTCCACTAATGTTCTCTGTGTCATACCGAAGCAATCAGCCAGCACCAGCGCGTATGTCTATGGAGACCAGTGAGGAACGGGTCAAGAGTGCACCTAGGAGAACTTGGTGTAAATAACTGAGTCCATCTGCTGGGTCAGAACAGCTCCAACTCATCAGAGGGAACTGAACAGACTCGAAGGGCAGCAAAGGGGCTCTCCGCATCCATCCAGGGAGCTGGCACTGGAAGAAGCCAAACAGGCTCTCAGTGTTTATGCTGTCAGCCTCTGAGGTATTCATCTTCATCCCAAGACACATTCCTCACAGCACACTTCTGTGTTTCAAACTGTATCGTCAGGGGAGCTACGAAAATAAGAATTGGGAAGAAGATGGAGAGTCATCCTGCCTTGTTTTCAGCAGTAACTGCTTTCATCCCTTGTCTGGGATGTCTCCCGAGAGACAATGGGCAACTAACTACATGGTGCTGGTGTGTTCTAATTCTGCCATAGATGCCTGAAATGAAGAATTATATGCCTGTCCACTGTCAGCTTGCTTGGGGAAGGTGCAGGGAAGCAAAGAGATTGTCCCAAATACGATTTTCTGGAGAGAAGATCCTCCTGCTTCTACCAGCTGGCTCACAGATTGAGAGCAATAAAAGATCAGCAGCGAAAGGAATGGTGGGCATTGCTGGTATCAGATAGTTATATAAGCAGGATAGACCCTAAACAGGCACCTCTTCTCTCCTCTGTTAGCTGTGAGCAAAGTCACAGCCCTAAAAGCTTTTCAAGAATAGGGCTCCAACTCCTCAACCAGTCAATGGACTGAAATCTTGGCCTCCAGATGGGTGTCAGCATTGAAACTCAGGTTCATCCTTTCTCTTGAGTGCACATGCAGACTTTTCAAGAGAGCATTTTGGATGCTTCAGATGTTCAAGATGTGTCCAAGATGAGATTCCAGTGGGCTCCAGGACGAAGATGGAAAGATCCTGGTATGGGAGCATTCGTTTCAGGGATAAACCATCCCACATGTGACAGGGATGGCCAACTGCTGGGTTTCCAGTCCCATGTTGCTTTCAGCAACTAAAGCTCAGGACTACAGCAATTGCCTCGTGCCATTTTTCTGCACCCTGATAAATCCTTAATATATCTGCTTGTCAGAGCTGAATTGACTGTTCTGGACTCTAGAGAAAGTATGAAGGGCAAGTCTGAGAATGAAGTCCCAGGGTAATGCACACAGAACACTCTCTGCAGGTCTTTTGATGCATCATTCAGCAAAGTGGGTTTGGTAGCAGTGATGTGGAACTATAATCACAGAATAATAATCACAGAATGATCAAAGATCTTCAATAGACATTAACAGAATATGTTCCCTCCCAATATAGCAGCTCATGAACCAAACTACATGGGAAACTTTGAGTTCTGGTCATGAGTGGTTCCACTTGGTAGATAGTTCTCAGATGGGAACATGATGGGAGACATGCATCTCTAGACATCGTTTGGCTCACCTGGGAGCTTAAGAAGACATCTGCTTCAGCAAGGCAGCATGTTTGTTCCTCTCTGAAGGGAAGGAAGAGTTATTTGCTCCTTAGGCAGATTTAGCAAGTGTCTACCCCAGGACTCAGCTCAGCAAAAGAAGCATGGTGAGGGTACAACCTTTTGTTTTGACCTCTTAAACAAATACTTAACCTGACTGAAAAATCCTAGATGGTTCTTTTGGGATGCCTGGAAGAGATGTTCAGCCTGTTCTGGCAAGGAAAACAGGGTAGACGGAAGCAGCATGAGATCTGAAAGCAGACCCTCTTTTGCATCCTGGTTCTTACGGCTCTTCTGGTCATCCTTGCTTGTTTGTAAGCTACTCTGTAATTTGAAAGGCAGGATCTGAGAACCTCACAAAACTACTTGCCTCTTGGAAAAGGAAGTTTGCAGTGGCACTGAATATCAGGGAGATTTTAGACAAAATCAGGAGATAATGAGGACTATTTTGTATTGGTGGATGGAAGTTTAGGGAGTCTGTGTTTGCTTCTTGTTTCTTTTGGAGAATGATAGCAGTGGAGGTAACAAATCTGCTTTTGACCTCTATATCTGGTGTGCTGACTCTTATAGCTCCTGCAGAGAAAACAGAGAGGAAACTATATACGATATAGATTTTACTGGTTTTGCAATTTGGCAGCAATCAGTTTGCTTGAGGCTGTTCATCCAGTACACACTCCAAATCCTGGCTGATTCCAAGAGGCTGCAATGCTGAGATGCAGCCGTAGCTGGTGGGGGAGAGGGACAATGCAAGCGTGTAAATCTCACACTCGGTGTGTGAGACCAGGAGAAGATCAGGCAAGCGATAGCCGGGGGTACCCCCCTCTGGGTGCACTTACATGTTGAGAGATGTTTTCACAAGGCTGGAGGGGTCTGAGCCAAAGCACACTGAAGTCAAGAGGAGTTGCTGCCTTGTTTTCTTTTCATGAAAGATGAGAGGCTTGAAGGCTAAGCCATCAAATCATCGGCAAAATATTCCAGAACTGCAGCCTCTCCCATCCAGCCTGGCAGCCTGGAGGAGGGAGCAGGCAAGGGGGAAGAACAAAGTTAGCAAGTCCCATGTTATTAGACTGATTTTCCTAAATTCCTCCTCAGGCAGGACTTCTCTGGAGCAATGCAAAGCAGGGGGCAATGGGACTTTTGTGTCTGAATTGCCATGGTTGCTTTGTAGCGTTTCCAGTTTTGAAAAACAAACAGCAACAGCAATCCAGCGGGATGCAGAAGGCACAAGCTCTTCCTTAGGAGCAGGAGATGGATTTGAGTCCCAAGACATGACACTTCAAAGACAGCTCAAGTGGCTTCTTGTAGATTTTAAAAGGCACTTCAGCTAAGTTGACTTTAGATAGCTTGGATAGCCATGTTAGAAAGAGATTTGATATGAGATTTGTCCTGGCCCTTGCTGATGATGTTATCACATCTAGTGATTCCTGGACTGACGAGCACTTCACTCCTTCACCCCTTCAGTTCAACCCTCTCCCACTGAGACAAGATCAGCAGGACCTGGTAGAGATGTGCCTAAAGGCTGAAATTGCAGCTTCCCAAATATTTATGCTATAGATCTTAGAAACTTGATTGTTTCACGGACTGCATCATGATTTGCCTTGTGCAAATATTTCTGTAGCCCTTGGGACCTTGGACTTGCATGCAGGCCTTGATGAAGCAAGGACTGGAAAGAAGCTTGAGAAGACCCTGAGATGTTGTTCCCTGCTCGGTTTTTCCTCTTAAGAGTGCAAGCAAACCGTAAGTCAGATTTTCATCTTGTTTGCTCTTGAGTCCAAGTCAATAAACAGGCCAGCTCACCCTGGAGAGGAAGTATTGAAATGCATAACTCTCCACCTCATTTTGAACAGTTTTAGTTGAATATTAATTCTACTTTACAACCTTGACACTTCTTTTCTCCCCTCCCATTTGCCTGACACAGGCCCCTTTTTGTATTTGCTCTTTCTATCCTGTGACTAATTTCCTGAGATCCTGCAGTCTATAAATGTTTTTTGGTTGGGATTAAAGTATTAGGAGTACGAAGGACAAACAGACACCTGCTTTGCAAGCAGCTGGAGTGGTGAACATCACTGCCTCTCCCTCCTTCTCCCTGCATCCAGTTTCTTTCTGTGCCTCTTTGCTGAAATCACATCCAAGAGGAGATGCATTAGCAGAGATGATGCGAATGCTCTGAATCCCTCCTGTGCAGTCAGTGGGGCCATGCACCAGTCACCTTGACTTTGGAAATGGGCAGACTGGGAGCACTCGCTTCGTTTAATGTGACTCACCAAGAACAAGGAACTTCTTTACACCATGGAGGTCCTTAAGAGCCTGTTGGCTTTGGCCCGAGTTAAAAGATGCAATGTCCATCATTTTTCTCCTAGTACGCCTTTGAAAAAGGAGGGCTATGCTTTTTCCACGCTCTGGCTTGATAGAAAAGGCAGAAGGCTAATTCCCTGCAGACCTCAGTTCCTGAACATCTGAAGTGGATCTCCCCTTTCCCTGGGGCTCAGGACCTGCTGTTCCTGCAATGACAAGTTGAAGAGAAGTGATATAAAATTCTCTGCCTCACCTGCTTCCTCTCTACGTGCAGTTGTGAGCACAGCTGGAAGTAATGCAGGCGGGCGGGTGAGCTCATGAGAAGTTTCCATTGAAGCTGTGGCATTAAAACCCCCCCAGCCTTTGATGGCGATATCATCCCTGAGCCCTCGCAGCTTTGCTTGGAGTGTAATGAAATTGGAATGGAGCAGCAGCCCATATGCGGAGAAAGAATTTGAAACATTAAGCCAAGGGTGGATTAAGGTTAAATGGGTCCCAGATCCATGCAAATATTGCCCTACCAGAAAGAAAACTTCCCGGCCTCCCAGGACTTTCTCCTTCCCCCAAAGAGAAGTGGATAAGCCAAGAGTCCGCTGTGAGAAACTTAATACATGAACAATAGGATGAAACATTGGGGAGTGTCTTCCCCAGCATTCTGGTTTGCATCTGATGGTCAGATCTGCCAGGTCTCCTCTAGCCCATATCTATTACTGTCTACCTAGCCTGCAAGTTGCTTCTTGCAGAGGCTGTTCTCCATAGACCATAGGGATGTGGCTACATAGGTCTGTAATGGAAAGATGCGCTCTAAAATGCAAGCCAGACTGCACTACCTGTCTTCAGAGCTATAGGATGGATCCTGTGCTGCTTTACTTCCTGACATTAACATAACTTTTCCATGCACGTAGAACCCAAGCGTGCTGGAGGGTGGGAAAATGATTCACACCAGACCAGTAGACAGAGGCAAGTCACAACCCCACCTTCTCATCTTGCCTAGATGCTGCTCTAGGCATCTCATTTCAGTTCCTCTCCCATTTTTGGGTGGATGGAACAGGCTGCCCAACACCTGGGCATCCTTACACCAGCTGTGTGTATGCATAAGAGAAGCTGTAGAATCTCTGTCCTTGGAGATATTCAGAACTCATTTGCACACTATCATAAGCATCATGATCTGGTTGGCTTTGAGGAGCATTTGGAGCAGAAACCTCCAAGTATCCTTTCCAACATCAATTATTCCAACATTCTCCAGCTCCAACTTCTTCTGCCCTGTGGGCCATGGACAAAAAGTTCTGGCACCAAGTAAAGCAAGTAAGATCTGCCCCAAATGAAAATGTCTTTGTTTTCCTTTTTCTTTTTTTTTGTTTGCACTTCACTCGGATGGTTCCTCTGGAGGCTGTAGCTACTTTCTAGTCAAAATAGGTTGCTTGGTTTGAATCTGACAGCTTTCACTAAAAGGCTTTATCTTCCCCACCATTGATTTCCAGTTGTCATTCCAGGATATGTGCTCTATTCCTCCAAATTATGTGCCTGAAGGGTTATAGTCTTGGATGTGTTGGAGCAACCGGGTACACCAATGGCCTACAGAAGAAGGTTAAGATGAAAGACCCGCTGCTTGTCATTGATGAAGTAGTGATCCCGACATCCCAGAGCCCTGGGAAAGTTTGGATATGTCTTCTCCGTAGCTGTCAGCTGCCTCTGTAATTGCCTATACCTACAGTTTAGCTCTAAATAGGCTGGCACGCAAGGGAAATTCTGAGCTACTTCTGAGCATCCTGGACTGGGCTCATGTCACGCCACAAATTCTGGCCCTGCTTAGTGGTTTAGCCATTTGGTTACAGGCAGGTCATTAGTAAGCTTGCTGGTACATTGGACTGTAACATAATCACCATCCCTTTCTTCTCTTTTTTGGGAGCAGAGTAAGAGATTCCAGGGCTTTTCTCATTTGAAGCCACAAAACTAATTTTCTGTGTTTTTTTTTTAAAAAAAAAGCCCCGATGGATCCTTCTGGGGGAAGGGGCAGAGTTTGTAATGACTTACAGAGCTGTGAACAACCAGCACAGAACAATAGGTCCCAGGCAGAGAAGGTTTAAAACAAATGAAGTCCAGCCTCCAATATGCCCAGGGGCTTGGAAATAAATGATAGAGTCAATCTGAGAGGAGATCTCATGACTAAAAATTAACATCTGACGCCGTCTCGGTGCAGAGTTCCCAGGGAGCAAGACCTCCCATCCTTGCAAAACTGGGGCTCTCTGGGTTGCGCTTCCCACAGGCCCATGGTCCCCGCTGAGCTGGACTATTGCATCCTCTGGGCAGCTGGTTTTGAGAGGCAGTGCTTAGGGGAGATGAAGCTCCTTCAGATCCTGCAGGAACTGGACCACTGTGTGGGGCTTTGTGCATCGTGGTGGTCCACATATAGTGGTGGAGACCCAGGAGCTGGTAGACCAGCCCCAGCAGAAGGCTAAGCCACACTAACACCAAGAGTCAGCCCTAAAGCTGGTGTCTCCTTTGTAGGTTTAGGTATTTGGGCTTGTTTCATGGTAGCATGTGGTTTTGCTTTACACTGTTTATTATGGTGTCTTGTGTGTTCCGTTATGAAAGAGAGCTGGGTCTAAATCTGATGGATGTGGTCCCAAAACAAAATGCAAGAGAAATAAGTCCTGATTATTTTTTTTTTGAGGTCTGATTACTCTTTAACTTTATTTTGATGTTATGCAATATTCCAGTTGGCATTGTTAGGGAGACAGTTCCAAATCACTTTTGACTGTGTTTTAAACACAGAGTTTTCTTGGGACAGCAAGATGAACGGGTTCCATGGGAAACTTTAAGGACACGTTGAATCTAATAATTTTAAAGGGACTAAACAGGAAAGAACAAGAACATGCAGCTCTTCAGTGACACCTTCCAACTGGAGACAGTCCTGTTACAAACAGCTCCAACCCACCCACTGAAATTGCAAAGTAAACTCATTGCCATTTTAAAAATGTCTGCACTAGGGAAGAAAAATTGATACCATTTAAATACCATCTTGTTTTTATACCTGTGAGTCTCAGAAGTTGCAAGGACTTCCAGAGTGCAGCATGGTGGTCCTTCACATCTTCTTTTCCCTCTCCTCTCTCAGGGAACCACTTCACGCAATAAGATTGTTCAAGTAGGGCAGACCAGGCTTGAAAACCATAAACGAGAACAATGCAAAGATTGGGGAATTGTTGAAAGATTGGAAAGGTCCCCAAAAAGTCTCCCTTTCAACATCTGAAGCAGCATAGGATTAAGGACATACCTCCAATTGGGAGAATGAAATTTATGGTGAATGTTGGAGGTGAGAGCCAGTGACTTCTCTGTGGCTTTCATCTAGTCCCATAGGGCTCTCTGTCCTCAGACCAAAGGCTGTCACTGCAATTTTTTTTTTTGTCATAGTTTTTCTATTTCAGCCCAGAATCTCCATGAATAGTGGAGTGTGTTCAGCCTCCGCACTGAAAGGCATCAACCTGGAGAGCAGTCCCCATCCTGCCTGTGCTAGACATGGCTTCATGTCGCGCCCTGAGAATATCCAGAAGAACAGCGTTTCATCCACAAAAATAAAAGCAAAATTAATGACCACTACTCCCATTAATTTTGGAAAGAAATCCATGTGCACCCAAACCTTCTGAGAATGTTCTGTTTTCCATCTAGCTCTTCATCCAGTCATAACTGACTAAACTGTTTTATATGCCCTTGGATTGTGGCCCAGAAAATGTGTGGTTTCTTAAAATATATATGTATATGCTGCTTTAATACCAGCCAATACCTTCTGAAATGTAGGTGGCCAGAAAGGCATTGGCCGGTCTTTTCCTATTACATATTTTAAAAATGAGTTGACATTCGTATATAAATTCTGCATAAGCTTCATGGAGTTTTAGTAGCAATATTGAAAGGGAATGTCAACAACCGCTTAGCTACTAATATGGGCTGAAGATAATAACTAAGGTAGCTGGGCAAATTGTATTTCCAGGAAATTTTGTCATTTATGCAAAAATGGAACAGCTTGAAAAAAATAATAAACTTGATTTTTTTTTTTTCATGAAAGAAGTAAGTACTGTGAGGTCGAAAGGAAATTTGAAAATGGATGTATAGGGTCCTAATTTACTTTAATATTTCCTGTGTAAAGTCTTAAAGTTAAAGATTGATTTTTCCAATAAACATTACAAGCATAATGACCTGGAGGTATGATCACAGATCACGTACCAGATGGAGAGCAATGGAAAAACAGCTACTGCCATTAGGATAATTTTTGTCTTTTTTCTTTTTTTTTCAGGAAAACCTGCAGTAGTTAGAAAGAATCAGACTCTGAAGTGTTTAGTAAGAAAATCTCTACTTACTAATAGGAAAGCATGCTGAAAGCACATATATCAAATTTAATTGAAATTTCAGGGGGATTTCCGATACACAAATTGCAATTATAATTTGGTCCCAGGATAATAAATAGAGTAATCATAAAGTTTTGGTCAAAACTTTTATTTTCCCAACTGAAGGAAGCAGAGTTGTCACTGAAATTAAAACTTCTTTCAAGGTTCTGACTTCAGCAAAACCCCACATTAAAACTGAACAGGCACGTTCAGACCGTGTTGAGGGAGCAAGTATTGACCTTCTCAGAATGCAGAGTTTCTTCACAATTCCTCATGGAGCAGACACTCTTGTTATGTGAGAAAATATTAAGAATTCTGAAAGGCTGGATTTGGAATTAAATTGAGCAGTTTTCTTAACCTCTTCCATCTTTTTGTTTGTTTGCTTTGATTTCCTTTTTCTGGTATATTTTTATGCGTGTGCATTTGGAGTGGGGTATTTGGATGTGGAAGAGAGGAGGAAGAGTGGAAGACACCAAATCCAAGATATCTAGGGTATAAAAAACAGTTCTCCTTTGGTTCCAGTTTCCAGCCTAAACTCATTGATAAATGCATTAGAAAGAACCTATTTCCTGACTGCCTTCTCTCTTTAGGTGATAACGGTTTGGGTTGGAGCAAGAAGACTGAGATGGGAAATAGTTCTTTGGCCAGGGAAGAGCCATCACACCACAGACCAGAAACACCATTTTCTGAAGGCAAAGCTCCCTTGGTCACTGCAGGGAATGGGAATTCAGGTCTTGTCCATGATGTGACTCTGTCTTTTCGCTTTCAGACGCTTCCCTGTTTCTTCCTATTTATTTCTTGCTAGCTTCTGCCATAAAGGGTCTCTTCCCGACAGGAATAATTATCACTGCTCCTGCGTGCACGCAGCAGGATGTACTCTCGTATCTGTGTCCATCGAGTCTACAGTCTCACTCTCCCCGCTTACAGCTGTGACTTCAACACTTTATTTTTTGGAGGAGGTGTTGCAGAAGGACGACTTCATCCTCAGATGTATCTAGCTTGGCAAGCGATCCACTTGCTTCTGGGACTACGGAGCCACTTGATTGAGCCACCTTGGCCGTGTTGCATGTGCTGCTGTCCCGCCTATGTCCGGATGGACTTGGCAGATCCTTCGCCCAGGACATTTTATGGAGCATCTGACAGATGGTCCCTCCTAACGTGACCCAGGTGCATGCACCCAAGAGAGCTACAGAGGCACCTGCTCCCCTGCCTGTTGCATTTGGAGAACATCTCCCTAGGTCTGCTTGGGGATGGTGTGTAAAATGAGGTCTCTCCTCATCTCATCTGACCTCTGATCATGGTATAAAGATGAACAACAAGGCTTGGGGACAATCAAAGCCTTGGAACCCCATCATGAGAGGGAAGGATGCAGAGAGAAAAAAAATGGTGAAAATGTATAGTGTTTCCAGTGAGCTTAGAGAACATTTAAAACATAACAATGGAACCTGACTCCCTCTGAAAACCTCCAAAGCACTTAAAAATGGGAATCCGGTCTCTCGCCCCCTCTCCACCCCACATACTCCGAAGTGTATAACAAAAGAAACTCTGTTCCTACAGGTTCCCCTACGAATGACCCCTGGAAAGCATCAACTGCTTCCTGTAGCCTTCTGCAATCATCCATTCCCCAGCAATATCTGCATCTGCTTCCAGATCCGTAATCATATTTCCTTAATTGAGCTGTGAAGTGGGGCTTACGTGACTCCATTTAGGTTTCGTCGCTTGCCAATAAGGAGATAGTTATTTCAAATTAGATGCAAGGAATATGAGATTCTGATCTACGGGACAATCTAATATCTGATAATATGCACCTGGCTATAGGTGATAATTTAAGATGAGTTTATGGAGCCCCTGTAATTACATTTTCTATGTGTGCTTTGTTGTGGTTACCAGGTAACTGAGAAGTGATTACATGAATATTCATGCTTGGCAGGTTAGACACGGCCGATATGTAGGGTTAGCATCCTTTTTTTTTCCCTTGTAGTTATTTGTGCTAATATCTGGGACTCATATCAGGATAAAGGTGCCTCATCAGCAGAAAATCCTCACTAATGCCGTGCTCTTTATCTGAGGCATTAATTGGCCTTTCCCCAAATCATGGGTGCACTTATGTTTTGAAATACAAGTTGGTGTTCTTGATACACCCAGAGACTGCCTTTTAACCAGGCTGGAAATCTCTGATCTTGCCTTTTATAGAGATTGCCATGCAGGATCATGTAGGGTCCTGTCATGTAGGATCATCTCAGTACAACATACATGTACATACATGTTTATGCATATATATTTCTGTAAATAGAGGGATGCTAGCAGTGGTTTAGCCAGGAAAATTGAAGTGTATAGAAGGCCTCAGACACAGAAGAATCGCCATGCGGAAAACTAGGGTGTGGGTCCCACTGCCCACATCCACGCTCTTAAGAGTGAGGTAATGGGAGGTGAAATCATGCCCTGTAATTAGAGGGAGCAGCACTGGCTCCTATCCACCGTGGAAGGGGAGCATGCACGGTGCTATCCTGCAGATCACCAGCATGCTGCAAACTCACACCCTTTGCTGCCTTCATGGGAACTCATCTTTAGAGAATCATAGAATCATTATGTTTGGAAAAGGCCTTCAAGAGCATTGAGCCCAACTGTAAGTCCTTCAACACCTTGACCACTAAACCATGTCCCTAAATGCCTCATCTACACATTTCTTGAACACTGCCAGGGATGGCAGTATTGAGCACTCCACCATTTCCTTGGGCAGCCTGTTCCAGTGCTTGACTACTCTTTCCATGTATAATTTTTTTCAAATATTTTACCTCAGCCTCCTTAGATCCAACTATAGATGGAGTCTTCAGGCCAAATCAGTGTGATATCACTCCCCCTGACAACAGTCACAAAGCGAGGTGTCCAGGGAGCCTCCAAGGACATTATGGATAATTTTGCTTCTAGCAGTTGACCTCTTAGCAGTGCTGGTGGTGAAGAGGAGTAAGGAGCAAGGGGAGAGAAGTTGTATGAGGCCCTTCTACCTGATTACAAATCTGTTTGATAGTGGAGAACCAACATTTCTCCCCTTGTTCCTAATGTCTACATCTTTGGATTATTGCATGGTCCGATGCAATCATCCAGACATCAAGTGCCATAAAGCTTAAAGGGCAAGAGGGAGGAGCTGGGCAACTACAGGCCGATCAGCCTCACCTCTGTCCCTGGTAAGGTGATGGAGCAGCTCATCCTAGAGAGCATCTCCAGACATACGAAGGAGAAGAAGGTGTTGAAGAGTAGTCAGCATGGATTCACCAAGGAGAAGTCATGTCTGATGAACCTCATAGCCTTCTATGAAGGGATGACTGCCTGGCTGGATGAAGGGAGAGCCGTGGATGTCGTCT
>JAUBOD010001084.1:1601319-1619888 GCA_032353885.1 Nothura maculosa | reverse complement strand
CATCCTACCTTCCTGCCTCACTTCCTTCCTTCCTTCCTTCCTTCCTTCCTTCCTTCCTTCCTTCCCTCTTTCTCTCTCTTTCTCTTAGAGAGTCAATGCTCCTGGAATGTCAGTAGACAATAGCAGAACTTTGGCTCCAAAATGCCCCTTGCAAATCTCTCCTTCCCCAGCATGGAAAATCAGGAAGATCTCAGGCAATTAATATTGTGTCTAAATTTAGTCAGGGTGGATAACCCCTCTCCTTTCACCTTCACAAAAACACTGCCCCAAGAGTGAGACTCAGGACTGAAAAATCAAGGAGAGGGACTAAGGACACAGGGTGAAATCAGGGGGTTTTCAACATACTACAGGGCTGCAGCCTTCCTCAAGCAGCATCAAACCATTGATGCAGCCTTCCTCAAGCAGCATCAAACCATCTTTGTTTGGTTTCCAAAAAAAAAAGTAATAGTAATTATTAAAAAAGTCAAATACTGGAGCTTTTTGCAGGCTGGGAAGGATTGCAGCGGTGTTCTGTGGGGATCACATTGCTCTGGGAGATGCCACCGGAGCACATTTAAGATTTGTGGTTTCCAGGACGGGTTTGTGGCACTAGCGTCAAGAAAAGACCACGTTTTATTTGTAAATGGGGCAAAGTTTCAGTGATGTCACCGAAGCACAATAAACATTGAATCCCCCAACGCCGATTTTATGGGCTCTGCTCAGAGCAAAGCCTCGCTTTAATATTGCGTCCACATAATCTTCAGTATGTAACATTTACTTAATTCTTTATTGTTAAAAACCCCAGAGGAAGAATATGCTAGTCCTAACCTCTTCTGGATCACAGCTCTGAGCTATTAATCTGTCATGTCAGCATATTTTATTAATACCGTTTTCCTGCAAGCTATAGGTAGAATACATCATAAGTCACTTACCATCTGTTGTGTAAGCGTGTTGCAAAGCATCTTTCTTCTGCAGATTATTGCTTTGATAGATTAGGGGGTTGTGCAGCCCTGGTGCTTCATCCCATCAATTTTCAGCTCTCAGGAGAGCCCTTGTGGGTATCCGATCAACGCAGCAGCTTTTCACGGCATCATCTTCCGCGTGCCTCCATGGGCTGGAAAAGTGTTATTGCATCAGCTCCAGGTACAAGGAAAGCCTGGCCCCATCTCGTGCTGCATTGATTTAATTAAAAGCATTTTCTCCTTCTCCGTATCTCCTCAGTGGGGAATGATAAGCAGGTCTGTAGGGGAAGGGCCCATTCTCTGATCTGAATCTATTAGAGGGGATGGCCCTAGGTCTGGAAACTTTGCCAAAGTCAACCAAACGTATCCTATAGCATCACAGGTCCCAAACTACTCAGTTTTCCCTTCAAAGCTTGCTTGAACCATGGTTTTTTCTTTTTGTGGCACCACTGCCTCAGTGCACAAATTGACCCCAAAACCACCCCAGAGCAGCAGCATCCCAAGGAGCAAAGTTCACGTGCTGCCTAAAAAATCTTCCTCTTGTGATCTCAGCTGTTATTTAAATTCTGTGTTTAGTAGCCAGGTGCCTTGGTGTAAAGAGCTGTCTGAAGAAGAAAATAAAAGGAGCAAAGCAGAGGCACAGAGAAGGAAATACTCATTCCAAACTAGGGAAGATATCTACAGAAGACTGCAACATACTTGTTTTGACCTAAAGTAAGAGAAGTTGTCACCTATTTTTTTTCTTTTCTTTTCTTTTCTTTTCTTTTCTTTTCTTTTCTTTTCTTTTCTTTTCTTTTCTTTTCTTTTCTTTTCTTCTTTTTCTTTTTTCTTTTTCTTTTTTTCTTTTTTCTTTTTCTTTTTCTTTTTTCTTTTTTCTTTCTTTCTTTTTTCTTTTTCTTCTTTTTTTTTTATTTCACCTTTACAGAGATAGGCAGACAACACCTCACCTGGTGCAATGTGTCCTTCTGGCTGCTATTTTTTTCCTAATAAATCATTAGCAATGGTATGCTCACCCTCTATAAAGTCCTCACCTGAGTTTCTCTCCTTGAGGCTGAAGACCTTTCTGAGCAAGTGGCAAAACTGGAGTTGCTGAATGGATGGATTTTCTCCTCAAAATGCTCTTCCTAGGTCTCTCCTTGCTGTTCCTAAGGATTGATTGGTTCCCCTGGACCTTGGCAGTCTCATCCACCTACAAGCAGCTTGGCATCCTGAGGGTTAAATCACATTTGGTAGCCAACCAAGACCTGGAGGCTGCATTTCAGCCCAGAGTGAGGGATTTTTCTTTTTTCTTTTTTTTTTATGATCAAGTTATAGATCCCAGAAAAAAGAAAAAAAATCATCAAAAAGCCAGCGCAAGGTTTATAATGGAAATCATGACAGAACCGTGATTGTAGTAGCAGGAACAGCATCACCCTAATAGCAGGAACAGCATCAATGTAATACAGTTGTAAACGGGTACCGTCCTGTGGGGTATTATAAAAGGGAGAGAAAAGAGGGAAAAAAAGGGAAAAAAGAAAAAAAAAAGAGAGAAAAAAGGGGTCTGAAACAGTTTCCCCAGCATATCTAGGAGGTTCGTGCCATTGCTAGTAAAGCTAGGACCCAATGGAGCAGGATGAGATGGCATCTGCCTGTGAAACACCACTTGGATCAGCTCCATCCTGCTGCACCATTGAGAGGGGAAAAACTAAATATATTAATTTCCTAAACAGATGGCACCAGCTAAACGCAGTGCAGCCCAAGTTACACTGGGCACTGCAGTGCTGGATATAGTAATTTTTCACGCTGTTAGCGACTCTAAAGTTGATTTTTTTCCTATATTTCAGGAGAAAACAAGCTTCTGGATCTCATCTTTATTATTATTTGACCATAAAGCGAAGGAAAGCATTTGTGAGCTGCTTGCAAATCCCCAGTTCTGAGTTTCTACTCTAGATTCCAAGCTTGCAATGAGTTTAGCCCGTCCTCTCCACGATCTCTTAAAAAAAAAACCCAGAGCAGAAATTACGCTTGGCTCCAGCAGAAAGTGAAAACCGAGAATGATCCAATAAAGCAACAATGGTCACATTTTATTGCCTTGCTCACCCATGGTTTCTTGAGCGTGACTTATGGAAGCTCTGATTTACGCTGGTGCAAGCTTTATCTGCTGCTGTCTTGGCCAGCTCATTCTTAATACCGAGACCTATGGGCCTCCGCTGACTTTCTCGGTTAAATAAATTAAAGCAAATATAAACGTTAATGGAAGCTGCTTTATTTATGGCTAGATTTGAGTCCCGTCTCTTGCACCGTGGGTCCGATCCAAAACCCATTAATCCGAAGCCTCCTGACTTCATCGCATCAGGCCCTATCTGGGCTCTAGGAAAAGGGGCAGCTGAAAAGTAGTTTTCAGTGAGATTGCATTATCCCCTGCTAGTTATTCTGCACCAAACTTCCAACCCTTGGCACCTCTGGGCAGGCAGAACATGCAAGATATTTTAGTGGCTGTTGTTTGAAGGCTAGAGATATTCCTCCAGCGAGGCTTCCCCCCTGCTCTGCTCTCCATGCCAACCATCCCACCCTCTAAATATCCCCTCACAAAACATTTTGCAATGCATCATGCGCTGTTTGTGGCCAAACACATTTTTGGCTCTCACATATGATACAGAACCTAATTCCAGCTCTTTAGACACTTTCTCAGATTGTTCCTTGCCAAACCTTTTTTTTTTTTCCTTTTTTTCCTTTTCTTTCTTATTTTTTGGCTAGTTGGTGCTTTCTTCTGCCTTTATTGTTATTATTGTTATTGATTCTTTATTCAGAAAAGCTTTCTGCCACACGTCCTTGGAGAACTGCACACTTGCCATCCTGGATCTGCCTTAATGCATTCTGGTGTGCATCTTCTCCAGGCCCTTATATTTCATTGCTGGTCAAGTAGAATTTAAAAAAAAAAGCAAAGCAAGCAAACAAAACTACACCCATGTAATCCAAGAACATTTACGTGCTCTTTTTGTGCTGCAGAGAATAGGATCAGAAGAAAGGGGCAATGCAAACGGTGGAAAAGTGGAAAAATATGGGAGTTGTCCTGCAAAGTATTAGGATGAGTCAGTAATTGAAGCTGTTGTTTTTGCGCATGGAAGTAGCCAGTTTGGGATTATTGTTGTAGCATAAAGTCATGGCTGTTACCGCAGCCATGGGAGGGATAAAAGGAGAAACGAGCAGTAGGATCAATGAACACAATGAATACAAACTGTTATAGTTCACTGAAGCTCTGGCTTTTCCAGTCTGATCATGTCCTGATGATATTAATAGAGCTTTTCCATTGCATTCAGATGAGATTTGGAAGCTTAAAAGCAAGGAGAGACCACTCAATCTGACCTCCAACACAGGACAGGCCATTGAATCTCATCCAAAAGGCTAAAACATGCCTCCACTTTTCATATGAGGAGCATCTTTTGCAGGGAGGAGGTCAGGAGAAGCCCTCCTCAAGCCCGACATATCCAAGAGCATGCACACCCAGACATGGCATTTGTGTCTCAACAGTATTAGCAAGTTGGCAATCTCACAGATCGAGGTAATTCTAGGAGACCCGATGCCTTTGTATCCATTCTGGTCTGCACTTAAAAATAAAGAATGCTATTTATATTGTGCCAGCAGGGTTGGGGAGCCGAGCGGGTTGGTTTTCCCTGCGCCAGGCACCTTGTGCACACATAGTTGGAAGGATTTTGCACCCATGAGAAGCTAGCAGCCCTTGGAAGACAATGGAATTGGAGAGGAGAAGGGAAATGAAGCTCTGCCCACAACCCCTGTGATGTCTTCTCGGTTGCCTCTTGAAGGGCTTGGTGGGGACCATGCATGGAGATGGGACCCAAGAGGGAATTTTGAACCTCCAAGACTTGCAGCTGCTGCGTGTGGAGTCCAGGGTGAGAAAAATGTTTTTGTGTATGTGTTCTTTCTTCACTTTTGACAAATATAGGGACTGCTTTTCTCTCTCCCCATTGCCTTCCCCCTCACATAAGGCCTCATTCTCTTCCCAGCTGCTGACAGCTCCAGACCTACCATTATGTCCTTGTACGGTGGGTTAGACAAGACCCATATCTCTCTTGCCCAGAATCTCACCTTGATGAACAACCTAAAATTTCCCTGTAAAACCCTCCTCTTTCCAAACAAAGTAAAAAAGCAGATTTTGAGCACTTCTTGCACTTGGTTGAAGAACGAACAGGCTTGGTGAATATTTACCCTGCAGATTTACTCAATTAAAATAGCTTCATGAATATTTGTTCTGCAGATTCCATGCAATTAAGTGGATAAATTGATACATAACGGGCTGTGTTTTCCAAGAGTAAGACAGCGTCCAGGCAATAGCACAGTAAGGAGGCGAGGGGGGGAAAAATTCCTGCCTTTGGTACCATGCCATCCTGTAATTTACCCCTGGGATAGCTCTGGAATAAACTCCATGCAAGTCAATGGTGAATCGGGCTCTGAAACCACACTGCATCCTCCAAAATGCTCCGCCTCGGTCAGCACCTACTTCACAAAATTTTGGCACGTGAAGCAACTGTGAAAATGTTTAAGTCCATGTGGGTCAGGCTCAGACGGCTGGAAGTGCTGTCATGACATCATGGAGGGATGTAAACCTCGATATTTAATTTCACTGGAGTAAGACAAAGGTTAGGCTGCTTGTTTAGAGGGATGTGTGTGCTTTTGAACGGAAGATGAATGAACTGAAGATTTTTTCTAGGGTTCCGTACATCCTCTGTTGTGGTGGTGTAATCCTGACATCTGTAAGGGGAACTGAACAGCACAACCAGGTCCTTTGTAAAGAAGTGAAAAGAGAGAGAAAACACAGCGCACTCCTCAAGATAAAAATCACCATTGTCAACAAAAAGGACCTCTCTCCAGTATTTACCAGGCAATTTTATTTTATGTGGAAACAACCAACCTTGATACTTCTTGGAAAGGATGAAGAGCTTTTGAAGAGCTTTCCCAGCATCTCCTGGAAGATCTTTCTATAATAAAAACCAGAGAAAAGGAAGGTGATTCAAGTCAGGTGGCTTAAGTCTTTAAAAGAAAGAAAGCAGGATTTCAGAAGCTGGGCTCCTGGTAAAGCAGACATCTCCCAGTGTCAACAGCATGACCCTTTTGGGCATCATTTCAGAAGAAACCAGCACCTCGTGTCGAATCAACAACTATGCATTAGTAGGGTCTAAATGGGGGCAGATGTTTGAAAATCAGCCCCTCAGGTCAAAGAGAGTGCTCTACAGAGCTGCCGAGGAGCTTCCAGCCCATCTCCAAAAGTCTGGGAAGGGTTCAGTGAGACTGATGCATAAAATGTCTCCTAGGAAATGCAAGGAAATTTTAAGTAAGAATGTAAAAGGCTGATTTGTTAGGTATCATATAAGATTACGTAGAGCAGGGTGCATCTGGGAAAAGATTCTCTCATCCAAATGGTTCCATGTTGAGTTTCAAATTATGACGCCTTGTCTGTGTTTCTAGCAGCGCTTATCGTGGTGGGTCATGAGATGATTTTGCCTTGCTGCTGTTAATTTCCTCACTGTCCCTAGACTCAATACAGCTTTTTCTCAAGGTTAGAGATGCTTGGCTGAGATGGGGGACTGTGGGTCACCTTGGGAGCCTTCCCTAAATTTGGAGCTGTATGTTCCCCATCCAAGGGCATGAGCTTCCTGCAAGGCCAAGGAGAGGACAGAGTAAAACCTCTCCCTTTCATCTCACTGTCATATGCCTATGTCACATCCTTTTTTTCTTTTTTTTCACCTTGATCATAAATGCATCAGCAGAAAAAAAAGCAATATGTGTCGGGATCTTCAGAAATGTGTAGTGTCTCCAGTCATGGTTGGGTTTGCAGAGATGGTCAACTCACAGTTAGGGAACCACAAATCACATGTTTAAAGGGTGCCCACATGAACAGCATTCAAGTATCGTCACCTCTGACAGCAAGTTAACAGGAACTCTATCAGGGATTCCAGAGCTCTCTCAAAAATACAATAAGTCAATCTTGTCTGAAAATCTTTCTCAAAACTTTTTGAAAAACCTGGTCCTGCAAGAGATGGTCCCCAGACCTGCTCTGTCAGAGCAAGATCTGGCAATGTTCTCTCCTGCTCCACGCATCTCATCATGGAGACAAAACGAGTTTGGGGAATAAATTTAAAAAAAAATGGGCAGAAATAGGGATGTCTAGCAAATGCTTTGCTCCCAGACGAGGTGTTTTGACTCTCGTCCAGCCTTTGCAATGGGAGACATTTCACTACATCACTTACTTTGCTCCTCCTATTCCAGAAAGGTTATTGAGGCATTCTGCCCTTTCCAGTTGCTCTCCATCTCTCCGCTTCCTCAAATCTCTGTTTCTGATTACGCATCCATCTCTAAGCCCCCCTGCAAGGAGGCCCCCCCGTCCTCCACCTCCGCAAGGGAGGAGTTACTGCATTTCTGGGTACGGAAGAGAAAGAGCAACCCCACCCTGGAGGGATCGCGCAGCCTGTCAGCCTTGGAGAGGGGAGTTGACAGCTGTTTTTTATTAGGATTGAAGCCTTTTCAAGGCAGCATTTGGGGCATGGGAGGGACTTTTGGTCTGGGGGAGAAGTGTGCTCCCCAGCGCCTGTGCTGAAGGGTTTTTTTTTTTTTTCACAGCTAATTGCAAAATGCAAAATGCGCTGATTGCATTTGCTGACTTTCCTTTCCTTTAGATGGAAAAAAAATATATCTCCAGTATGGGTGAATTGGGGCATGGGGACACTGTGTGCTTTCCCGCTGTCTCCAGCTGTGCATACAAGGTTGAAGCCACCCCCTGATGCCAGGTGCATCAGCTGCAGGGCTATATAAACTCTTCTGGATGCAAAAGCTTTGGTGAATGACTGCAGCCTCACTCTTCTTTTGCATCCTTCCACTCCTGTTTTTGATGTGGGGTCTCTTGTGGGATCTCTAGGGAAAAAGTTTGCTGCATTTGTCCAGCATCAAGTGCAGTATAGGACTGTGCATAAAAATATCTGTACATTAAGCACCATGCACTTTACATATGGTCCATATGATCTTTATAGGGTCCATTCAGTGTTGCCCATTCCTGATGCTACATGTGGGGCCAAGGGAGACTCATTGAGCTTCTACCTCCCTTGCCTGTCCCTCGGGATCATCAAAATTTGCTATGTGGCAGGATAGAGAGGAGATTCCTTAAATATTTTTATTATTCCTGCTTTAAATTGAAGGAACCTCTGGGGCCAAGTTCTTCCTTTTATACGTGGTCCAGCTCTCCAGCACTTTGCCAAAGATTTTAGCATCCAAAGGTCATTGTGCTCTCCAGCAGAAGACAAAGCATTTGGGTGAATATTTAAACCCAGGGTGCTCATCTGGGCTTTTCTAGTAGGTGGAGGGGCAATAAAAACAGACCCTATCTCTGCTTGAAATAGAAACTTAAAGGCCCAACCGAAAGTCTATGTTTACCCAAATTAGCAACTACAAGGGCATCAAGCAGGTTGCTCATCTATAATTTATTGTCAATTGGCATCGCTCACCAGAAAGCATTCTCTAAAGTCTGGGCAGGGCTTGGGGGATATAGGGCTCAGAGATGTTTCCCAATATAGGCTTTGAACATACTCACCCTGTTATGAGTAAGAGCACTTGGCTTTGTGCACCCTGACCAGTTGTGTTAGGGCTAGTGAATGGGTATTAGCCCATATTATTGATTCTTATAATAAGAATAATGAGCCTATGTCTGAAGATTGCCACTATACTCACATAAAAGGGAGGAATGGCATCCCATCATGTACCCAAACCTTCCAACCACTGGTCCCAGCAAAATAGTCAAATCCTCCAAACAACCTTTGGAAATGTCTCTCCCAAGCAGAACATAGCCCGAGGCCAGACAGAATGTTATCCTCACCCCCCTGCCTATGTGATGACTTGCATAGCTCATTCATAGCCCACAGCATCTCGAAAGTCACTGATAAAACTGTAATACCACACCCCACCGTATACATAACCATGTCATATTAATAAATATTTGCAGAGTGCCCTGACTTGGCACAGTGCTGGAGAGATTTTTAAAGAGAGGAACATGGCCCTCTGCTCTAGGAGAGTTTATACTCGGGTCCTGGTTCTGCGTATGTTTAATGTTATCATGAGGCATCCACAGAGGGTCTTCTTTCTTTGGATGGGGGATGGAGGGAAAAGAGTGGGTGAAGAGACACATGCACGAAAATGAGTGATAAATGACGCTCCCAAAAGCAGCATGGGTGGGCTTAGGGCATTAGGAAGGGAATATGCTTTTTTTTTTTTTGCATGGATGTTATTGGTTCAAACTCTGTTGAGCAACGCATCTCTTCCATTGTGTCCCTATCAAAACAGCCAAGAATGGTTTATGTAGCATGAGTTTGGAGAAGTCTGTCTGCAAAATCATGAGGATTTTTTGCAAGTTTCACAACTCTTCCCCACTCACCTCCAAATTTTGTTAGAGGATGCGGGCAGGGGTAGCTGGGTAGCTGCAGTCTGAGCAGAATAAGGCTCACCTATGGTTGCTCTGAAGATTGATCTAGAATGGAAAATTTGGGAGGGTTCCAGTTGCATTTCCAGTAATTTATATCCATCCTGTACTAAAGTGATTTATACTGCAACAAACAACAGTAAACCCATATTTTCCAGGTCAGGTCCACTGTGACATGTTAATTTCTTTTTTCTGCCCCAAGGATATTTCTAAAGGTTCACAAGATGATTTTCCATTTTTGTTTTCTTTGAGTCTAATGATTAGATCAATTAGGGAATGTAATCTGGAAAATACTGTCCCCCTGTCTCCAGTTCTCGTAGTGGGTGGCTACATTCATTCCTTGCATAGACAGAGTGTCTTTGCAGGCTGCAATAACCCTTCTGAAGAGGGTTATTTGCTCAACAACCACTTACTTCCCTGGGGGCTTGTTCAGCTGACGGTCTTAAATACTTTTGTAAAGTCCCGGCTCTGATTTATACATTGCCACACTTAGAGCATCTACTTCTCTTTCATGAAAATCCCATGGAAAACACTGAACTGAGTTGTCTTCTGGTCATGAAAATGGTAATTGTTTTGGTCTACTGAAGTACCAGGAATCCTAGTAATTGCAAAGCTTTTAGATTCACATCCTCTGGTCCAGTACTTGGATCCTATGAAGCAAAATTCCACATGCCCTTTGAGACAGTGTCTCACTCCCTATCCCCCTGAAGGGCATCCAGGCTTTGCAACCAGCTAAACCCAGGTCCCGAAGTCTGCAGGAGAAGCAGGAGTCAAAAGACCTTCAGTATTTCAACAATGACGCTCCCGATCCAGCAAAGCACTTGGAGCCCAATGTGTCACAAAGAGATTAGGAGGATTTAAGCACGTGCTGAAATGATTTGGCATTTCTGGGCTTGTCTACACAAGAACGTGTCCCAGGCTAAAGGCTAGGGTGGTTTTAAAGTCCTCTAAGCTCTTCCTGAATTACTCGCTGTGGTTAGTCCAGCATCTTTCTTGTTCTCCTTTTCCTAGTTGCTTGTTCTACATCCCACCTGCTTATTCCTGCTTCCGCCCAGGATACCTGTTTCTATTCCGCTGCCCTTCCTGCTCCTTCTCCAGTTTGCACTGAACAAGCTGAGGCTGCTAAGACTAGATGTAACAAGCCAGCACAGGCAAGACATTAGCCTTGAAATATGTCCACCACAAGGGGAAATGGAAGAATCTGTTCTTCAGCTTCATGGTGTGTGAAGGAGGACTCAGGCTCCACCAGGAACCTCAACAACTGGAGTTTGTAACTGGAGTGATGTCCTCGTGTGGAGGTGGCACCTCCATCCTTGAAAGCACAGATGACACATAGCTCTTGAGAACAACACAGGCACTAGAGAGATGTCCTCTCAGCACTGTGTTTTAAGAAACACACATTTCTTAAGTCAAATTAAGAAAATGGGTTTTGTACAAGACTGTTCTTCTGACACTGCACGCTGTCTTGTGTGGTTTGTTCAGCTTCAAGCACGCCAGGGTCCTCCTGCAATGACATGACCTGCTATTACTGATTAAAAACCACAGCACTTTTGTGGTGGGTTTTTAAAGATTAAGCTAATTTGGAAAAAAAAAAGGCTGCAATAGCCATTCCAGGCAGCTTCCTTAACTAGATAAGTCCTCCTTGGAGAACCTCAACAAAATCTCCTGTGAGGAGCTGCACTTTTCTAGGGGACAGCAGGGTGGAAAAAAAGGGGAATCTCGGGCAATTTGAGTACTTACCATGTGGATGTCATCCAAAGAAAAATGGACAAGCTCTGCAAAGCTGCCGGCAAAACTAGGTCTTAAGCAAATAGTATCATGGCTTTGGGAATTAGGGATTGTGTATTCAGGGTTCTTTGCAGTTCACGTAGGAAAGCCCATTAGTGACCTGTGTGTATATGAATGCAATCTTTCCAGCATGGGGACAAACCGACAAAAGTATTAGCCTATATAAATAGTTTTTTGGGTTTTTGTTTTTCCTGAAAGGAGACCTCTAGGAAAGTTATTCTGAAGAACAGGTCCGGAGACTGTGGTATCTATAATTTTCTTTTCTTTCGCCTGAAACCTACAGTAAAACTGAGGAAGGAAAATGATCCCAAATTGTTCGCAATCTGAGGCTGCCATAAATTCGGACTTGTGGGGTTTGTGGTTGACTTCCATACTTTCATTTGGGGGGAAGAATAGCATCATCCAACCTCACTTGTTGAGGCTGGCAAGAAAGGGGGAAAATAAATCGTATCTTAAAAGCTAAACTTTCTGCTGATTAAAGAAAGACCAAAGGAAATGCGACACAGAAACTCAACAGCTCACAAAAGGTTTCAGCAAGGCAGGACTCTGTGTTCTGTATCTCTGTTCTGCATTACGTCTGTCGTGCACTGATTTCCTAGCCCAGGAGGAGAAGGAAATCCACCTGACCAACCTGCACATGAAAAGCATCTTTGTCCTTTAGTTGGCAACTGAGTCGCATAGCCAAGCAACGCATTATCATCCTCAGGAGAGGAAACATTTAAAGTCTCCGGCAAAAATATTAACGTAGAATTATTTTAAGTGTGAATTATTAACTTCTTTTTGCAGCAGCAATGCTCCACAGCAGCCGGCTCCCTTGTAAACCCCGAAAACTGCAGGAAAAAAACACAATAGAGTTTTAACTTTGAGAAGTGCCCAAAGGAGCACAGATTTTCCAGGGAAAGGGGCTATTTGGGGCAAAAAGAACTGCGTGCACTGATTCGGCAACCCAACAGTCCCGGGAAGGGGTAAAAGGATGGGGGAAAATAGGATGGGGGAAAAAGGATGGGGAAAAAAAGGATGGGGGGGAAAGGGGGATGGGGGAAAAAGGGAAGGGGGACAAGGGACGGGGACAAGGGGTGTTCTCCGTGCCCTTCTCGCGGAGCCCTTTGTTATGCTAATGCCGCTGACATCACGCCGCATCTCAAAGCGGCGCGGGGCGCATATAAGGGGCGGCTCCGCGGGTCTCCGCGGCAGAGCCGCCCGGCCCCGCGCTGCTCCCGGCCCGGCCCGGCCGAGGTGAGCGGAGCGGAGCGGAGGGATAGGGGGGGATACGCGGGGATACGCGGGGAGGTGGCACCGGTGGCGTCTCGGCTGCGCGGAGCGATGCGGGGGGGACGAGAAGCGCTGGGTTGGAGTCCCCCGAAATGCCAAAGGGTGCGAGGATGAGGATGGAGGGGAGCCAGAGGGGAGATCTCGAGGGTGGGTGTCTGGAAAAGTCCCCTTGCAAGGGACCGGGGGAAACTCGGGAGAAGCTACGAGGAGGTGGGAAACAAGGGAGTTGCAATGGAGAGAGGAGAGATGTGGGGAGCACCAGCAGAGAGGGGAGACTCAGGAGAGCCCGGGTGCTGCAAGACGAAGGGGAGATCCGAGGGGCATTGGGGAAGGTGCAGAAGAGATGGAGGGACCCAAGGAATTTGGGGGAGAGAGGAGATGCAGGGAGCACCAGGGCAGAGGGAAGATGCAGAGACAGCCTCTGCTCCCCATCCCCACCACAGGACCAGTGGGGTGCATCTATTGCCCCCCCAAAATAGCCACTCCACTCCTATCAGCAAGAGCAGACTGGCATTGGGCTCAGGTGAATGTCTCTCCTCCTTGGGTGGGAAAGCTGGAAAAAATTGCCATGGATACTCACCATGGTGTAGTTCATGCTGCCTGTTGCTGTCCGTTTCACTGGACTCTTCGAGATGTCAAATGGGAAGGTTTGGGTTTTCTTTTTATTGGCATGCCGGTGCGGATCTGACTGGAAACAGACTGGGAAAAGCTTGCTTAGAGGAGAAGGGGGGAATAAAACCCAGCTCCATTTCTTTGGAGTCTGCAGGCCACTTGCTGCAGGTTTGATCAGTGACCCGGAGCTCTCCAGAGCTGTAAACAGCACGACTGCCCCCAAAAGTCCCCCTCCTTCCCTCTCCTCTCCCTCTGCAAATTCCTCTTGCAAACGTAACCTGTGTGAGTGAAAAAAAGAAAAAAAGGCATTTCTACCTCCCCAAATAACAGGAGTGCGATGGCAGGTCAATCTGGGAGAAATTTGGGATGGCAGTGAGAGATTGGATCATTCCTATCCCCCCTCCTTGAGGGAAATGACTGTCTGAAGGGGGTTAGTGAGGCTATTGCAGCGCCTAAGAGACATTTTACACTGAAGTCTATGTTGTCCAGCAATTTAGAAGGGAAAGATAAGGGCTCTGGAGTATCTAAATGGACACTAAAAGGCATGGGCAGGATTAAGGGCTGAAGGTTTCCAGTGTCCTCCTGAGAGGTGTTTGGAGTGGGGGCTAGTGGGGGATTTTCCGAAGGCAAAAAGCAGCAGAAATAGCCCCAAACAAGCAGGATGCTGGTGGGAGCCCTGTCTTCCCCTCTCCAAAACCAAACTCGAGAGGGCATTAAAGAACAAAACAAGCTGTGACAGAGAAATCCTGCCTCCCTTACGGCCAGACGGAGCCTCGTCTCGGACTTCAAGGGAGCTGGGAACTCACTCCTAGAGGTTATTAAAGCCCTTTGCAATAGGAGAGCTTCTCCAGTAACCCTTTATACCAGACATTGGGGTAGCCAAAGAGCAGGGGAGCTGAAAGGGAAAATACCCAGAAATTCCCCCCCCAAAATGCTCCATTGCCCTCCCATTCATTGCTACATGAATTATTAGGGCAGAAAGGTGCAAAATGAGCAAATCCACCCAGGCTAGGGGTTAGAGATCAGGTTTGCTCTGGATTAGGGATGGCAAAAGGGCTCCCCAAAGTGCTGCCCAGATGTGTCCTGCACCCAGGGGCTTTAAGGCTGCAGAAATTGCGGAAGTTTTAGCCAGGAGCTATAGCAAGTTTCTTTTACTGTTGGGTTGCATGTTTATAAGGGATGGGTTGTGTGTTTCACTGAGAGAAATCGCTGCAAAACCACAAAGAAAAGTCCAGAGAAGGATCTGCAATGAATAATCAAAGGAATAAACCCATTTATGCTGCTATTGATAGTGATGTCCCAATCAGCAAACCCTGCCCCGGAGGAGACCTCTAAGACTTTGAGCCCTGCACCTGGTTTGTTTGTTTGGACTGGAGGAAAAAAGAAGGGAAACAAAACGGGTAGGGGGATCCTTGAGCCCTTTCGTCTCCTTCCAAGGGCTGGGATCGCACTTTCACCCAGTTGCAGTCCCTTTCCACGAGCTCCAGGTGCCCCAGGACCTAGAAGAAGTGAGAGGCAGAGTTAATGAGGTGAGAAGCAGAGCAGAAGGGGAAGAGTGAAGCCCGTTTGTTGCAGCGGATCAGACAGAATGAAACATCTGCAGGGCACGGGCACCTGTGTTGGTCGGGAAATGCAGCTTTCATAATTTGTCTTTTCTGGAAGAAGTTAAAAAAAGTCTATAGAGGAGGTGGGGAGCAGAAATAGCTAAAGATTTGGGCTCATCTGGAATTTATCTTGTTTCTTCTTCCCCAGCACTTGCACAAACCTCTTTTTTTTTTGAGGAAGAGGAGAGGAGGGGGGAGAAATACAGCAAAGGGGCAAACGAAGCCGTGCCGTACGCAGGGTTAAATGGAAACGCGCAATCAGGCCATAACTCAGGGCGTAATGCAAGCCATACGTCGCGTCTGTCTGTCGACTCTGCGGGGTCTGTCAGAGGGAGCTGTGAGGGGGGGGACCCAAACTTTTCGGTGTGATTCATAGTCACCTCCTTCGCCGTCCGCGGGGCAGATCTCCCCGGCGCTCACAGCAGCCGCGTCTCTCTCTGCTTCCAGGTTGCTCATCCCCACGGAGCAGCGGCATCCGCACCGGAGGAGCTCGCCTCGCTCGGGAAAGCAGGAGAAACAACTTTGTGTGTTTTTTTAAATTATTTTCTCCTTTGGAAAAAAAAAAAAAGCTTTTGGAAAGCGAGTGACGGCGGAGAAAAAATGAAGCTGAGCCTGCAATTTTTGCTCGCTGCTCTTCTCTCCTTTATCCTGCAGATGGGGATTTGCTATGGAATAAAATGGATGTAAGTACCCCTGCCTATCTCTCTGCCTTTTCTTTGTAGTCACTGCCGCTCGGCTGCAAATTTATGCAACTTTCAGCGCCAGCATTCGCTGGTTTCAAGTGTGTGCACCAGGAGCTTGTGCTAACAGCATGCCTCCACCTCCTATCCAAAATATGCATGATCCGGGCTTGTTTTCTCTTCCTTTCATTGCTACCAAGGGAAAGGCACACACTTGAACGCTCCCATGAGCCACTTAATGAAGTTTCCAACACTTGCTCCCACCACGCTGGGAAACTCTCCCGCTGGGAGCACGGATCATGCCGAGCGCCAGCTGAGAGCTATAGGGACCGCTGTTAAGATAACGCCGCCAATCTCCGGGTGGAGGGGATGCTTGACAGATAACATGTTTTTTTTGTAGACCTTTTAACCTTTGGATTTGGTGAAGGGTGTTAAAAAAAAAAAGAGGCAGGAGGGGAGGGAGGAGAGTGAAGAAATAGCAGGGAGTGTGGGCAAGTCTGGATTGAGTTTCCTTGGAGGTAATGTCACTGCAGCGTTTGCAAACACAGTGAAACCGTCGCTGACTTATTTCTTGGCTCTAAGCAAGCAATCAATTAGTTGCTCACTGCAAAAGAAACAAGCAAGCACCCCCTCCAACTCCCCTCTGGTCTCAAGTCCTTGATGAGTGATGTGTCTCTGCTACTTTGGTTTGAAGTCGGGCCCAAAATAAGCAACAGGATGTGGGTGAGCCCCAAATGAGCATCTTTCACAACGGAGAAGTAAAATGTGACGCCAGGATGAGTCTATTGCATTAGAACCCAGTGCTTCGAGGTGAAGCTCTTGGCAGTAGGCTGGGAAAAGGACACAAAAAGTTCCTATTTTGTTGCTTTTTTTCTGCCACATACCCCATAGAACATCCAATTGCCACTTTAGTGTCCTGACTGTGGTCATTCAAGGCTATGTTTGTACCACCTATTATAGAGGAGGGATTTCTTTCTCATTTTTGGAAGACTAAAAGTTGGATATCTTGCCTGCGCCAGTTGCTGCATGGCCTTGTATGTGGTCAGTAGAGAGGGACACTTCCACACGATCATTCCCCTTCTCCAAAGATAGACAACATGAGATCCAGGGATGCCCTCTGGAGATGCCAGCTGAGACCAGACATCTAACTTCTGTGGGCATCCTGAGAAATGGAGAGTGTTTATTCAAATACATGAGGTTATGAAAGGCAAAAGTAAATTACTGTAGGACATTTTTCAGATGGTGTATCTGTACTACAAGGGCCACCTTGAGAACAGAGGAGAGCTGTGATTTGATTTACTCTTTCCTCTATTGCCATTACATCCTCTAGGAGCTATCAAAGCTAAGTTGTTTCCTCCTCCCCAGTAACTGGCCTTTGCCTTCAGCCGCTTGCCTGAAATTCTGACTTTTCCTTCGGCCACCTTTCTTGAGGTTTGTTGCTTGAGTGGTGGCATGACACTGAGGAGAGGACATGCAATGTTGCTGGGACAGGCTCCTCTACAAGACAGGACCTGGGTTGCATCAGAGACAGTCTGATTGCAATGTGTAAGATGTAGACATGAGGAAAGGTATAGATTCCTCTTAGCTTTGCCAGCTAAAAGCTGCCTTTTGGCCTCAAAGTAGTTAAAGGATGAGCAAGTTTTTTTCTTTTCGGAGGGAGAGGAGGACAGTTGCTTCTCCTCCCCTACCCAGAAGATATATCCCGCTATCACAAACGGAGCAGGGAAGATGAAAGCTCAGATTAAAGTGGTATTCAAAGTATGAATGTCATCCAGATGCCCTGCTGGGCTCCGCTCGCACCTGTTGAGAACCTGGTGGAAACCGACACTCCTTGATCGAGAGCACTTTTCCTAAGTGGTGCGCTGCCAACTGGGAATTTGCACCATTTTCTACATTCACTGGCTCTCCTTCCTTCCTCATCCATGTTTTCCTATGAATCCATAGGCGATTTTTCCCCCCTCTTGCTATATTTCTCCTAGTACATCCACTGCACCAGATTTAACATTTATGAGGTTGCACCAAACGTAGCACCCACAGGGTTGCACCAGATTTAAGTTGCTGCCAGTATGTGGGGTTATGGGTTCATTCCTGGTATGGAGAAAAAACATCCTTGGCAATCTGTTCTAGTTGCCTTGGAGCTGCAGTCACAGCCCAGGAATCCTTTGTGCCAGGCACTATGCTAAAAAATTCCCGTTCCTTCCATGTGTAGTTGACATTCAAGACTTGTGGGCAGTGGAGAATAAAAGGAAAATCCAAATCAGGAAAATGCAAGGGAGGAAAAGCATGGACCCCTTTTGGGGATGAGTTTGTCTCATTGGGCAGTTGCATGGTGCCCAAGGTGATCTTCAAGGAGGAATAGGAGGGTGAAAAAAAAAAAAAAGGAGGTTTTTCCAGATGTTTAGAGGTCCCTTCTGAGCATGGAGAGAACCAGAGCAGAAAGCTTGGTGAGTTGTGTTTGAAAGCAGAGGCAGGAGCCCCTGATATGTGAGGTGATAGGAAATGCAATTTTGATTGAATGAGTGACGTAATTGCAGGGGAAGAGGAGGGTGAAGAAAGAAACACTGCTTTCAGCTATTTGGGACTTCCCTGTAAAGCGAATATCCCCCATAAATTAGTACAAACAGCGAGAGCATAAAATGCAGCTATTTGTTTTATTTTATTTGGCTTATTTTTTATGAGTTCTGTGGCCCAGATCCCCAGCTGTTGTAAGTCGGCACCATTCCCCTCCCCGCAGCACTGCCGAGCATCCCATGTGGTGCATAGAAGGTCGACGTGTCACAAACATCATTTTTTTGACCTCTTCCATTCAAACTTCAGGGAGTTATGCAGGTATAAAGTCACAGGAGCAGAGGGAGGGTTTACTGGATCAGGCAGTTTTCCTATTCAATGCATACAATGCTCCTGAATCTGAGAGTTTTTGTAAGCTGCTTTTTGCAAACAGTATCACCACCCAGAGAGCAGATCTTCTCCACTCAGTTTTGTGCTTCTGGTCACAACAAAGTGGATTAAAAGTGCAGGCGTCACCATCAGTTCCAATGGGAGATGTCTCAGACCCGGAGTGAGTAGGGACTCTTGCTTTACTCATCTCCTTCACATCCTTGGCCTTTTAGCAACCCAGATTTGCTTGGCTTTGGCCATGCTGGGTTGACTTCTTCACAACAGTGCTGAGAAATTGGTGAGCACTAGAGGGAGCTCCATTCAGATGAACCTT
>JAUBOD010001084.1:1581499-1595956 GCA_032353885.1 Nothura maculosa | reverse complement strand
GTTAGTTCAACGCAGGTCAGAGTATTTACTTGATTCAAAGTCGTGGAAAAATTAATGCTGACCTGAAGATTAACTTTTGCAGTTTTTAATGCCTTTTTGCATATGTTTTGTCTCCTCAGAGCTCTGTCCAAGACTCCTGCAGCTTTGGCGCTGAATCAAACGCAGCACTGCAAGCAGCTTGAAGGCTTGGTGGTTTCCCAGGTGCAGCTATGTCGAAGCAACCTGGAGCTAATGCAAACCATCATCCAGGCAGCACGGGAAGTGATAAAGACCTGCCGTAAAACTTTCTCAGACATGCGGTGGAACTGCTCTTCCATTGATCTGGCTCCTAACTACCTGCTGGACTTAGAGCGAGGTAAACATCACTATTGGCTTGGATGGGGGACATGAGTGAGTAGAGCCAGGCAGCTACATGTTGATGCATTGCTGGGGTTTGGGAAGGGTCCTGAGAAGGGTCCCTTGTTTTGTTCTCTGAGATCACATTGTGGTGCCCATTACATGTAGGAGCTCTTGAATCTACCGCAGCTCCTAGGACACATGCCACCAATTTGATTTGCTCATTTATGGAGGAGATGTGTCTCACTCCTTCACAGTCATGACACTGTTCTTCAGAGCATGGAGACCTGTCAAGCAGTTCACACTAAGTGTGAGGCTGAACATGTAGCCCTGGGTCCTACTCTCCTTGCATGCACTAGGTGCACTGCATCTGCACAGTCTCCTGCAGCTCCATGCCCTTCTGTCAAGCAGTGTCCAGCACTGGAATGGAAACAGGAAGGAGAAATCAGGCTTTGTCCCAACAGTAGGACTTTGCACCTCCCTGCCCTAATAGGATGATGTCTCATGTTAAAGAAGAGTTTGTTTGGGAGATTTAATCCAAGATGGTGATGCTACGAGAGGTCTCAGCTGCAGCGGGTTGGCATGTTTGGTGGAGCAGAAGCTGTGCAGGTCTCTTTCTGGAGAACATTTAGTTGTCACAGAGGCTGAGCTGTAGTTCTTATCTCTTCCAGGCACAAGGGAGTCAGCATTTGTGTATGCGCTTTCTGCTGCTGCCATTAGCCACACCATTGCTAGAGCCTGCACCACCGGGGACCTCCCTGGCTGTTCCTGTGGTCCCATCCCAGGTGAGACACCTGGACCTGGGTATCGATGGGGAGGATGTGCAGACAACCTCAACTATGGTCTTATCATGGGGTCCAAATTTTCAGATGCTCCCATGAAGATGAAAAAATCAGGATCACAAGCCAATAAACTGATGCATCTGCACAACAGTGAAGTAGGGAGACAGGTAACAAATCCACGAGAGTTATTGTAATTGTACAAACATCTGTAGTGGTTGGTCGCTCTGTGAAGTTCACTGTCTCTATCAGCTAGCAAAAGGAGAAGGTTTCTCCAAGATGCTCTGATCCCCTTTGTCCTGGCCGTGACTGTAGCTCATGCTGTGACTCAGTAGGCCTCTAACGCTATTACCAGCCCTATATAACCATGGGTGGGATGTCTCATCACCACCTTCTCCTCAGCCAGGAGATGTGGTGTGGATGGGTCCAGCAGCGCTCTGCCAAGGGCGTCGTACATGTCAAGTGCTGCGTAAGCACACAGGATTATCATCTGCCAAATGATTCCAACAGCAGCTGCCTCCCAGCCATTCCTGCAGCCAGGAGGGCTGATTTTCTTTTTCTTTCTGTTTTCTTTTAGCTGCTTTGCTAGTGAATATTCCCCTGTCTGGCAGAAGCAGGTTTTAACAGCTCGCATCCAGCCGACGTGCCAATGGAGGGATAATGCTTAACACGTGCACAGAGCTTGGTGTGCACCGAGAATCCAATCCCCAGCAGAGCCATCCGAGCAGCTGGAGAAACTGGGGAAGGGCGTTGTAAGGGTGAACTCTGCATGTGTCCTTTGGGCGGCAGCGGTTCCCTAGGATGGTGCCTTTCTGGGGGTACCTCTTGGTGAGGTCGAGGACAGGGGCTGCAACTTAGCCCTTCAGGGCCGCCCTCACTTGGAGGCAGGATCTGAATCAGATACAACATCGAAGAGCATTGAGCTCATTGGCAGTGTATTGACTAGCTATGGGCTGAACTCACCTTTACAGAGCACCACCATGCCAAACTTGCCTCCCCCGGGTGCTTTTCTCTGCCATTCCCTGCACTTCCACTTTCTATGCTATTTTTTTTTAAAGTCTTACAATGTCTTAACTTTTTCTTTTAATTGCATTGGGCTTATTGTTGCTTGGGACACAGTGTCACCACGGCTAGTGCATTCACCCCTTCCTGGCGGTGTTCCCTGCCGTGTCCCACGGACAAGAGGCTTGTGCAAAACCAAAATAAAAGGCTCACTTGGCCCATGGCCAGCAAAAAGGCAGGGTGAGGGTGCCCTGAATGCTTCAGAGCCTTGGCATATCTGTTACCCAAAGCCTAAATCTGCTGGAGGCATAATGTATGTTAATTATCTATGTATGGATTGCTTTGATTTCCAGCTCCTTAGAAATCTAGAGGGTGTAAATGCAGCACTGTGCAGATATCTGATCAAAATTCATAATGCTGTTTTGTCTCTTGGCTGCCTACAGAGGTGCCCTGGTGAAAATAGTCTTGGGCTGATAGTGATCATCAAGGAGCTGCAGGGTTTAATTCCCTATGCACAGCAGCTACCCAAGCACGACTGTGCAGAAATCAGAGCGGCAATCCCTTTCAGTAGCAGTCTTCATTAAGACAGTATCTTCTTTAGCAAGCTGGTGGGATGCTTGGAGGCAAGAGAAGAGCATTTCTTAACTCCTGCATTCCTTTTCGCAGGTCTTGAAAGCCTCTCTTGAAATGAAATGTAAGTGCCATGGAGTTTCTGGGTCATGCTCTATCAAGACTTGTTGGAAAGGCCTTCAAGAGCTGCGAGACATTGCCCTGGACCTCAAAAACAAGTATTTATCAGCCACCAAGGTCGTTCACCGGCCCATGGGCACACGCAAATACCTCGTGCCAAAGGATATCGATATCAGGCCGGTTAAGGAGACAGAGCTGATTTACCTGCAGAGCTCACCCGATTTCTGTATGAAGAACGAGAAAGTGGGGTCGCATGGGACCCAGGACAGGTGAGGATTTCCATGGTGTGTTGATAACGCTCTGAGCCCCAAAGAGGGAAGACGTAGAGGGGACTGAGTATAAGAAAAAAGGAAGTAACTGTGGAGGTAGCACATGCGTGCAGGTCAAGGACATCTAACTAATAGTATGGTCCACAGATGCCCAAGCCTTTCATTGGTGGCTGTGGCCAGGACAGGGTGTCAGATGCCCTTTTTGTGTTACACAGGCAGGTACAAACTGCCTTTTGAAGGCAGCTCCTTCATGAAAGTCATGCAGGACTTGCAATGATCAAGCACGTTTGCTTTACTATGCTGAGTTCCTCAAGTCATTTTGTGGAATCCTTGCTCATGTGATGTAAGTTACTTTAAGTAGGCAAATATTAACTCTGTTGGAACCAGTGCTCTCAGGAAGTCTTAAAAGAATGCTGTAGGTGATGGTGAGGAGCCATCCTCCTAAGATGCTTCCATTGCATTTTAAAGAGTAAGGTATATTTGCCCTGCTATTGCTTATACAGAGGAATTTCTTTCTTTTAGTTCCATCTAAGACAGATCAGTTGCGCCTTGAGTAGTCTGAGCATCTCTAGGTGGATGTCACTATTTTGCTGCATTTTTTCCACTTGGCAGTGATCCAATTCTCCAGCATGACGTGCCTTGCAGGATGAGAACAGCCTTTGCTGTTCTCTGGATGATATGCGCAAATAAGGCCCAGGCTGTGTGGGACTGGTAGTGTCCCAGGGCATTTGTTAAGTGAGGTGCAATGATCGGTTTCAGGTTGGCTCATTAGTTGCTGTCAACAACTTGGTTTTCTTTTGCTGCTTCCAGCATTCTTCTTTGCTCATCGTGTTACCTGGTGGTGCAGTCTCAGGTGGTGATGTTACAGGGTGAAGGCATCTACATTTTGGCAAGGTCCTTCCATGTAAACTCTTGTTAGCTGTAGGTCTTTCCACAGTGTTTTGAGAAGTTTAGTGGAAAGAACATTTTATCGTAGCAGAAATGAAGTTAAGTAACCCAGACACAGAGATACCTTCTCCATAGAGTGCTGGGATTTGTAGGAAGTGTTCAATGAGATAACATTGGCATTGGCCATTTAATCTGGAACCACAACCCTATCAAAAACAAGGTGAAAAATGTTTATGAGTCACTGTGGATCATAGCGGAAAAGCATGTGCTGAAACTGTTTTCTGAGGGAAAATATCCTTTCAGTGGAAGATGTGTTTTTGTGGTTTTTTTTTCCTGTAGATTTTTACCAATTTATTTCTAGAAAAAAATACTTCTTTTTTGGGCCATTCTGCTTTGCAATGAAAAAAGAATTGGGAGGTTGTTTGGAAATTGATTTTAGAAAACACATGAAATCAGCAGGCTAAGTTGTGTCAGAACCCAAATAAGTTCATTATAAATTTGCCAAATGAAACATTTTCAATGAACTAAAAAGATTTTAGAGGAGAGGAAAGTGCAACTTCTTACTTACCTAATTCCAGTTTACAACAGGTCTTGCATTTTTTTTTATCTGAGCAAAAAAAAAGTCAAGATCTTGAGGATGGGATGGGATAGGAAAATGTGTTTTCTAGGCATCCATTTATCCTGAGCTGTGCAACAGTGGTGATTAATTGTGAAGGTCCACGGGAAATGAGACTAAGTGAGGATTTAGAGGGCTGAGATATTAAGGCAGGAGGCACCTTGTAAAATGACTAAAATGCTGGGAAATACTCCTGATTTTCAGACATACAGGATGGTGTTCGCTACAGGAAGGTAGGAGAGAGCTGTAGTCCTGCATTGAGCCATAGAGGTTTGCAGGGATGCAAAGTTCATGTGTAATTACAGTCATTTTCATTGTAATCCATTGACTAGCTTTTATGAAGATTTAAAGAATTAAATAATTAAATTTGTGGAGGAAATATATGCAAAATCCACTTAAAGTGTTTATAGGTCCATCCCTTCTTCACTGAGGGAGCAATGAAAAGAAGGGGAGCTTAGCTAACCCAGGCTTCCTCCTTCTCCCTTTCGTGCTTATTTTTCCTCCATGATCTTTTTCTCCCTTTTTTCCCATAGAGGAAACATTTCACATTTCTTAAGCCTGGTGGCTCCGTTCCAGCCAGACATGGGGTTGCAGAGATAGCGCCTAATGACAGGGATGAGGGCAATGGGAACACAAAGAGCTGCTGTTACACAGAGCAGGGGGAAAAAAAATGTGGTTTACACTTGCTCCACAAAGATGTAAAACCCTCACTAGGAAATAGCCCAAACAGGTTTTTATTTTAGAAGTCAAGCCCCAGGGGTATCTTAGCATTTGATCCTTGCACACGTCAAAAAATTGGGGAGATCCTTGCTGTCGCCTGCCAGGACAATTTTTAAGGATATTTTTATAGCAGATGGAATCAAAAAGAGATTTTAAATGTTTGTCCCACAGTTTGCAAAGTGAACAACCTGCCGAGCTCCCAGAGGGAGTAAAAGGCATTTATTTGTACTGCTGGTGCAGGGATTTTAGTGACACCAATTAGGCAAAGCAAAAGGAGGCTAGTGGGAAGCAGGATGGCAACCACGGTGTAATGTGCTGATGCTTTTCAACAACCCCATTTTTTTTTTCCATTTCATGCAGAATGTTAAAATTCACATTGCTTGCTTTTGAATTTTCGTAAAGAAAATTGATTCCTTGGCACCATCCTCCCTTCTCCTTGCCAGGTCCAGTGGAAAGAGGACTGAGGTGAATGGCTCAGTTGCAATGCCCTGAAAATATTGGGTTACAGCGTACGCTGCAAGCAACAATTCTGTGCTGGCAGGCGGGTGGAAGAGATAATCTAATCATCCGCTTGCCTCTCTTCTACGCTCTCTAATTATCCCTTGCGTTACTTGGATTTATTGTGCTCTTTAGGGGCAGAAAAGGGGGTCGAGTTACTTTGTGCTGGAGCCGCGTGAAAGTCCTTCTCAGAAAACATGAGCTCAGCTGCTCCAAAGCCCTTTAGAGCTCTTGGCTGAAAGGCTTTCAGAGCCTCCTAAGGAATGAACCTGGAATGTTTTCTAGGATACCTTGGCCTTTCTGAGCTTTTTTTGCTGGAAATCAAAATAGTTTGGGATCTGCATGCCTGCGAGCATTTGGGGCGTCTCCAGGTTTCAAAGCCAGGGACCTAAACCCAAGCCTGAGATGTGAAGCCTCCTCGCTCTTTGAAGTGCTCAAAATCTGATGAAGGAGCCGAGTTTTACAACTGTCATCCAAGGCTTCTGCAAACAGGTTTTCTACAACCCCAGAACTTACTGATTACGGCCAAACTCCTTGTGTTTATTTACCACTGCCACGCTTTGGTAGCCAATAAAAATGGTCTGGAGACCAAGTCTAAAGAAGCTGATCTGTGAGGAAGCATATGAACTGTATGGTGCTCAATACAAAAAATCTAAGTGCAGAGGAGAAAAAAAAATATTCCTGTTTCAGAGCTTTCCTGGAAAAAACACACTGTAATTCATCTTTTAACGAGGTAGCTCACTTTCTCCTGCAGGAAAAATCCTTATCAGGCTCAAGTAAAACATAAATAATAGTAGATTATGAAATCAGGATCTCTTTTGTGAGAAAAGAAGGAAAAGTATTAACCTTCTTTATCAGGAGGGTGCAATGTATCATATTTCAAAGGCTGTTTAAGGTCCCTTAAGGAATCCGAGGAAAGGGAAATTCTGCTATGCATGCAACAGTCTCCTGCTCCTGAAGTCTTGCAGAGATTACTGGGCTGTTTATTAGTGATTTATCCCAGAGCAGTTTTGCAGCCAAGCAAAAGCCTCTCCCTCCATGCTAAAGATGGGATTTTTGTTCATTTCTGCAATATAAAACACAATATAAAATTAAAATCCCATCACTCATAGCTCAAGAAACAATATACTGAACTTTCATTTGGTTAAAATTTGTGTGATGATTTGGGAATTTTTGGATCCGTTATCAGGTGTGCCACCTTTCATTTGTGAGACCCAGTAGATAAAGAATAACAAAATTAGGGAAGGTTGAACCCATCCCACTCTGTTAGACTGGGATTTGATTGTAAGATTTCCTGAAAACATTTGTGAATAATAAGGTTAATGATAGAAATAGGAAGTTCACACAGAAAAATTGCAGCAGATGGTAAATTGAGAGAGAGAGGGGGAAAGAAAAAGGCCTCTAAGCCAGCTCTCCTAAAGATATTCACTCCCTTTGCCTTAAAACAGAATTGCAGTTAGAGAGCATCAGGTCTCCAGAAAGGAATTTTCACAAAGTCTGATCTTTCTGGAACTGAATCTAAATCTCAATTTAGATTGAACTGAGAATGCCTGGGTCATTACTGCAAGTATTTGTTTAATTGGGTCTTAAAACCAGCTTCCCTAGACAGTCTCTGCAATTTCCCCAGGCAACCCATAACAGAGCTTTCCTATGCCTAGAGTCATAATATGAATTCTTCCTTTTTTTTTTTTTCTTCAAATCGGATAGGTTATTTCTTATCCTGCCTGCTCTGAAGAGCGTTCACTTGCTCTGCTCGTTACTGTGACATTTAATAGGTGGAAAGGCAACTCTCCTTACTTTTCTCAGCCAGCTCCTTCAACCTTTTCTCATCCCTAAAATGCTCCTCTGGCTTGCCTGAGAACCTTCTCACATTTATTTGGATATTTCTCAAAGCATGATGCTTGCTTTTCATTTTCATTCACTTTTGCAAAATGCTCTCAGGTCCTTTTGGCCTAACATAATCCCACATTTTTTGGAGCTCACTTGCTATTTCTTCATTAATGAAAATACAGGCTGGTTCTGGGATGTCCCTTGATACCTCCTTGCTGACATGAGGTATTGATAACTCTCTTTGGTACAGTTGTTCGCTGTCAGTCCCCAATTGCTCCCTGTGGATGTGAAAACAATTTAAAAATAGTTAAGAGTCCGCTCTTAAAATCTTATATGAAAGTTGTGTACTTTGATGTATTTTTAGCAATGCCCATTGTATTACATGTTACTTGGGCGTATCCTATGAAATATTTTTCCCTCTTTCATATATTGCTATGTGTCATTACCAAAGCAAGGGGCACTAAAGAAACTAATAGTGATTTGAAGATCCCCTTGATCAACAGATCTAGTGGAGCTCCCAGTGGACTTCTTGTCTACTTGGCACCTGGGCAGCCAAAAAAAAAAAAAAAAAAAAAAAAGCTATGTTTATATCTGCTGATGGGACAGAAATGAGGTGGCATCCACACAGAAAATACAAATAGCATCTCCAAGTAGCTTTTAATGGGGACAACATCATCTTATTTAGCTTCAGACATTCAAAAGTTGGTCACTGTTTTCCTTCACTGAAAGTCAACTGGTACTTCCAGAGCATAGTTCATGTCACTCCTCCATCCTGCATAGGAAAATAACTCTGTTGTGAACCAGGCAGTACCTGTTGCTGAGAGATGTGAAAGAGCTCTTAAATTTGGTAGAAGATGAATAATTTTCAGGTAGACAGAGTCACAGAACTTAAATTAGCTTACAAATATCTCCTTGCCCATCTCTGCTGAGAAGCCACCTCCGTGGTGTAGTTGTTTGGGCTTGATGATGCTCAGAAATGCATTTGCAAATGAAAACCGGTAGAGTGAGACTGTGGACAAGCAGATTGAAAAGGATTTGTCCACTCAGCAAGGCCAACATCTCCAATCTTGCAAAAAGAAGGAAAAAAACCCAATGGCAATCTGAAAGCATGTTTCTGGGGCAGGACCTTGGCTAGGATTATGGTTGAGGCATCATTTTTCACTGGCCATCCATATGCTTTTCGAGGTTTGGTTAAGATACAGTCAATTGCATTCACGCTTTTCCTCTGAGACTCTTGAGAAGGGCATTTCTCTGACTTGCTGGAACTGTACTGGCTTGGGCCCAAAGGAAACGAAATTGAGCTTAACCATGAGCAGGGAGCCTGCTGAGATGGCAGCTGAGGTCTCTGACAAGTAGACACTTGGGGGTAGCTTCTATGGGTAAACTCTGGTCTTTCGGCATCTTTGTCTTCACCTACTAGCTCCTTGTACACATAGTCACAGCTCTAAAAAATGCCTTTGTTTTGGCTCATTTAAAAAAAGTTAAAGATTATTCATCCCTTTCTATCATGGAAATTAGAGAATGGAATATCTGGTTAGTGGCATTGTCAGGAAAGTTTTCTAACAACACAGAAAGGGTCAGGAATGGGTCAGGATCTTTGTTTTGGATATGCAAACCCCCTCCTTCTGAATGTCTCTATTTCTCTATTAGCTAGTTGGAAATTGAGGGAAACATGGGGGATTTTTAAATAAGGCTTTTTTTTCCCTCTTTATTTCAGGTTAAGTAGGATGGGCTTGCCCTTGGGAAATCCAGATTATGTATATTATATATATATTAATGTGTAAGCAATTCCCAGAGTGGATATAAGGAGAAGGAGATTCCCATTTCCCACACAACGGATATAAGAGTTTTGCAGTGCACTTGAATCAAGTAAATTCAACAGCAGGATGTTTTGTGTGTCTGGGAAGTATCCTTGAGGGTAAACTGGCTGCTTAGCACCAGGTGGCATGGATGCATCTTATGATGTTGTGCTCCTTTAGACTCCTGCTCCTCACTAGGTGAAACTAGGGGCAATTACCTTTCCAGCCACGGGTAAAGCTGAGTAAGGTTTGAAATACCCTCTCCTAATGTCAACATTCCTGTATTTGAACCTTTGCTCTGAATATTTAACACATTTGCTAATACATTTATGAGGAGTCATTCTGAGGTTTCCTGGTGGAGGGTCATGGGGTAGTAGCAGTCCTCTTGGTTCAATGTTAGGCAAACATGCTCTGTGTGGTTGCAGACTAAAGCTTCAGTAGAGGCTTTCAAAGGTTTGTAAATATTTACACACACTCCTGAATGAGGGAAAGAAGGGGAGAGCCTTTAAAAATTGAACCTGGAGAGGAATGTGAGTCAGAAAAAACAAACAGGAGGCCCGCCTGAGTCTGAAATAAATAAAGGAAGCACAGCAACAAAATCTCACCACCTCATTAATCCCATAACTTCTCCTAAAGCATTACCTCATTAGGAATTCTTGTAAATCTCATGGATTTGTTCCCATCTAATAGAGTGCTCAGCTCAGTAGTCCAACTCATGCTCTTCTCTCTTTTCCCAACCCAAAACAGCCTTAAAATATCCAAAATAACTAGGCAAAATAGGATTTAGGAGATATGTTGGTAATTCCCACATACTCCAATCTGCCTTTCTTTTAATAATATCAAGGGACTCCATCAAGTTCTCAGTCTTACTGTGTTGGGAACTTAATGAGATCTTTTCTACTCTAAGATGCTAGAGCACAGTTGAGCATCTGACCAAATGCTAGCATTTCCACCCTGGAGTATTTTTACAATAACCGGCAAAATGGCATCTTTAGGACATGTTCCCTCTCACCCAAAAGTCAATATCAAGTCAATGTCTCATGTTCTAGGTCAACTAAAGGTCAACCCAGCATGACAGATTGCAGTGGGGTTGTCTGTACCATAGAGCAATGAAATCTAAGGTTTGGGGAGATTAATCCCTCCTGGTGTGATGGTAGATGTTAGGAATCTTTGGAGGTCCAAAAAAGGCAGAGAGTTTTTGAGCGCAGGATTTTTACCTTTTTCTGCTTGATCAGGGCAATGCATGATGCAAAGGAATTTCTCGTGTGGATGAGTGCCATGTTTAAGGAAGTATTTTAAGATACTTTCAACTTAGGAAACTTCCAGCCTGAAGATCTTAGGAGAAGGGGGCTGTTGTTTGAGGATGGTTGAGTTACATTTTTGTGGAGTCACGTCCCTTCCATAGTTCCTCATCACTGATGTTTAGAGAAGGAGATTCCCCAACTCACGAGTTACCTTTGCTGGGAAATAGTCACAGTGAGGTAACCCTATATCATGCCAGACTTGTAAGTCTGAACTTAATTAAAAGCTGAAGCAAAACAAGCAGTAAAAGCCTATGTGGTATTTGGTGAAGCGTCAATCCTGCACTACCATGATGCCTGTTCCCAGGTCAAGACCCTAAGTGTTGTAGGGCCAGCTCCCCTGCTGTCTACACCAGGTTGGGACATACTTGGAGGGGAAAGTGCAGAGTCTTACCCTGCTTGTGTCCATAGTCATTTCCTTGATATGGCTAGGCTGGAGAAGAGCCTGCTTAGGAGCTTTCCCAGCTTGCGATCGTTGACATAGAGCCTGTACTCTAACTGAAGAATTCCTCCTCTGTTCCTTCTCGGATTGAGCAAACATCAGCCTTTAGGGGATCATCTTCTCCCAGCTCCCTTCAAACAGCTTCCAAAGAATATGGGCCTTAGCACTGTGAGTTACATTTCAGTGGAGGCATCACCATTGCTTCTCTCCTTTGCCCATAAGGGATGCAGAGACTGTAATGGGAATTAAATGCTATTTCGGATGTCAGAGCAGATGATGTGAATCCATCAGGGAGCTTCAGAGTTGGTGATCTGCATACAGCTCTTTGGCCGCTTTATCTCATTGCAGTTGTCCCCATGTAGCCCTCGTTTGCTGCAGCCAAGGCTGAAACGTGTCAGCTTTCCCTGGCACCTTGCAGAGTCATCCAGCAGTGTCCCATCCTTGGTGTCCCAAGCCCTGCCAGAGGCATTGCTTTTTCTCACCGCATTTCCTCTATTGCAGGCAATGCAACAAGACCTCCAACGGGAGCGACAGCTGCGACTTGATGTGCTGCGGCAGAGGCTACAACCCCTACATGGACAAAGTGGTGGAGCGGTGCCACTGCAAATACCACTGGTGCTGCTACGTGACCTGTAAAAAGTGCGAGAGGACTGTCGAGAGATACGTGTGCAAGTGAGACCCCTCCTCGCTCCCACCGGGAGCCAAGATGCCAGCAGAACCCATGCACTGTTCACAGAAGAGAAAACATTTCCCCGACTCAATGTCGCTTATATTGTAAAGACACAGACTTGAAAAAGATGGTAGGAGGAGCAAGAAATTGCAAAGTGAAAATAGGACCCTTTAAAAAAATGTAAAAAGTGGAAAGTTTTTCCCCACCAATAAAATGTTCTCTGAGAAGATAAAAACTCATTTGGGATGGTATCTTCTTCCAAAATATTTCCTAAGTTGCCAACAACATCTAGCCATCAAGTGCCTTAGTATTTTGAGAAACAAAAGTAGAAATTTTCTGCAAGGGAAGAAAAACAGCTCTTGTTGGAAACTAACTAATGCCCCCCACCCACTAAAGCCTTCCAGTGTGGGTATGGGATCTGCGCTAGGACCATCCTAGCAGAGAAAACTCCACAACTTTTCAGCAATAATTATCAGTTGCCAAAGACTTTTCTTTCTTTTTTTTCATGGAAGCATCCACTCAGGATGGCAAAAGTAGAAAGATTTTCAGGTGCATGCCTGAGATTTCAAAGTAACCGCTGTGGGAAAAGCTGTTCTCCATTCTATCAGAGCTGGTTTCAAACTCAAGTGTTCAAATAAAAACCAAGAGATGCTGAACACAGTGAGAATTGGAGACCCTAAGAAGTGCTTCATGGGCATGGCGTCCACAGGTAGGATCCATCCATTGGGTGAGATGCAGAAACAAAGATGAAAAAAATAAAATAAAAAAAATCTGCTTGCTTTCTCTACTCTTTTGGGTCTTTTGCCCAAAGATCATTGTTGCTTTACTGCACTGGGCCACCCAAGGCCTTTGAAATCTTCCAGTGCCTCTTTTCCCTCAACAAAGCCATTGCGGAACCTCAAGACACTCCAGAGCCCACAACACTGCTCAGTTCCGGCTCTCTTAAGAGCAGGCACGAAGGTTAACAGCTACCCTCCGCAGATCAAAGTGGGCCAAATAAGACCCTGACCCAGCAAAGAACCACTATCTGTGGCTGTACATATTTTCTTTTGTACGCAAAACATACAGAAATATTTATAAGATATATCTCGGCGCTTTCCTCTTATCCTCCTTGTTACATAAATATATCTCTATGTTATAAACAAGCCTTAACAATAGTATGAAATAAATGCTGAAGTTCCTGGTGCAACAGCAAAATCCTAGAATTATTATGTTTCATTCAAGGACGCTCTTTCTTACTTGGAAAGCTGTTCTAGTCTCTTCTAGAAAGGATAAGAGGCATTTGCGGGCGTGGGATAGAGAAGTTCCACTATTCCCTATCTCCCCAGACTGTTCGTTTTCAAGAGAATTAGCCAAGACAATGAAACTTGTGACTGCAGCGCTCACTCAAAAGCTTCCAGCATTCTGTAGATCCCTTCCTCCAGGTCTTTGGGCACCTAGAAGATACATTTCTGCCTCAAAGCCATTGCATGGAGAGAAGTAAAATGTGACACACTTGTGGCCCATCGTCTTTTTGAGGAATGCCATGGCCGTGATTAAGGGTGGGAGGAATTTCTTCCTGGCCAGATTTATGTACAGTGAATATATGACTTGCATGGAGCACTGTGTGGATCTCGTATGTGGAACACCCTAGAGCCCACCATAAACTCAGTTCAACCCTGTGTCATTGCTACCTTCCCTGTGAGGCCTCCTTGATGCAGTCAGCCAACCTCTTCATTCTCTACAGTATGTGCAAAGACAGCAGGCACTTTCCGAGAAGGAAACACCACTGTCTTCCTCTGAACCTTTGTTTTCACCCAGCCAGTCAACGGGAAGCAAGTGCCTATGACGTGCTGCTGCACAGCCTTCAAGAGTTGGGAGCAAAATGCCCAGGATTGCAAACTGTGGAGCTAAACTGGAGATATTTTGTTCTCCTTGGCTACTCTTCACATTACTGCAGCAGGTCCAATCTCCTCACCTCCCTCCCTCCCCTGCACGTCCTGCCAAGAGCAGACGAAAGGAGGCCTTCGGTGGGTTGTCAGTGGTTTATGTTATTGTCACCCTGTAAAAGCCTATGGGCTCCGATGTCTGCGCAGTGTGATGAGCGCGGGGTGTCCCTAGGCTGACACAAAGACAGGTTGGTGGCAGGAATCCCACTGCTGCTCTCTGGAGCCGGAGTTTGGCTTTGTTCAATATGCAAAGACATGGTCTTTTTTTGTTCTTTTAAGGCATTTTCTTTTTAATTTCAGCTTCTGATGAGGCCAAAGAGGCAGGAATATTCTGACTGAGGGAAAATTTTAGTATTTCAATTCTGCTCTGTAAGGACTCTTTTTCTTGCTCCCTTGCTGATGTATTGAGTTTTTCAGCTTGTAAAAAAAAAAAAAAAAAGAAAAAAAAGAAAAACAATGAGATGCAAGAAATGCTTTATGTGCATATTGTTTTCAGCTGCATTTCCCATCTCTGGTGTCAAAGCTCTGTTCCTCAGCTGCATTTCCCAAGTCAGAAGAATCAGTATCATTGCAAAGCATGAAAAAAAAAACGTGGGTAAACCTACCATTCATGTGCAGGACCTAAGACCATCAGCTATGACCTCTAAGAAAGCATTAGCTAGTGAGTAACATACTGCCCAGTAGCACGT
>JAUBOD010001084.1:1544608-1557483 GCA_032353885.1 Nothura maculosa | reverse complement strand
CAGACATCTTCAGGTGGCCACATCCATCTTCTCCAAGATTAAAACTGCGTCAGGGTATTGTCTTAAATATAAGTGAGGACAGGAGTGGACGACAAAGGAGAAACTTGATTTCTCCCTTTAGTTTTATGACTGATAAGACAAGGTTGGGCATGTGTGCTTTTCTTATAGACGCATGAGTCTTCTGAGCATGACCCTCCAGCTTTGGAAAGCAGAAAAATTGTTTGCTGGAATCCCTCAGCTTTGTAAGAACTGAGCTCCATTGACCCTTTGTGCCCAATAGTGTTTCAAAACATCAGGCTTAATTCGCTTGCATTGAATCTCTGCTGAAATCTCACACCTGCTTGTTATTTGAGATGATATGAGGAGATTGGATAGCTCACAGGCTAGCATGGATCTTTCCTTCAACCCATCAACCAAGGGGAAGACCCAAAGGCACAGGAGGAAACCCATCTCTAGGCAATAGAAAAAAAGTCCATTATAAATGTCCTAAAAAAGGCATTCTCTTCTATAGAGACAAAGTGAACAAGGGAAGGAGGACAACCAAAGTATTCTGATTTGCCCAATGATGTCAGCTGCTGATTAGCAGATTTAAATCTTAGGCTGAATCCTTGTTCTGCTTAGATCAATGCTGATTTTGCAGCTGATTTGCAGGACTAAGGTTTCATCACCACCTAGTATTCAAGATCATATTTTGCCTATAAAATTTAGTGTCGCAAAAAAGTCATTTTCAGAATATGTTTTAGGTGTAGTATTGTTGTTGAATGAAATCCATAGAACAAGAATGTTGAGAAACAAAATTGGGGACAAAAAAGCAGACCTAGTAATCTAGGTTTTGGAGGTCCAAATTTTCACTTTCCACCTTGTGAGAATCAAAATATCTTAAATGAGATCCAAAATCAGAGCTCTGAAGCCCTTGTTCTCTTCAAAACCAGAGCTCACAGCTCCGAAGCCCATAGTTCTTTCTTTGCTGGCAGAGCACCCACAGCCCTATAGAGAAGGACCGTCTAAGCACAGTGTGTATTAACGAAGCTGACCCCAGCTGTGCAATGCTCATGCCAAGGAACAGGAAGAATTTCTTCAAGTCTCATCATCATGCAGGATTTTGTTGTTTGCAAAAGCGAGACGTTTTGAAGGGAAACTTTTATCTGCCTTTCTCAGCAGGTGAGCACCAAATGTGTTTTACGTTCCATTACTATTAAACATATAGCCAGGCCTGATGGATGGATATCTTTCCCGGTCCATGAATCTGACAGACTGGAAGGTTGAGGAAAGGGATTTTTCAGTGCCATATGAGCTTTCTTTGACTTGAAGATGATCATTTTTTCCTGTGTGCCTCATCCTCTGAGTGAAAAAATGCTTAGGTATAAAGATGGTGTGTGACAGACAGACAGATGTATGTTTCTAGTAACAGTAGTCAGATGGATAGTTGGGTCTTTTTCCTACATTAACCTCCAAAAACCTTGACTTGGTATAAAGAAACAGGGAAGGAATCTGCCCTGTCCCCCCAAATTTTAAATACTACCTAGAAATCACTCACAGACCATATGTTTTTCCTCTCCTTTTGTGCCATAGCCCTCTTAACTCACCCTCTAGCAAATCTGCAGTACCAGATGCCAGAGTTCAAGCATAAACAGAGAGATTCAATACTTGATCTCTTTCTTTCCCACTTCAGCTCCCCTCTACTAAACCTTTCCCACATTTAGGACTCTCTAAAACTGCTTTAAGCATAAGTTGGCGACCATGTTACTCTCCTCTGTGAGGATGCTACCTTGGGTAAGGTCCCCCCTTTCCATGTGTTTTTCTGAGGCAAGAGAATTTAAAACACAGATATGCAATAGTAATAAATCTCTTTCTATACTTAACATTCCAGCACACTCACTTTAATGTCTGTGCTTATGCTATGCATAATTTACCACAGCTTAACAGTAATACCTTTTGGGGGAAGAATGACCAAATATTTATTTGTTTTGAGGAATTATGGGTTTGAGTGTCAAGTTCATAGCAGTTTCTCTTTCTCATCCTCGTCTACAACATAACTACTGAACGTGCGTGTCATGCAAGGTCCACAGTTGATCTACAGACTAAGAAAAGACAGAGATGAGGTCTTGCAGTTGGCTAGACTAGACTTCACCCTTTGCCCCAAAGGCCTTCAGTATTTTCAAGTTCTCATGTATATCTTGCAGTGAACTAGGGCTGACCTGTGCTTTTAGAATAGGAAATGATCCAGAATGTGTTTCTTCTGGGGGTACGTGATATTTTGCATATATTCCAGTATCTGCTGCTAGCTCATGGCCTGTATTCATTTGGTGTCCCACTGGTCAAGTCTCAATGGAACTATAATCACTTACATCTGTATCTGTAGCTCATGTCTGTAGTGGGCAAATATATTTGTGGTTTCAAAGAAATGCACATGTCCTTTACTTCTCAGTACATGAAGGTCTCTTCCAAGTTCATGTTTCATTCTAGGGAAAAAATCCAGCCCTGAAAAAGACCCCAAAAGGTGTTCTACAAGGTCTGCAGACTATGAGCAAGTTAAGTTTAGTCTTTGGCTGTCTTCCTTCTCTCATCTCATATTTTTTCCATTCATTTTGCTTCTGTCATGCTGGGTAAGTACTTGGATATTGATGCTTGAATCAGAGTATTTTGCTGGTTTTGAGTGAGAGTATTTCTCCCCTCAAGAAATTGCCAGCTTTGTCTTTGCTTCCTTCAGTAAAGTCTTAGCAAATAAAACCACTGGTCAGCTTTGCCATTTGGTCACGGTCAGAGGACGACATGCTGTGATGGGATTTCTTTTCCTGGGTAAATCATGCAGAGTTACTGCAAGTCAAACAAGGTGCCTGCTGAAATTCTTCTTTGTTCTACAGCATTTCAGCCAACAGTTCATCTACTTTGGTTAAGTCTGAACACTTGTCCGCACTGATGAGGTAGTTTGTGTGGTTTGTGATGGAAAGCTCCTTTCCTAGTTTGTTCCAAATTCTACTGGAGATGCTGTATATTTTCACTGTCTCTGTTTGTTGCTTGGCCAGCCTTTCCTTGTGTATATAACATCTGCTCACCAGATCTCAGATATCCTTCATCACATTTGGCCAGTGTGAGGCATCTCTAGCTTTCTGGTGTATTCTTGAGAACGCATCTGTTCCCAAAAATCTGTGTGTTAGGATTCAGCTGCGTTTCTGTCTGATTCCTTCCCATGCATCTCTGTATTTCCAGCTGGTAGAGTTTCTTTTCCCTTATGCTTTTCCATGGATTTTTATGCTGATATCTGGAGAATCTTGCCTATCTGTTCTTTCACTCATATAGCTTCTCCCATGCTCACAGTTCTAAGTAGAGTTCCATGGAGCACAAAGACTGACAATTTATCGCTCCGGACAAGTGAGGATGGCTGTTAAGGATTATTCTTGTCTTTATTTACAAATAATTCACTAGAGGAACTTGTTTGTTTGTTTGTTTTCTTTCTCTTTTAGTCCTCAACTCTTTTATTTTTGTGGCTTAACCTCTTCTACTCTGATATATGACCCTAATTTCCTCCAACCACCCACCACCCACCTCCATCTCCTCTTCTCCTCCTCCATATCTCCTCTAGATTCTTACCATGCAGTGTTTTAGATTTGAATTCATTTTACCTAAATTCAGATAGGTAATTCAAATATTGAAATATAAAAATACAGGATTACCCTCAGCTCACTGAAAAAAAGAGACAAATTCAGAGGGTATCTCAGTCCGCTTCTGGAAATGCCTCTCTTCCAGCAGACCATACAGGGGAGCCTTCAGGCAATGCACTCCTATGAGCTTTGATTTGGTGGCTAGCAATGGTCAGGATAAATCCATTATGTCTACGTGCAGTGCTGAGGATAACTTCTTCCTGCACCTGTGCAGTGGTGGGCTCAACTTTTTCACCTGCTATTTGTATTTCAGAAACACATTTCTGCTCAAATTCTACATGCTGGGAAGCAATAATAAAACTGCACAGGCCAGAGAAAACACTGACAGTTGGTAACTCAAGCGAGCATTCTCATTCAGGCTCCCACGTCTTTCATTCCTATTACAAATTTTGTGTAATTTGGCAGTGGTCTGATCTATTGTTTCTCCAGATTCTTGACCCCTGCCATGAATCTTTCATACATGACATTTTCTGTGGGCTGACAGTGATTTTGGAACACAATTAATGTTTTACTTGGGTCCTGTGGTGAGTTGTGGATGTATCTGGATGAGGGGTGACCATCTGACAGCCATTGCCTACTACAACTACTAAAGCAGCAGTTTGTATTTACTTTTATTTTAACCATTTCAATGTCAGAACTGAAAAAGCATCAAGCTGTGCAGAGGGTTTGGAGGAGGCAGGGCTCAATTCTAGCAGCAGTGATACGAGTCCTTTCTGACTTTCATTCCATGTTGCAATAGTCTCCACTTTGCCTTTCCCAGTTTTGCTTCTAGGTCATAATCTAAGTAGAAAAACAGTGACCCCAAGCACTGATCCAGCCCTGTTTTATTTTTTTATGCCTCAAACACAGACTCCTCTCATGAAACACTTCCTCCCAGCAGAGCTACGTACATACCCAGATGTTGTCTGAGCATCAGCATGCTGCAGTGGTCCCATGGGGGAAAACACGTGCTGTAACCCTCCAGAAGGGAACTTTCTTTGTCTGGCCTTCCTACATCCTGACATCACTTCTCCCCTTCTCACAGCAGGAATGCAGCAGCTTCTGAGCATTGCAGGTATGCTGGAGCAGCCAGAAACAGATTGAATTCTGGATAGAAAGCTGCTCCATAGGTCATTTTGTAGGGTTTTGGAGGTGCTAGGGGGGTCTAATTACAGCCCTTCATTCAGTCCTTTAGGAGAAGGGAGAGGCAATGAAACCAAGTGGGTCACACAGCTTGACTCGGGAGATCTCAGCTTAATGCTTCACCTGAGTTAGAAACAAAAGGAGGGAGCAAGAGAATCTCTTCCTCCCTTTTTCATCCCCACCATGAGCATATCTTTTCTATTTAGGGATCATCTCTCCTTACTTGCCTATGACGTGCACCAGGGGCCCTTGCTCTCCGCTTCTGATCAGTGCTGTAAAATAACAGAAATTAGAGCAACGACCACCCTAGACCTAGGGCTATGTTTGTGTTCCGTGTCACTTTCAAGGATCCAATCTGCAGCTTGCACTCGAAGCTCAATCCCTCTCTCCTTCTCAGCGATACTTTCCTTTATGGGATCATACTTTATTGCTTTCTTTCCAAGTGTTTCATTACACGCTGTATTAATGAACCACTAGGGGTAGCCAAATGTGTTTGGGTTGCACGCTGAACCTTGAGCGAGGATTATGGAGCAAATGCTTTGCAAACAGCTCAGATTGCTTGCAAGTAAGGCAGCCTAAGTAATCCTCCTTCCTGCCCCAACAGATGGGCTCTGGAGACAGAGACCTCCCTGAACTCAAGACATTAGGGAGACCTGGAAGGACATCAAAAAGCTCCAGAGTGGAGATCTCCATACAGCAACCTGACCCCATCCAGGCTCAACACCCGTCCAGCAAGACACACAAATGATGTTTGCCACATGGCTGTCACACATCTCAGCACAGCAGTCACCAGCCCCCCGTTGGGGCTATAAAACACGCTCTGGAGAACACTGGGAATGAGAAATCTCTCCCTGAGTTGTGAGTGAAAACGCTGGGTTGAGCTGTGGAAATAAACTACAGACACTGTTGATGTGGCCATCTCTCATGACAACTTCCCTTCTTGTGAGATTTGGGAGGAAGAAACACAACTCTGTAAACTCTTTGTCTTTGCTTTTCACCCTCTTTCAGGACCTCCTCACTGTCCGATTTATGTGCAGTCATCAACTCCAGTAACAACAGCGTGCAGAAATAAAACATAACTGCCTTAATATTGATGGGGACACAAATGTAAGGATTTCTCAAGGTCACACAGGGAGTCTGTACTTAAAGGACAAAGATGTACCAAAGCTCTCCTACACCCCTCCTCAGGGCCTTAGGTGGGCTTTTGCTTCTCCCTTTTTTATTGGACAAAAACAAACAGAGTGAAATAAAAACGTGGTAGAAGCAAGTATGCTCCTGTTCTTCTGAATTCCAGACCCAAGGCAAATGGCTGTGATGCTGCGTGGATCTCCATGGATTTGTGTCTGCTTGCAATGAGGTTGGAGCTGGCCTACAAGAAGTCTTCACCAGGCCTCATCTGAGCTCTTGGATTTTGTGAAAATCACAATGAGCTGCTTCAGCATAAGTCTGACATGCTCTAGGTGTGCCTGCTTGAGCGGGAAGGTTGGACCAGATGATCTCTAGAGGTCCCTTCCAACCTTGTAGATTCTGTGATTCTGTGACTAATACACTTCAGAATGGGGAACTCTGCTGCCATAACATGGGTAAAATGCAATCTCATTCCTTTTAGAAACCAAGAGCTAATCTCTGTTTTAAAATACACCTTTGTCACCTCTCTTCTGTTTTCATTAAGCCTAAGGAGATCCACATCACAGACCAGCAGGATGACAAGTGAATCTGCTCATTTTCTTGGGATCTGGAATGTTATGAGGGAACAAGTCTAGAACCAGGCAATATTCATCCAAGAGTCTTGAAGAAAGTAATTACCAAAATGCTGTTTCCCGTAAGAAACCATCTCTAACCAGTAGACTGATGGCTAGCAAATGCTGTGCCTCTCTTAAGATATTTTGCAAACACAGTCGGTCTTTAAGAACACAGACATAAATATATATATATGAGACTGAATCTTATACTATACACACACGCACACATATATGTGTCTTTATCTCTCTCTATATACACACGCACAAACAAACTAACATTACTTTTATTCAGAAGCCATCTCGGATCTGTCATCAAAAAAGGAGAGAGGTGTGACTGATAACAAAACAATGTAATTTAATTACACTTTGATGAAGTTCGGTATAGAGATAGTTATAGAAATTATATGGTCATAGTAGGAGAGAGTAAGTTCTGTTAAGGAACAGGCCTACAAAAGAGGCAGAAAACTAGAAATAGGGAGAGATGATATTTTTTCTACCTAGGCAAGGTTCCTTAGGAGCACTATATATCTCACTCAGTGACTATTAGGAAGGGTACTTTTCCACATATATGATGTGGAAAAGTATGAAGTGGCAAACTGTAAATGGCAGATAATTGTCAAATATTCATAGGAGTCATCTAGAGCAGAATGTAGAGATCCCTGCAAGAAGTTATCAAGAGCTGGACATACTACCTGGATATACCCTGAAAATACCCTGTTAAAGAAATTTGATTTCTTTAAATGCACATTTTCCAGATTCTGACATGACTTGGAACTCAAATTAGGAGATTCTGCAATATAAAACTTCTCATCTCGCATATGAGTTTTCAGCCTTTACTAATGGTGTTCTTAAGATTTTCCCAGCACCCACAAGGACGAAGAGCTTTGTAATAGTATGAGTTGACATTCTATAAGAATTACATGTCTCTGAGAGAAAGGCAACTTAATTATTCTAAGAGTCATCATGAAGCATGACAATAGTTGTGCCCCTGGGCTGTTTTGGAGGCATAGTACCCCATGCATTTGAGCACTGCATGCAAGAGCATTCACAGAACATGTTTTAGACTTGGGTCTATGTGTTTCCTACAGAAACACGTGCTACCAATCTGCACAATAAGGGAAAAACACCCCCTTGAATTAGCTGACCTATGGTAAAAAGAGCAGTACAATTTCATTTTGAAACGCTCGTGCTTTACCTCTTGACATGACGCCTTTCTCTATTCTCAGTCATGAGATGTAGCTTGGATCCAGGTCTAAACTCAAACCCATCCAAGGTGTGCGAGAGTTCAGATTTCAGCCTATCTTGAACGTGAACCCTTTTTAATAAAACAGGAATCTCCAGATACACCCAAACAGCTGAAAACCATCAGTAAGGATAGTGCCAATTCAGCTTTGTCAGAGGAACCTTCACAGTCCCCTTTCCAATTATTTCCCACCTCCCCAGACTCCCTCTTGCCATCTGTTATCCCATGTAACTGGATCACTTCTTTGTGGCTTGCTCATGCCCTTTACCTGATATAGTCCACTCCCGCTTTCCATTAAAGGTAGAAACATAGAGGATGTTCTGTGTGCACTAATCCTATTTCTAATCCATCCCATACTGGGGGCCCCATGCAAGCCATGCTATCAATCTGGCAGTCTGATGATGGAGCCCACATGGGAACCCTAGATAATGGATTACAGTGGAGGACATGTATTTTAAAATGTGTTTAAGATGTCTGGCAGGTCTTTAAGGAGAGAAAGAAGAAAAGGGGGGGAAAAAAGCAATTTAAGGGGAGAAAAACAGACTCCAAAACAGCAAGTGTCTCTTGTAAAGGGAAGAGGAAACTCCTTGGTTGTGCTGAGCTGCTTCACCCATTCCAAGGCATGCGGCATATGAGGAAAAATATCCTTAAAGTAGTAGAATTCCCACAACTGAGGAGAAAGAAGCAAACAGGTAACATGGCAAACACTGCACATGGTTTAAATTATCATTGCCAATAAGATCATTTATCATCAGCCTCTATGGTGAAGATTGAGATAGCTATTGCTCCTGAGGGTTGAGTGACTGAAAGAATGAATCATTTGCTTCTCTCTTTCTCTCTTATATTCCATAACCTCTGTGGCCCTGGCTGAGGCTCTCTAGAATGGTACTTGAGCTGCTCCAAGATCATTATCCCAAAATTATATCCTGGGATTCAAAGGCAAATTGTCATCACTGATGTGTCCTTGCTCACTGATGAAGGCCTTCCTCTGGCATGAAGATGGAATTATTTCTCTGTCTCAAAGAACCTAGTCACTCAGAGATGCTCCATGCGTGACCCATTCAGTACTGTGGCAATGAGAAGACTCAGAAGATTAGTACATTGTGTTTTATTCTTCAGTTGAGAAGTGTTGTGTGTCACATGAGGCCACCTACAATATCGGGGGCCATTGCTTGCCATGGAGCTTCTAAGAAGTCATGAGTTTTCCCTGTTGCCTCCTCCCTCAAGAAGTGCATATAGCAATTTTCCGTGCATCCCTGCCCTGTTTCCCAGAAGTGCAGCAGACAGGGCAATGTCTGTGATGTGCTCTGCTTAATATCTCATTAAACAACCAGCAATTTAAACCAGCCCCCTCAGAAGTGGACAGACATACTTTTCGTTATTGCCCCCAAACAAGCGGATTTTGGTCCAGCATAGTAAAAATGCACTGAATACCTTTCCTTACCAAAATTAGCCAGCCTGGCTTCTCATTTGACAGGCAGATGATTCTGGGCAATGCTGTCAAGAGCTGCAGTGCATTCCTCCCGAATAACAGCAAGGATAGAACTCAGACCATTTCTGGTAAACCAGTCGTTCTACTTACAGGCATGGGAAACATGAGCCAGGATCACAGCTTGCTCTGAGAGCGCCAAAACGCAGCATCTTCAGGGTCTGTGACCCAATCACCTTCCAGGAAACGCAGAGGAGCCCATCCCTTCTAGTGCAGTGCCCAGATCCTCATCTCTCCGACATTCCTTCCACCACATCTCTTCCAAGCAAAATCTTAAATCTGCACGATCACTTCTCCTTTCTAACCTATGCTTCTTGCTGTCTTCTGTCGGAAGCAAAATCCCTCTGATGCAAAATACAGCATGTGAGTGGCTCTCCCCAACCGTCAACCCAAAGGCAGGATAGGATGGTGGCTGTAAATTCTGCACATACACTCCGGCGAGGCTGGAGAGGCAATAGGATACTTCCCCTGGTATTTGGCCTGGTTGGTTGGGAAAACCATGATAGGTTCCTCACTTTGTGCCTTGCCTGCTTTTGGTGCTATCAGGTTGTGTGAATAATAACAAAAGTAAGCTGCTCTCCCAGGGGCATTTCTGCTGTGGTTAGTAGTACTCTTTGGGGTCCACTTACCTCCTCATCCACAAAAGAACAACACATCCTGAGCTGTACCGCAGAAATAAACATGAAAAGTGCAGTGTATTTTTGCACTGTGTGATGTTTTTGGTACGGTATAAAGGTGATGATATTGGTGAAACTGTCTAGAAATGGATGAAGTTCTGTGAGTATCAGTGACTTGGAGTCATTGCCATGAAAACTGAAGTTTTGTACTGCAAGATATTGAACTGCCTATGAGGACACCATATAACAGAGCTGATAATCTTCATGCAGCTCATAGACAGCAAAAGGAACATCAGTTTGTCAATAAAAGCTCTGCTTGCAATGCTGTATTAGTAAAGTCAGTCTCTGGCTTCAAATGAACATGAGAGTGCATGGCCCACATCTTGCTGCTGGAGAAAGGTATGGAGAACAAAGAGTCCATGGTGGTCTCCTGCAATCAGTATTGAATTGTGTATCAATTTGGAGACCTGCTTCATACTTATCACTTCAGCACTGGAACAGAATGGGAAATTGAAAATAAGGTGACTTCCATAAAGACACCCAGAGGTGCAACGTGGCGGCTGGTCTCTGCCCAGCTCATTAGCTCCATCATAAAAATCCCTCGCAGCTCTGCCAGAGTCAGCGAGCACCAGATTTACAGATGTCAATGCACAGCTCCTGTTTCAGTGCTTAATTTACTATTGAAATGAGTGAGAAATCAGGTGCCTATGCAACAGACACAGAAATACCTCTGTGGATTTGGTCGTGTACATCTGGCCCATAAATATCCAAAATGTCCCATCCCCTGTTGAGACTCTGCTCACATTTAGGCTCTCTAAGCTCTCAGTAATGCTACTGTCTGCAATAGCAGGGCCTGGTATCAGGGCAAGAAGTACAGTCCCTAAATAAATTAATTAACTATATGCAGAGAGACTATCTGGCCCTTCTTTATGATTTGATGTTGGTTATTATTTAACATACATTTTTAATCACATCACAAAGTCCACACAGCACAGCAAAGTTTGCAGTAAATCTTATCTAGCAAGTAAAAAACAAGCAGAGGGGTAGCTCATTTTCCTTTCATAACTGTGATTTTCTGCTGCTTCACTTTTTATTTATTCTGTCTACTCTGAGCTTTGTAGTGTGGACTGAGTCCCTGAGAATGGTTGTCTGCACATCAAGAAGGTCTAATAAGGTTTCAATAAGGAGTATTTTGCCTTTGAATAATTATGACTGAAGCAATGGCCTCAGTTCCCAGTGAGGAGTGCTGTAGTACTAAAAATATTATCTTCCGGAGCATGTTCTCATCTCCATGAGAAGTTGTGCATGGGTCCAGCAGGAAACCAAGTTATCTATTGCCATACCTGGACAGGCTGGTCATCAAGACCCCAGGACACCCTGCAGTGTCCATGTCCTAGCCCATTCAGTGAGATCTCAAGAAATATATCACTTTCCCTCTCATTACCCAGCCCACCAACACCTTTGAAACACAAGTCTTAGAAAACCAAGGTTTTTTTGCTCAAATTTTCCTTAAGCCACTTGGGCTCCCTCACCGCCCTTCAGCTGCATTCCTCAGTTTTAATTATTCTCCCGTTTCCCTCCCTTTATGTTGTATGTATTTTGCCAGAGGGTGAGGCACCAGTAGATTATCACCAGATGATATTACCTTTCAACCTTTTCTGCTTAGACCTTTGGAAAAGAACTCCCCTCTCGTGGCCAGCCATGACCTTTACCAACCCATGTGGGATATTACTCCCAAACTGCCACCAGGATGCAAACATGCCAGATGTTGCAACTGAGAGACATTCTGTTCCAAAGCCCCTTTTTATTACTAGTCAAATTTATGGGTTGGAGCCTGACAGGTCTGCCATCTCCCAATTTTAACCTTCTATCCTGTGATAATGGCTTAAAAAAAAAAAAAAAAAAAAAAAAGAAGGAAAAGTCTACATTTGCAGGAGGCCGGGAAAATGCATGAACTAATGAGCAGACCATTCACCACCTTGTGAGCTGGTAGGTCTGAATGCTCTTCCTTTGGATTCAACAACAAAAGTTCCATTGCACTGTATTTTCTTGCTGCTCCAATGGAGAAGGATGCTTCTGGAGAAGGGAATATTCCTGATAATAAATCTGGATCTCACAGTATCTTTAATGTTAGCTTCTATACCTGAACTTATGTGCTCTCCTTCTAATTGTGTACCAGCTTGTTGCTTTGCAGCAATGTTCTTTCCTGTTCTAGTTTCATTTGCAATGCATTGAATCTACATGCCAGGCCTGGAGTTGGGTTTCTCTGCTCTCTAATGTTCACTTGACCTTCTTTCCTCTGACTCCTAAGTGTATCTGTAGCTAGTATGTTATCTTATGAGTCTCTTAGGAAAAGGTTTTATTGTTGTACATGAAGGTAAGATTTCTATCATATAGGAGTACTTCTATTCATGGACTAAGGAGACAAAACTTCAACACAGGCATGTGCAGCCTCCACTGTATCATAAACCAGTATTTTGCAGGGACAAGTACCTACCAGTTGAGGTAAGAAAGACTTTCTATTCACAGGAGGGAGAAGGACTTTATTACACTGATCAGCAGCTCATCAGGAGACTCATGGGTCCAAGTATTAAGGGAATGAAGAGCAGAATAGCAGGACCTTGGGTACTGCTCAGATTTGGCCTAAACCTTTGTCTCACTGGTAGAAGGTCATGGAAATCACTTTCACTCCAGTTCAGAAGGTGTCTCCTTCATGTTATGCCATTCAGACCTGTCTTAGGCCCTACAGATTTCCAAGAGCTGTACATACTGTTCTTGTGATGTTCTGTTATGAAGAGTTTTTGCCATTTCCATTAAGAAAACAAAGCTCCATGGGGTTCAGAGTGGTTTGGAAAGTCACTTTAAGTAATATTAGAGACAAGATTTTTCTCACTGGGAAAAATATCAATAAAGAGCCATGCTGAAACTGGTTATGTATTTCCAATGAAGAGCTGACCCTCAAATCCTATTGGAATCAGACAAGCCTCCATTAGGTGGATT
>JAUBOD010001084.1:1502711-1516223 GCA_032353885.1 Nothura maculosa | reverse complement strand
GTTTGCTTAAGCAGGACTTTCTTGTTCCCAATGAAACCAGGGAACAGACCTTTGCTCAGTTCAGATCCACTGGTTGCAGTTCAATGAATCTATTCACCACTAGACCAGGTAAAACAAACAAACAACAACAACAACAAACCAACAACAAAACCCCGAAAGGGAAAGTTTATTAACCAATGCCTCTCTCCAACCATTACTTTTCATTTTCAGAGCAAATGCCCCTGTTTTTTCCTGCCATCCTCCTAGACCTTCCAGGCCAGAGATCACAAATATTGTCTAATTCAATATTGCAACTTTGTTAGAGGAAAAGATCTGCTTTGGAAAGAGAGATGATGTTAGCAGGGAGGCTCTTGACATCTACTGAACATATCTATGCAACTGCATTCACATATCATGCCAGTTTTCACAGGGATTTGTTGAGGCTGATTTGTGCAGAGGAGAACTTGGCTAGCAGACCAGGAAACTGTCCAGGAGATCTCTTTGTATCTTGCTTTTCAGGAGTAACTTTTTAATCCTTTTTCCAGAAGTCTGGGTGTCTTTGTCTCTGCTGGTGCTGCTGGTGGAGAGAAAAAGCTCTGGAGAAGTTAGATTGGGTTAGAAATACTGAGAATAGCACACTTCCCTTGGCACTGCAGCATTTTCATTTCACAGTGCATGCAAAGACAGCAAGTTGAATTCCAGTCCGTAACCAACAGCTGAACACTCACTGGCACTGCAAAAGAAACCAGTACCACAAATGAGGATCTGGCTTTGTTGGTGTTGAGAGCAGATAGACTTCTCTGGAACAACTGACATCAGAGAAAGATCATTCTTTCTCAAGAGAAGCAGTTACATGTATAGAAATAGAGTTAAATCTACACAAATGGAAACAGCAACAGATTCTGCAACAGCACAGCATAAAGTCCAAAACCTTACAACTTAAAAGAAATAAAAGAGGCAGAAGGCAAGGACTCTATCTGCTCAGCTCCTCAACCCAGCCTCATGTCCAAGATAACTCTACTCCATCTACGGAGCTTGCCATTTATAGGAGTCGATACAAAGATCAACTAATTTATAGCCCCTGCTCAGGACCTTTTAGGGCTCCTGTGGCATAAATAACACACTTTATTAATAAGCAGATAAGATGTTCCCCAGTTTTGTTGCTTAGACTATATTTCAGGCCAGGAATTATCTCACAGGTGAGCTCCCTTTCCAATCACTTATGATCCCACCAGCAACTCCCACAGTTACTTGCACATGAAAATAATATTAGGAAAACATTTACTGTAAGCTTTAGCTTAATTTAGTAGAATTTAGCAGCTGGAAAGAATGAGGAGGAGCCAGCACCTTGCAAAGAGCCAGCACTCTGCAGACCACCAGCAAGTGCTCCACAGACCTCAGTTTGGAAAGTGATGAGACAGATGGAAGTCATTATTTTGTTTTGAACAACATACCATCTGGGGCCAACATTTGCTGTCTGTTACTTCTGAGTATATCCAGAGAAACTCCATTGTGTTCCTTAATAATCAGTCCTGGGACCAATCTTATTAAATATTTTCCTTAATGAACTTGGCAGAAAAAAAAGTAGGCGCCTGGTCATGAGATCTGCCGATGACAAACTTGAAAAACTGCACTGCTATTGCAGAATAGATCCAAATGTGATATGCTTAGAGTTGGATGACCTTAAAGGAAGACTGAGTGAGAGAAATGGATAAGTTTCAATAGCACAGAGTAAGAGACTGTACTTAGAGACTAAGATAGAAGCTCATTGATTGGAGATGACAGCAGAAGAAGAACATGAATTAATCTATCTATCCAAGCCATTAATACCATGTGGCTTTAAAAAAGAAATGCAATCCTAAAGCATCTCAAGGAAGACTAGTTTCCAGTAGATATAGAAACATATTAACATCATGCACAGAAAGCTGTAGAGATATCATCTAACCAACTATAACCTGCTGTGAAATTTTAGTCACACAAATTCAGGCCAGATGAATTTAAGCTTGAAAAGGTTGCAAAAGGGATCATGAAGTCCACCTAATGAAGGGCTACTAAACAACTTTGCTGCTTATTTCTATGACAATAAAAAATGGAAGAATTTCTTTCAAAACACATTGTCTTGTACCTAAGAGTGTGACTTTCTTACATGAGGGTACCTTCATTGATTTTAGTGAAACTGCTCTTCACTTTCACCTGCATGGAGAAAGACTTAAAATTAATAATAAACTCCCAGACCAATTATTTTGCTTAAAAACTCCTTACTCCCTTAATACAATGAAAAAGGGGAAAGCTGCCTCACGTCTGTGAATGCCATTTGAGGTTCATAATGTTGGCATGTTCCTCTGAAGCATGGCTCTGTTGCTGCTACTGCAGCTGGCTATGAGACCAAGCAGGCAGCCAGCTGGATGGGCAGAGCTGAGATGCCAATCAGTAGATCCATGGGCCACTTAACCAGCTGCAGTAGGAGCCAGAAGACTTTTCTGCCTGTCCTCACAATATAGGCCTGTGTTCTTTTGATTTTCTGTTTGTTTTTTTTGGGGAGTCGCTGGCATGGATCAAATTGCTACTTGGATTAGAAAGATTTTGCATGATCTTCTTAGTTGGGACATGATGAGCAACTAAGTAATTGAGTATTCGCTTCCTACTGCGCAAGGTGTGATGATAGATCACTGCACATGAAGAAAAGAGACCAAGATTTCCATTTGGGAGAGGCAGTCTCCCAAATCATAGCTAGTTGCATTGTAGCCGTGATTATGGACTCCAGGAAGAATTAGAGAGCCACTGAAAGAGGCACTATGTAGAAAAACAGACATTTCCCCCCCATGCCAAATATATATTTGTATATCATTGCTTGGCTAGCAGAGATAGCACACGTACATGGATGTACGTGTCCTTTGATCATCCTAGTTGCTCTTCTATGAGCTATTCAGCCTCGGCTGTGCACAGTTTAACTGCAGTCAAGATCTGATGACATGCACATTAAATACTCTTCTTTACAAGACCAGAAGAACATGCTGGTCATTAATGAACATGCTCATTGCCAATCTGTGGAACACAATACTCCTTCTTGCTTTCCAATGCTTCTTTCAACCTTGCTTTCAAGGTTTCAACCTTGCTGCACTCTTGCATCTCACATCCACTGATTAGCAGGATTCAGTGGATTGATTTTTTTTTTTAGGTGTTCCCGTTTTATTATGAGGAGGGGGCAAAAGGGAGAGAAAAGAGGTGGTGATGATAATGATTAACACCTGCACCATGTGCCCCCGAGCAGGAAACAGCTGTGCTGTGAATAGGGATAGTGTGTTCAGTGGTGCAACTTCATTTGGAACATGTGCTTGTCTATCTCTTGCTTCACTAGTTTCTTTCTTCTATCCCTCCTTGCTCTTTCTGATGATTTTTTTCTTGTTTTTCTGCCAACAGTTACTTGAGAGATAGGCTTTCCAACTCTATTGCTCCTGGGCAGTCCTGCCACATGAACTGCTCAACGTCATCAGTGTCTGGGTTATAAAGGCTTTGAGGTACAACAGCCATATGGGCTGCCTGGAAACAGATAGTTTCAGGATTTCCAGCTCCAGAGCAGATCCACAGCATTAACTCTGTGGAGCCAAGAACATCAGCGTTAGGTTTAACTTCATGCCGTCTTATTTGTCAAGGCTTCTAGTTCTCCCACGAATCAGGTAAATGGGATTCTGGAAATTCTGATGGTGCTTCTCCTAAGGCAAGATAAGAAGAGTCAGATCCAACAGGCCCCAAAGCTATGAAAGTAATGGTCACTGGCTAGGAGCGATTTCTGTGCTTTTGAGATGCTCCACACCTCTAGATTATAAAAGCTGAGAGCCTCCCTTGGAGCCAGGGGAATTTCCAAAATACCTGTGGACAGAAATGGCAAAGGAATGTTTCAGTATTTGATTAAGGTGACTTCAAGCATACTTTGCATGACAAAGAGAAAGCTTAGCACATTCAGACTACTCACAGAGAAGATTTCTCATGATATGGCAAAGCAACCAATCTGGGAAGAAACTTTGTGTCTCAGGTCACTTGGTCACCATCCTTTTATTTCATATTTACTATATGGAAACGAAAATCAGAGTTGATGATTATCATTTAGCACAGTTTTGACAACAGGGAATGATGTTCGTCACACCTTGAGAGAACTGCTTTTGTATTTGACTATCCTAGCTGTGGAACAAAAAGACCAATGCCAGGCAAGTACATAATTCCTGCAAAATTCCTGCAATATATGACTGTTGAAAAGCCCACGAGGCCAAGATGAAGAGTTCAAAGCACAAGTCTTGGACTGAGATGCTATGCAAAGGTTGTACAGTGTTGGTTAGATGGCTGGGATGTAGTTAGCACATCTACTGGGGATCATGATGCAATCCATAATCCACCACTCCTCAGTCGATCTCTGAGAGATGGGTTTGCCTCCTCCATCCCTAAAAGCATTATTTCTATACCTTATTTCAGATGGTAAATTTCTATTTCAGGAGCCTGTGAGTAGGCAAGCTGCTCTACACAGCCCCACAGAAGCTAAACTAAGAAGAATGACCATCCTGGGACAAGATTGATTCATTTGGCAGGTGTGTAGAAAGCTTGCTTTACCTTGCACTTTGCTTGTTTGCAACTCATTCTGCAACAATCCACAACACAACAAAACAATACTCTTGTACTTTTAGATTCTGGCTAAAACATCAGCAATGTCAACAGCAGCATCTCAGGACCTGCCTGGAAAGGTCTTTTCTTCTATAGGATTTTTAACTTTTTTTTTTTCTTCAAAAAGAGGGTTACACCTCCTGGTGCAAAAGCCCCAATTCAATACAAGTATATTAAGTGCAAGAGACTAGCAGAAATTTCTGTGGTCTTCCCACATATTCGCTTGGGAAATTCAGACATATTAGCAAAAACCACAGTCTCCAAGGACATTCCTGTCTCTGCAGGAGAATGTGCTTGTTGAGCCAAGGAAAGACAGAATCACCATCTCTGAATGGAAACAGGTTGTTTTCCAGGACAGTGAGGGAGGGACTTAGGCTACTAAAACCTTCCTGATTCCAGGTAATGTCTGAGTCATTAGACTTGTCTGAAGACCAAAGGCTTAGGGGTGAGTGTGGACTACCTTGGTATCTCCCTGCTCAGGAATTTTTTTAGCAACCAACCTTTGGCAAAATAAATTAAAAAAATCTTGGATTGTGTTTGAGATTGTTTTACTGCAATTCAGCTGCACTGAACAGTTCTGGCCTTCCACGTAATGAATTGAAACAATTGCTTGGATGTCCATGTCTTTTAGAACTTTGGGAAATGGAGTACTACCCTATTACGCATCAAGTTACTATACATCAGCTGTTCTGTAGTGGCTGACCAAAGGATTCCCATGAACTTTGAGGTAAGAGTATGCAGAAAAGCCATGCTGTGTTAGCACTTGAGGTAGTGATCTGCAGCTCCCATGTATTCAGGAGACCATGGTGCTCTATCTGCAGTGGCACCAGAACACGAACTAACAGATGAGAGGAGGGAGGTTTGGTAGGAAGAACACAGGGCCTCGGGAGGCTGTTGGAGTGCACTGGAGAATGGAGGAAAATAGGAAGTATAAAGGCTACGTCCTGGTTTTGGGAGACAGTTGTAGGGATGAGGAGGGAACAAAATATATTTGGAGGTAGGGGATCACACAGCCCTGCTGAAAAGAGCTTTCAGAAAAGGGGAGGAGGTAATTAAGATCCAAAAAAACTTATCAACTATCAAAACTACCAAAAGAAAAAAAAAAGGTGACGGAAGGGGAGACTGAGGGGGACTGCTTCATAATGTGGACTAAGGCCTGTCTTATCTCAGCTGAAAGGACCAGCTATGGGAAAATGTCATCCTAGCAGTATCTCATCTCTACAGCTCATATACTGCAGGATTTACGGCTCCACAATGAAGAATGAAACAGCTACAGCTGTTTGGCTCCATAAAATAGTGTAAGGACCATTTTCCAGGCTGAAGCATGACTGGCACAACATATGATGCCCATGCAGCTCATAGAAGCTTAGCTTCTATCTCAGAGTTCCTCCAAACTTACTCCTGGAAACAGTCCTAGAGTGATGCTGCCTCTGAACCATGCACAGGAATTCTGTAGGAGAGTGATGTTTGAAAACAGCTAAAACTGTGCCAGGGAACATCTAGTAGGAATGATCATGTACCAGTTTTGGGGCCTACATCACACTTCTTTTTTGCTAACTGGTATAGACACAGTTGATAGGTAGAGGCGAGGCTATAAGTGCCTGATGTTTGTGTCACCTCCTCCATCCTTTTCACCTCATTAGAGGTTCTTTCCAAGCAACAATTAAACGAAAGGTCTACTGGCTCTCTGGGTGGAAAAGGCTTATCCTTCCTAATAAACAGCTCATGATGAACATGCCAAAGGAAAGGAAACTGCCAAATGCTTTTACTGACAATGAAAGATGAACAACTAGAGAACCAGAGGAGATGTCGTTAACCTGAATTGCACTTTTTAGTATCTTGAGTCTAAACACGACACCTAACACAAAGTTGCTTGCCAGCTCTGTGGTTGGACTCTTTGAAATCTTATGCTTGGTTTGGACCTTCTGAGCTGTGTGATCAAGGGACTCTTTGTGTGGATTTAGACTTCTCTGTTACTGGGAATATTAGAGACTTCAGGTAGGCTGAGCCACCTCCAAGCTATGCGTCCAACTGCTGTGCTGGGTCACATCTTGCTATCCCTGTCTCTTGAGTTTGAAACTTCTTACTGCCTTGAGGGTCATGGCCAGGTTCTCTTGAATCTCTTTGCAAATCCACTAATTAATTAGACTGGCTGGAGCTTGACACCCCTTCCTCCCACAAGGATATGGCTGTTCTGGACTGCAGCTGACCTCTCCAGGGATGCATCATGGATACTGCACGTAAGATAACTGCCAAGATAACTCTTGCAAAGGGTCCCTGAAAATGCTATTACTCTGATTGCCTCCCGGTTGACCTACAACACTCACCATCACAGGACAAACAGACAGCTCCTGTAAGCCAGGAAGGTAGAGTCATTCACCAGCCTTTATGCAGACCATTGAACATCTGGTTGCTGATGGGAGAATGAATAAGCTAGAGGGCTGATATGAACCAGATTGTTTGCACTCAGTCCAAAAATTCCTCCACAAGCTTCTATTGTCGACTTTTGGCTTATCTTTCACACATAGGCTCTCTGGGCACTTTCTGGAAAACCAGTACAAATACAGATTCACATCAACTGAGAAGCAAGCCCCGTCTAATGATTTGTCATGGTCACCCTCATTGCACTGTGCTATCCTCTGATCAATTGTGGGCTTGTTTAAGGACATTCATGTTCATGTCATCGAAATGAGGCTATGTGCTCTCCCAAGCTCCAAAACAAGTGGAACAAGGAGGAACAGATAGAATGAAAAGTGAAAAGGATTGGTATTGGGAAGAAGTCTGGAAAGGAGGAAAGAAAGATAGCCAGAGACTATTTCAGGAGTGATATACCAAGCCCCAGCATACTCCTATGCCTTTACATTGGTCACTGGGGTCAAGGTCCAGGAAGGGGCAGCTTTCTCCTATCTACAGTTTTGCCAGAGCCTGGGGATTACTCCAGAATAGAGTTTGGCAAGTAGGTAGATACTAAATCCTGAGCCCGTTCTGAAGTTGAGGAATTTTTTCAAAGTCCCTTTCCCCAAGAACAAGTAAATAAAATAGTCTTGGCCCAGCAGGAAAGAATCCCAGTTCTGCTGCCCTGTTTCCCACTGGAAAGGTGAGTCACAACTTCTGTACAAGACCCACTGCAAGAAAAAAACCCTGCTTCCTCTCCATGACTACTTTTGACATGTTCAAATGATAAATTTTAGAAAAGACTTATGTTATTTAAAATATATTTTAAGATTGACTGATGTCTTGGCTGTGTTCAGTATTCACAAATATCTCTAGCAAGGGAAGGGTGGGTGTCTTCAACCAGCCATTCCTGATGTGACCTATAAAATTAAACCCCAGGATTTTTGGAACAACCACCAAGCATAAGTCCCTGGAAAAGTCAGTGCCCAGTATCCACCTAATTGAGGGAAAATTCGAAGGAATTCCAGAAAAAGATCTATCATGAGCTGCTATGAGCTTATGACACTGTAGAAAATGTGTCATATGCAGAGGGCAAGAGACAGAGCACATCTATAGCATTAACAACATCAGAATGTGATCCTTGCTCTCCAACACCAACACTCTTTCTCTGCTTTGCTTTCCATGCAGCTGCGATATAGATCCCTGGATATTAATGATTACTTATAATGACTTCCCAAGGTGTAACCCTGGCCCAAGATCTATATTTCTTCTGACTCAGGCCAAATACACCAATAAAGGCTTTTCTGTAGTAGGGAGAACAGCATCTTCTTTTTACTATTGCCATGTCAAGATACTGAGGAAGATGCAAAGAAGAACTTAAGAGTTCCTTTGCCTTAAGGAAGATTCAGGTTAGACATGAAGAAAAACTTGCTAACAAAGAGTAGGACTCTTCAAGCATCTGTTTGAAGTTAGTTTTGATTCCAGCACTGGAAGTCTTTCAGCACAACCAGATAAATTTCTGCTGGGAATGACAAAGGTAGAATTGATCCTCTTTTGGTCCAAATAGACAGGCCAAGTGATGCTCTGAGACGCATTTCAGTCTCACTTCTCTATGGTTTCACAAAGCATCTTTGAGTCTAGTGCAAATCCTTCATTCCTCTTAAAACAGTGTATAGACCTATGCAGACATGAGAGTGGGAATGTGTGTCTTTTCATGGGGATGAGGAGAATCTGTACTTTCTTTTTTTAAGAGAATCTCAAATATGCCTCTAAGATCAAATGTATTGTCTGTACAGACGGTCACGCCAAGGCCTTATGATGAAGACATGGGTCATGATGGTCAGGAGACTGATGTGTCATTAAATGGACAATGACCACAGCCATTTCTGGCTTTAAGGATTGAGGAAATGATATGGATCTGCAACTTCATATCCCCGCACAGGGGAGGAACTCACAGCATTATGTTTCATGGAATCCCTTGAAATTGGGAATCCTTGAAGAGCTGCAAGGAGAGTTAATATGCTTTATTCAGTGCATAAAATAAAGCTGTGGAGGCTGAAGGACCTCCTGAGTCAGACAAACAAAATGCTGCTGGTGTCAGTAGCCTGCTAAAATTCCCATTCACACCACTAAAACTCTTAGAAGGCTATCACAGAATTTCATTTATCTGATGTTTTGAAGTCTTTAATTTTTCCACTTCAAATGCAGCAATGACCTAGTTACACTCATTTGTATCTGCGCCTACAGAGATCTATAATGTGAATACCTCATCTCTTTCTCCCTCACCTTTGTCACACACAACATAGAAAGCTCACCTCTCCCATTTAGCTCGGGAGGGACTTCAGCCACTTCAGCCCTTCTTTCTATTTGATAAACTCAATTTTAATGTCTAAAACTAAAAAGGGAAATATGTAGGTAAAAAATCAAGATATGTCAAGGAATAGTCAGCATGGATTCACCAATGGGAAATCACGCTTGACTAACCTGATCGCCTTCTATGATGGAATGACTATTTGGATAGGTGAGGGGGGCACGGTGGATGTGGTCTACCTGGACTTGAGCAAAGCTTTTGACACCGTCCCTCACAGCATCCTTCCGGGCAAGGTCCAGAGGTGTGGGATAGATGAGTGGACAGTGACGTGGATTGAGAACTGGCTGCATGGCAGAGCTCAGAGGGTGGTGATCAGTGGCTTTGAGTCCAGTTGGAGGCCTGCAGTTAGTGGTGTCCTCCAGGGGTCAGTCCTTAGTCCTGTCCTGTTCAATTTATTCATCAAAGACCTGGATGAAGGGATTGAATGCTCCCTCAGCAAATTTGCTGATGATGCAAAATCAGGAGGAGTAGCAGATATCCCAGAGGGCTGCACTGCCATCCAGAGGGACTTGGACAGACTGGATGACTAGGCAATGAGAAACCTAAGGAAGTTCAACAAGGGCAAGTGCAGGGTTCTGCACTTGGGAAAAAATAACCCTGGATACCAGTACAGATTGGGGCTTGACCTTCTGGAGAGCAGCTCTGCAGAGAAGGACCTGTCATTCATGGAGAATGTCCAGATAGTCATGAGACAGCAGTGTGCCCTGGTGGCCAAGAAAGCCAATGGGATCCTGGGGTGCATAAAAAAGAGCATCTCCAGCAGGTTAAGGGAGGTGATCGTCCCCCTATACACAGCTCTGGTATGTCCAGTTCTGGGATCCCCAGGACAAGAGGGATGTGGAGCTACTAGAGAGAGTCCAGCACAAGGTTATGAGGATGATCAGGGGCCTGGAACATCTGCCCTATGAGCAGAGGCTGAGAGAGCTGGGCCTGTTCAGCCTGGAGATGAGAAGGCTGAGGGGGAATCTGAGCAGTGTCTATGGACTCCTCAAGGGAGGGAGTGAGGAGGATGGGGTGGCCTCTTTTCAGTGGTGCCACTGACAGAACTAGAGCAAATGGCCACAAACTGAAGCAGTTCCACAGGAACTGTAGGAAACATTTCTTGACAGTGAAGATGGCAGGATCCTGGAATAGGCTGCCAAGAGAGGTTGTGGAGTCTCCTTCTCTGGAGATCTTTAAAACCTGCTTGGACGCAGCCCTGTGTCACCTGCTTTAGTTGACCCTGCGTGTGCAGGAGAGTTGGACTAGATGACCTCTAAAGGTCCCTTCCAACCTTAAGGATTGTATAAATCTATGATTCTATGTGTAATTGCAGGTCATTGTTGACAACATTGGCAGTAGCTCTTAACATAATGTCATCTAAAACTAGCTAATTTTCTTATTAGTATAATTATAAACCATTTCCTTCCTTCCTGTTCACATTCCCTCTCTCCTCTAAGCTGAAAGCAATGATTTCTGTAATTATTACTGCCAAGCTCTAAAAGCTCAAAATAAATAAAATCCGGCATGAAAAGTGTCTTCATTTACCATGTCTTTCAATGGCTTATTAAGTATTTCACACACAAACCCTTACACCCACACCCACACACATGCTCACACAGGAATGTCTTTTTTAACATTACTTTATATGTCTCCCCCAATGCCAAAGAATGGGTAGAGGAAGTTAGAAATTTTTTCTGGATCATGAGACTGATGAGACACAATCCAAAACATTTGAATGCTGAAAGACAGAAAAACCTGTCAAGTCAAACAAAGGTGGCTTCTGCAGATGTCATATTATAAATTTATGCTATATTTTATGTCTTGAAGTGCTTTAAGACAGGGGCTATGATTTCTTACTCATTTTTACAGTTCAGCTAGAGAAGAAGGCAGTAGCCAAACCATGTCAGTAATATAACAGTTTTGGGGAAGGAATGTAAATTAAGATTGAAATTTAATATAAACACAATCCGATCTTCTGGCAATAAGTCTGGAGGGATTCATCTCACCTGTGTTTGGATGTCTGCAGTGTAGTCATCTCCATCTGAGCTGGATGCTCTGAATTCTCTTTATAGTCAAAGGGAAGAATTGAGTGCTTTTCGCAAATCATTTAATCTACTTCAGATATCTACTAGAAATGAGATGAATCATACTTTGTGAATGCCTGCTTCCACTAGTTAAAAGAGTCCAGATGTCTAATTAGATAGTGATACTTCCACTGTAAACATGCAGGGTGGAGTTTATCGCATATAATATATATTCACATTATATGTACACCGTTTCCTCCAAGGCAGAATTGAGGTTCCCACTCAGCTCCATGTAGTTCCTGGTGCAAACCTGATCAATAGTGCCAATGGAGTTTTAGGGTGAAATACAAGCAGATGTATATTTTATTTATATTGCGTGTATTAATATCTTATATAAATATTTTATATTTACTTTGCTTATTTTCTTTATTTATTGTTACTCTTGTCTGCACTGACTATATCCCCACTAACTGTCATGAAAGCCTAGATTCTCAATTGAGATATGAACATTCACCCACATGATCCCATTATGATCTGATATGATCCCATTCCTAACATTAGGTGAGATGAATGCCAATGAGATAGTATTTTTCCATGAGGACACATCAACAATTGCTATATCCCATACTATGTTTTAATGATCCTACTTGCTCCTAATTTTACCTCATAACTCAAATGAGATAAAAATTGATCTCTCGAATACAGAAATAGGGGCTGGGTTGCTCTCACTGTATGGAAGCTGACAAGAAATAGGTCCAAGTTCTTGCAAATTTTCTTATTTCATGGAGATCTGATGTATTAATACAGATGTCACAAAATCTGGCCCCATGAGGACAAGGTGTATCTAAAAAGCTTGCACATTTTGGCATCAGTTCTGTGCATCCTGGCAGCTAGACAATGGCTTCAAATGACAGCAAATTATCCAGATAGTATTAGCTTGTCTCAGCCGAGATGTGGTAGCTGTCTGTCTATGTACTGAATTAAAAAATGAAAAGTTTCGTTTAGGTTGCTGTGACTAAAGGGATTTCTCACAGAATGCAAAGGACAGGCTGCACGTGTGGCCTGGAGCTCATAACTAAAGACTTTTGGCCATCCAGAGCTTGACTTAGGCCATGCTTTGAGATAGCATCACTTCTGGTTTCAACACCATCACCTCCAAGTCATTGGCTGGACAGGCACACACTCCTGAGTCACCAAGGATAAAAGTGGTTAGACAGATGGGTTAAGATGAATTCTTGCTCTTCTTGGTGTGGGATGCTTTTTTTTTCTTCTTGGACATTGTGAAGTCTTGTCTGAAAGGCTATGTGGTACGGCAAACGTCGCAGATGTGAGCAGCAGATTGGAGGTATTTCAGCACAAAATCTTAGCCCGTTGGCCTTTCCCTCTTAAGCCATCATTGCATTATTTCCTATTCATACCTTTCTTATAGAAAGCCAGAGAATACATTGTGCTAATCTAAAGCCTCAGGCACACATCATGGAGTTGATGGATTAGGTCTGACAACTTAGCATGTATGATTGAGTTGTGGAAACATCCGTTCAAAGCCACATGAGCACATCTGATTTGGCAATAATAATTTAAAAAAGAAAAAAAGAAAAAAAAGATCTAAACATTTGCTACATATAAACTGAACAAGGTGCTTTGTTTTATATCCCGAGTGGAGTATTGCAGTTTATAGCAGATAGACAAAAAACATATGTGAATCATCATGTAGATTATATTTATATTGCCTAATGCTCAGGTTTGTTTGGTTGGCATTAACAACAACTCATGGCTTCCTTTCCTATAATGCTGGTTTACTTTTAATAAAATCTTGCACTCACATCAACTCAGTGAGACATTCTCATGGGGTGGAGTCAAGGGCAGAGAATGAAATCTCTGTGAAATTCATTTCAAATGTTATTCTCCCTCCCAGGGTAGCTCTTATTTTTTCCCATTAAAAGCAAATAAATAATAAATATAAGATACCCACTGATTGCTTTTGATGAGTGAACAAACAAAATAGGAGAACAGAAAAAGAGGAAATGAAAAAGGAAAGGGAAAGGGAAAGGGAAAGGGAAAGGAAAGGAAAGGAAAGGAAAGGAAAGGAAAGGAAAGGAAAGGAAAGGA
>JAUBOD010001084.1:1492369-1502611 GCA_032353885.1 Nothura maculosa | reverse complement strand
GAAAGGAAAGGAAAGGAAAGGAAAGGAAAGGAAAGGAAAGGAAAGGAAAGGAAAGGAAAGGAAAGGAAAAAGGAAAAAGGAAAAAGAGGAAAAAGGAGAAGAAAAAGAAGAGAAAAGAAGAGAAAAGAAGAGGAAAGAAGAGAAAAGAAGAGGAAAGAAGAGGAAAGAAGAGAAAAGAAGAGAAAAGAAGAGGAAAGAAGAGGAAAGAAGAGGAAAGAAGAGGAAAGAAGAGGAAAGAAGAGAAAAGAAAAGAAGAGAAAAGAAGAGAAAAGAAAAGAAAAGAAAAAAGAAAAGGATAAAGAAAAGAAAAAGGATAAAGAAAGAGTCCAGAAAAAGGCTGAGAAATGTTTATCTTGTTTCTCCAAAGGTTTTTTCCTAAGATTTGCCTGAATTACCATTAATCATGGCAATTTTCATGCCAAGAGCTGACAATGAATACCAGCAGGCAAAATTTGCACCAAAGACCTAGAGCATTCTACAGCTCACTAGAAAACAGTTTAGTCTTTTGTGATAGTGATAATATTTGGAGCAGAAGATGGGAAGACAACTAGGAGACATTGTGGAAATCTTGTGGAAGTGAGGAAACCTGACAGACTTGGAGGCAAATGAACTCAAATTTGTTTGTAGGTTTTTGGGGCACATCATATGAGGATGGTTCACCTCATCAACCAGTCAAAACTAAGCTTTAATAGACAGCAGATGCTCCTCAACTGCTAATGTATGGGTAGCAAAAGGGCTACAGGCTTGTTCTAGAAGTAAGGAGCTGGGTGAAGGAGAGGAGAGAAATCTCATATATCACAGATTTCACATGTGCTGAAGGAATCTACTATAAGACATCAGCCACAGCAAAGTGCAGTGGAACTGAGATGGCTGAACACCAGAATGTGAAACACTCACCACTCATAGATTTATCACAATCTGGTAATGCTGGACTTGATGCCTCAAGAAATATCTGCACTTCTTCCCTCCTGGTGCCCAGGCCTATATTTGTGTAAGAAAAAAAAATCTAGGAGGATGAACTTTTTCTCAAGAGAAGAAGTGTGTTGTGGTTCTGGCTACACACTGGTGGGCTTTTTGGAGCTAGAAGAGAAGCGATGCAAACCTTGGTAAGACTCCATGGCACATTCACGCAATATTTTTGGAGAGACATCTTGATCTCATTCTCACAAACAAACTCATCATGTATATAAAATATAGCTCTTGGCTCTGAATAGCTCTTGAACAACTCGAAACGTGCTCAACTTAGAGCTTGGTAAGTTGAAGTGCCTTGTTCATCCTCAGAGAATGAATGGAAAACCCATGGCAATCTTTCAAAGTGCCTCAGTGCAGTCCTAAAAAGCCAAAAATTTGAGGCTGGGAAAATTTCCATCTCCAAGTATTTCCATAGTACCACAGAAGATAGGGCTGGAGAAAGCATTAAGATTTACCCAGTCCATCCCTCTGGATCAAGGCAAGGTCAATTATTCTTCATGCCAGAATGCTGGTTAACTAATACCAATGACCTGGGAATTGCAACGTTCCTCTGAGGATGGCACAGAATGAACAACCACATTTGGCAGACAGGAAATAGAAGTACAGGAAAATTAAGAGGCTTTCCCTTTTTTTTCCCCGCAAAGAGACACACTTAGCCAAGATGATTAAAAATGTCAGGTTTGGTGACTACCAGTCCTGGCATCCAATATGTCTCCTTGCATCCCTTCTTCTAAGCCAGACATCAGTGTGTTTTTCTTAATTTGCTACCAAGGATTTCATTTGCACTGATGAGAGCAGTGAAATGGGTTTATCTCACAAAATCATGTTTTGTTCTTCATCTTCTTTATCAAATCCATGGAAAACAAACACCTATATTACCTTTAATCTCCACAAAACCAAGCAGTCCCCTTTGCTTCTTCTCCATTATAATAATGTCAAATCAGCAGTTGCAGGAGCAGAAAATGGGCTTTGCAATATGTCCATCTGTTAGGAAAATCATGGAGTAGAAAGACTGTATTGGGGGATCTTTTTCCTTTTCAGTGCTGTCACTCAGTTGGAACGGCAGGTCGCTAAAATAGTTAGGAATAACCATTAGTAGGAGAAGACTTTGAAACTATTCCTTGTTTATACATTCACTGGAGGGTCTAAATCCTGGTAGGGCTTAGAAAAATCCACCGTTTTCACTAAGAAGCTTTCAACTCTGCTCAGGCAAGAGCTCTGCAGCACAGGATAATAAATAAATGTCATGCCACATGTATACACATTTTCTTCTAAGGCTGTTTTCAATTTCTACTTTTAGGCATGTTTTGCCCTGATGGCTCCCTTTGTGGGCTGTATAAGAACCAGCTTCAGCACGTCTCTGAAAGCTTTCCAAACAGAAAGCTCATTCATGTCCTCAACTGTGAGATGAGTAACAGTCTAAAGCCATCTACCTTAGCAGCCATAAGTATGAATTGGAAAAGATCCTGTCCACCATCCCGCTATGTTTTTTTTTTCTCATGGTGATAATATTCTGGAGGAATACATGGCTTGAAAACAATGCTAGGAGAAGGGCCCTCGAGAGCCAGGTCTTCCCAACTCTGAATTTGGCAGCAGCAGCCTGGCCTTCTTATTGTGGCTTTATTTTTCCAATAGGGATGCTTTCCCTCTTCAGCACAGGGCAGCAGAGGTGAATGCTACCTTTATGCCAAAATAGAGCAGTACCATAACCTAGTAAGTGCTGGAACTATTTACCTTAATCGTCTTATCCTTGTCCCTAGGACATTGCTCAGAAATATTGCATGACCTTCAAATTTTTGCATTTAGGCTTTCTGTAGTAAGTGTGTCCTTCAAATGATTTAGGTTTCCATTCCAGGCACCGGAGGAAGTAACAGCAAGTAAATTAGCAAAGATCTCAGGCCTGCCTAGTTCCTGGTGGCCTCAGCATTTTCTGGACTAGAAGTGTAGACTATTGATTATCTTGAAGCAGACTAGTCTCCAAACCACCAATCCAAAAGTTTTGAAAACTCATGCCATGGTCAAAGATGGACGTATAAGATGGATGCACTCATAGAAAAGATGTAAGGCAAAATCCTCAGGAATACTGAGTATGGACTTGACGCCACTGATCCTCAGGTGTGTTTTACCTGAAGTGCAAGCAGAGGCAGTCCTGTTGTCACCATGCCACTCATAATCACTTTATTTTCCTCGAGGGAATTTAGTCACACAGAAGTGATAGACCCTATAGTTACGATGGACATTAGGAACACGATCAGAAGGAAGCTTGCTTGTCATAATTTTTTTTTTATATTTTCATCTTGGTTGTGTTTTTCTTTAGAAGAATAATAAATTGTTGTCCCTTCCCTCTCTCTCTTTTTTTTAACATCATATTATAGCAATAAAGCACCCTGGTGTGAGATTTTCTGGCTCTTGATAATAGCATGGATGGATGAAGGCAGAGGCCACACTGCAGTACACCTCCAGGCCACGTACTAATGGGGCCCATAAAAAACACCTTGTCATGTCTTCTGGCTTGCTTGTCAAATGGTTTCCAGATTTAAGACCCCTAAATAGAGTCTTTCAGAAGATCTACATCCATTAGGTAACATCAAAAGCAATTCTAAACATGTGAAATGGGACCTGTCGCTTCAAACTCACAGAGACATACATCAGTGAGCTGTTTCTAGCATTTTCCTTTATATTGGACAAACTCAGGACAAAAAAAAAGACAGAAAGACAAAAAGAAAGATCATAAGACCAACAGAAAGAAAGAGAAAGAGAAGAGGGAAAGAGAAAGTAGGTACTTTCTGGCTATCTGAAGTAGATAACGAAAATAGTTTACTCTTAGCTTATTATTATGTCAGTCTATGAAAACAGTCACATGATCTGTCTCTGGAATTGTCTGTATCTCTCTATGGACAATGAAAGGACTTTCTCGGGAGCAGTTCCAGTGGTAAAGCACCCTTTATGCATTGAATCTAACAGGATGCTGCCTTTAGTAGCCAAGGTCTTTCTGACATCCATTGCAATTCAAAGAGAAGGCTGGGTAAAAATAAAGCCCACTGTGGGTACGGTCCCATTTGTAAAATAAGACTAGTAACACTTTGTTTCTACTCTCTCCTGTCTGCTTTGTCTGTCTCTGATGAGATTTTTTCTCATTGTGTTCAGTCTAGAGCACCTTGAAGAACACAGACTAAGTCTTGGTTCAGGTTAGCAAGTTCTCCTCTAAGACTACTCCTTTGCAAAAAGCAATGCTGGTGGAAGATATGCCTTCCAATGCACAATACTGCCTTGTCCTGTCTGCATCAAGATGCTTGGAAACAGTCAACAAATTTGATTTGAGCAAACAGAAAATATAGTTTCTCTAAACTATAGTCAGCATGTGGTCAATAACTTTGGGAAACATCCTACTAAACCTTAAGCAACATGTGATCTCAGAAAACTAAGTGGAACAACTTGAGACATTCTCTTTACATTGTAAAGAGATGCTAGTATCACAACACTGCACAACTATATTGAAATATCCTTCTAGCAAAGCTGAAGCATCAAGATGGTTCTTTTGAGAAACATTGCAAAGAGCTTGTTGGAGGTATAGGAACTTCTGCAGAAGGTTTGTGCTGCCCTTTTCCCAAGGAATGATTTTTGTGTCCACCTGGGTTGTGAGAGACTCATCACTTCACTCCCAAGAGAGTGATATATTGTGCAGTTCAGCAGGAAATCCAAGTCACAATATCATTAAAAAGAGGTCTATAAGGATGAAGAGAGGTCATCAAGGCCTTTCCTTTGCCTCAAGGCAGGATCAGTTGTTCCTAAGCCATTCCTGACAGATGTTTGTATAAAAATAATACTAATATCTCAATTGGTTAAAGAATCATAGCCTTCCCAGGAAATCTATCCCAGTGCTTAACTGGCCTTACCATTAGCAACTTTCCACTCATGTATAACGGAGCTCTCCCAGCACTCAGTTTAAGACCATGGCTTCACATCTTGTCCCCTCAGGATATGGAGAACAGTTTATTCCTTTCCTCTTTATAGCACTTTTTTTATATAGTGCAAGAATGCATCCATAATTCCCTCTTAGTGTATGTTTGATGTCCATGCCATTGCCTAAACTCAGCTGTGCAATGAGCTTCCAGGCATTCCAGTGGGGTTTACACTCACTTATGGCACTGCTAAGTTCAGTCCTTCCTTTGTCTCGCTCCTGGTCATTAACAGTGACACAAAAGCTGTTAGGTCTCTGCAGCACAAGGGAGGTAGTGAAGCGTTGCTGCCTGAGGGCTTGTGGCAATGTGGCATGGTGCTAGTTAACAGCTTGTGCAAGTGTACAGATGCAGACGGTCTCCTGGGCATGGGTGATGCTAAACTCAGTTCTGCTTGGCCAGCCGATGTCACTACCAACTTTACTCATACTCTGTCCTGGAATCTATAAACCTCACTGACTTTTAAGGTCCCTGATCCTTGAAGCCTGATTCTGATTTCTCCTGAACTCATGCCCTGTGAAGGATGCTTGTGAGCTACATCTACTGCATGCATTGAACAGGGCTGCCCACATCTCCACCCATTAGCCCACTGCACCACTACAGAATGGAGTAATGTTTACTGCCTGGTCCAGGGGGTTCATTTCACCCACCCCAGACTTGCTTAGGTTGCATAAATATGAGTTGAGCACCAGCTAGTTGATGAACCCACTCCAAGTCTTTTCCATTAGATAACTTGGCTGAGGTGGTCTAAAGGTCTGCATGTTTGCAGCATGGCTGGTAAGCAAGTCCAGCCTAGAGAATTGCCTTGAACCTGCACTAAAGTCACAGAGTCGAAGCTCCTACAGTGCCTCTCTTTCTCCTTCTGCCCCCACTACTTTGTCTGAAGTGGCCACAATGTGACTCTCATGAGGCAGTCTCCTCTAACTATCGTTTCAGCCCTTGTCCTGCCTCTCTGACCACATGCAAATTCCCTAGACCAAATTCCTGCTCATTTGACCATAGCCATGTCTCATTCTATGATGAAAGACTGAGTTAGTAAAACCTCGAGGAGTCCCATTACATTTCATGCTGGAAAAACAACCAAGCTTTGCTAGCAGATCCCAAAGACAGATAATAATATATGAGATGGGCTGAGGCCAACAGCTGCTCCCGTTCCTCCTCTCTGTAAGGATAGTCAGAAGGAGACATTTCCGACAAATTATAAATGACTTTCTGTAGCTGTCATCTTTCAGAGTACTGTCTCACAGTGAATACAGCCCCTTTTCTCCCCCCTTTCCTCGTCTATCAAGGTCTGCATGAGTTTGGTAGCCTTTCCATCTCAGCCCACGTTGCTGGGCAGAAGGCTTCCATCCAGCTCCCTGACTGCTTTTTCACTTCAAAGACCAGCAGGGAGTGGGAAGCACAGCAGAGACCACATTCCTGCAATTTATTTGCCTTGCAGCCCAGTTGCTTCACTCTGTTTTCCCTGCCAGAGGTACCAGCAGCTCCCTCCAAGGTCTCGTTTTGCTCTCAGGCACACAATGCATTCCCATGGCTTTTCCCAGAAAAAAAAGAGCATGTCATGCCTAGGTGAAGATATAAGCTTAATCTACTTCTATCTTTAGTACGACTTAAAATTCTACCACATCTACCTTTGGTTATGTCTGTACCCAAGTTCAGCAGTGTGCCTTGGATGATCAGATTTGGGGTGAGGTCCTAGCCTAAGGTTCCTGTGAAGCATGAAAAGTAGGCAATTCCCGAGATCCTGGTATATGTTAAAAAATCACAAGTAGACCTGAATGCAAATCCAGGACAATGACATCAAGTGCCATTTTTCTTTAGCCACTTGAATATTCTATTCTCTTGTGAACTGCTTTGATTGTAACTCAGCAGATGGAGACAGAAGCCATCGTGTTTTGCCCACAGTAATTCAGAAAAGTTTACTATAAACAAAATGCTAATAAAAATAACAAGAATTTCTTTCCCCTTTGCACATTCTTTGACACTAAACCACATTCATCTACAGCAGATCAGTCCCTGCAAAGTTTTATCTCTTTCAAACAGATTCTAGACATAGTTCAGGATCTAACACAGGTCAAGAATCTTTTCCAGCAAGCAAAGTGGATGAAGCTACCTAGGTTTGAAGGCTACTAAGGTTTAAAATCATGGCTGCAGATTCTTCAAAGGCAGATGACCTCAGAGTCACAGCACAATCTTCAGCACATTAAATTTATTTTCATTTGACCTAGGCATTGAATTGACTCTTTGCTATATCAGGCACCATGTCATACAATTTTCCTCAGAAATACATTAAGTTCAACAGCCTGGGGTTTCCATGAAAAGAGTCATTGACTGGTTGAGTCCATGATGATTCCCATTATACAAGTTTAATCTATTCAACTTTGACCATGTTTGTAGCAAAACCGGTGTGCTTTTTTTCCCATCTGTATTAATGCAGCTCTCCAGCAGAGCTTAGATGATTAAAAACAAACAAACAAAAAAGTGTTGTTCTTCTAATAGTGAATTTCTTTCTGACCTGGGTCAGTTGCATTCTCCTGGGAGGTCACAAGATTATCACTGTCCAGGATTTTCAGACATATCTCCAATCTTTCAAAGGACCCATGAAGACAGTGGTCATCCTGTGAAGGCTTCAGTCACAACACCAGGTATCATGATACATAAGCCAGGCAAAAAACCAAAGTGACAAGCCTTTTCTGAAGTGCTTTAAAAGCTTTAATGGCACTGAAGCTTGGGGAGAATAAATGGGAAAGAATGACTGTAACATCAAAAGGATAACATCTGAGTAATTAAGTGTCACCAAGGAGTCACTATCATGATAACTTCTGCTCATGATGAGCAGCATGTGTCCTAGGGAGTTGAGGAATGTACATTTGTGCAAGTATGTACACTGCTTGTGTTATAGTTGCATGCTTCTAGGTGGGATTCACATGTCCAAAGCGCACAGATGACACATGAGCCTCAGCAGGCCCTTGCCTTCATCTCCTGCTCTCCTTCTGCCTCTTTCTTTCCTTTCATCCCCCTCAAAACCTGAGAACTCAGAGATTTCCAACCGTGATAGAGACATCTGCCTACCAGAAGGACATCTGCAATGGGATTGCTGTGGCAGCTTTTCCATGGGAACTGGCAGCATTTAGGGTTTGAAAGAGGTGTCCATTTCCTCCCTGCCCTTGCGCCACAAACTACTGCATCTGAACCTCTGAGCCTTGCATCACATTTTTGAGTTACTGCCTTCCAATGGCTGCAGCTCTTTTGCCCCAAGATCCACTATTTTCAGACTCCGGCATCAATTCGGACTCATCTTATTTGTTATTTCCCAATGGGAATTTCCTCAGCTCCCTTCTCTGTTTCCAAGTTCCCTTGCTCATTTTCAGGACTTCACTGGAAAAAAAAAAAGTGCCATATGTTGCACGGGAGAATATAACTAGATGCAAAAACACAAAAGATTGCAGAAGCAGGCTGATATCAAAAGTAATATTAGCCCAGCATGTCTCAGGGGAAGGTACTGACCTAGCACCGGAGACCTAGATTTTTCAAATCTTCAAGCTTTTATCCAAGAAATTCAATTTCTCTGTATCTTCTTTTCCCATGATAATATTTCCTGTCCTCACTCTCATCTGTCAAATCTGTCTAGATAAAAAGCTCAGTAGGTCTTTGCCTGCATGCTTAATGCTTAGCACAAAGACATTCTGACCTTGCTTAAAGCTTCTAGAATTTATTGCAGTAAAAAAAAATCTCTTTGTAGCATATATTTGATCAGATAATAGCGTCTTTCCATCAAGCCTTTCGGTATGGACTTCTCACACCTCTACCTCTGCTGTGGTGATGCAATTCTATGCAGTCAGATTTAGAGCGCTGAAGCAGCAAAGTAAATGTTTAGCCTCAAACACTCCTTCTTCCCTGCACAAACGGAGTTATTTAGCAGCAGTTGGGGAAAAAGATTCCATTCCTCACTGCAGCCAAGAGCCATGGACAGGAGCGACATAGCTGCAATTCCTGATGCACAACCCACCTGCCGCGAGGCTGCTGAGTGCAGGCACCATCAAATCCTGCTCTGAAATTTCATTTTTTTTTCCTGCTACTTCCAAGCCAAAAAAAAAAAAACAAACACAATTCCTGCAGCAGATTTCAAGGAGCAGGAGGGAGGGAAGATGTGTAAGACATGTGTTTTGCAGTAGGACATCTTACCTCAGACCAATCCATCACTGTCCATCCGCCCTGCTGGGCCCAGGCGGCAGGTCATCGGCTGCGGTCCCAGATCCACCGCCTTTCCAGGAGGGATCAAAGGACTGAGGTCTGGAGCAGCAGGAGCATCCCCGGATGGGATTACAGTCGGGACATGTGATGCTCTCTGCTTGAGAGCTTTTGCTGTTTGATCCTCTGCAACAGGTTGGGTTTAATCCCCTCCCTGCCTGCTCAGCACCCAGGAGAAGGAGGCATCATGGTGGAACCTTTCTTGGTACAAAGAGAACACGGATCTGTTGGGATCACAGCAGTTTCCTGTAGCCAAAAGCCTGTGGAAATCTGACAGGATGCAACCGAGTGTCCTTATAAAGAAACAAGTGTATCAGGTGAAATATCCAGGTGTCATGCTGTTAATAAGGTTCTTTAGTGGGTTAAAACTAAGGTTAAAGCAAATAGTATTCAGAATAATTACCCTCAAACTTATTAAGAGTGAATGCTGCTTTTGTTTCCTGACATCTTCCACATCACAGCATTGTGTTTCATGGTCCTGGATGCCAGGTAGGACAGCAGGCACTGATCCCATAGAGTTGCCATTGCAGGATCAACTTATGGCAGGATTGGCTCCCTGGACTGAGTTGAGGATTCCTGTCTCTGCAGGTGGGATTTCCTCTGACAGAGGAATATCCAACCAAACAAACAAAACAATCAAACACAAAAACCCTTTTCATGGCCCTTCCTGAAAGGGTCATGTTCAATATACACCTAAGACCTTAGCAGACCTTTATATGTACAGCAGGTTGCAGTAAGGCCCAGGGTACCAAGCATCTGAGGAGAGTTAATACAGAGGAAAGTCATATACCAGCACAGACACAACTTCCAGAAAAGAAAACGGAATGGGAAAGACACTCTCAATAAAACCTGGTAGGGCTAGCACTGGTCAGTGGGGTGCTGCATGGGTAATAATCACATCCTGTAAGGTTATGTGCAGGGTAAGAGCGAAGAGATCATGGCATGAGCCATGGACATAGAATCATAGAATGCGTAAGGTTGGAAGGGAACTTAGAGGTCATCTAGTCCAACTCCCCTGCACACACAGGGTCACCTAGAGCACATGGCTCAGGGCGGCATC
>JAUBOD010001084.1:1446233-1457298 GCA_032353885.1 Nothura maculosa | reverse complement strand
CAAAGGTACCATGAGACCCTACAGAACAGACCTTTCCCTTCGTGTCCACACTTCAGAGCAGTTCCTGCACACTTTTACCAGTTAAGGTCCCTGTGGACAGCTCTGCAAAGCCATTGGCTTCAGTGGCATTTTATTTCCTCACTGGTCTAGGTCAGAATCAAGCCCAGATCTTCAGAAGACTTTCTAACTTTTCCATAATGTTTTCACAGCATTAATTGGCTTTCCATCAGTTTTTCCCTCTCCAACGATCAAATCTTTCTCCCTTTCATACATTTCCATGGTCTACAACTTCATAATACTTCCTGGGAGAACATTGCAGCTTGTTTGGAATGAACAGTAGATTACTATCATTTTTCACTTCTTCAACAAGGAGGTGTTCCCCAGGACTTTCATAGGTGGGCTCTATAAGCTGGCTCTTCCATTCTGTTCCCAAAAGAGTCTGAGAACCAGCAGCTGCCACAGAAAAGAAGCCAAGGACGTTATTTTGCCTGGCACTGAGAAGGCAACTTGTGCATTTCAGCAACACGACCGCTTGAGCAGACCTCATTGCAAAGAGCTCAGCATCTCAGCAGCACAATGAAAGCTGGCAAACACTCCAGCCTTCTCCACAGGTTAACAGCAACCCAGACAGGTTTGCTTATCCCAGTTTTAGACATAACACACCCTGCCCCACTGCCGATTATGTATAAGCACTCTATGATCTATGCTTTGCCATCTCTGATGTATCTGGGACCATGATGCTGTCATGAAGGAGACCTGCCCTCCCCGCCCAGGGAGGTTGTGGATAATAACCATAACCATAACCATACAGAAATGGTAAATTTTACTGTAGAATGAAATTTATCAAACAACATCAGCCACACTGTAGATCAAAGAATGGGTCAGATGGGACCTCCAGAGGTTTTAGAACCAAATCCTCTACTCTAAGACACGTGCAGTAATATCCAGTTACTCTGAGCTGTGTCAAAGTGAGTCTTGACCTCCTCCAAGAATGGAGATCCCACATCTGCATATTGACTTCTGCACTGCCTGATTTGGCATCATCCACAGACTTGCAGAGATCATACTACAGTACATCATCCAGGTCACTAATGAAGACAAACAGCATTAATCCCAGTATTGATTCCCAGGGGATGCCACTAGTTACTGGCCACCCGCTGGACTCTTCTCCACTGATCACAACTGCCCGAGATATTTATATCAGCAGTAGGCACTCATTGTTCCTTTCAGTGCCACAGTGAGAAATAACTCATAGAATAATTGGTGTTGGAAGGACCCCTGGAGGTTACTGATCCAATCTCTCCTCAAAGCATAGCCATCTCCATTGAGGTATCAGATTGCTCAGCCTATTCTGAAAAAAGAAAATAAAAAGGATATATCAGACCATATAAACCAGCCCAAAGTTATAAAAACAAGGAAAACCATACCAGTTTCCCACATACTCTGTGGTTAAATTCACTGTTTAATCTACTTGTTCGACATGGTGGCCACAACAATTTTCATATTGTTCAGTAATGTTATCCTCTTTAATTCCTAAATCCTTTCCACATGCAGATGCACACCTGTAATAATAACAGGCCACAGTTACAGCTTTCCATGATTTTGGAGGTAGTAATAATCTCTAGAATCTGACAGATTGGTATCCAAGTAGATATAGAGCTTTCTGGGAAATATGGGGTTGTGTAGAAGTGCCAGAGAGCTGATCATCTTTCTGGAGAGCAAATCTGGATGGGTATGGACCTCCTGGGGAAGCCACACACTAGAGGTGACCATATCAGTCCACTCATGCTCTACTCTTGTCTTCCACATCATGTGTCTCTAGTCTGACATTAGACATACTGCCAGTCTAGACTGTTAGTCTCCAAGCCAAGAAGTCAGCTTGAAGTCACTTTTATATATTTTCTCCTTGGAGGGACATGGCCTAACACAGATACTAGAGCTCTTGTGAAGATAAGACCCACTTCCATATGTTGGGAATGTAACAGGATAACAGACAATGTGCTAACTTACCCCAAGCAACTACTGGGAATAACAATCTTATCTTGTCATTGCAAAAAAAGTATTGAAAACTATCACCTAAAAATTCATATGTGAGAAATGTGTCCTCCAATGAAGCAAGGTTTTAAAGCTAGAAATGAAGATAAATGATCCCAGAGCTATTCTAGTGCTTGAACTGTCCTTGCAAAAGCCTCAAAGAGAAGACTCCACCTATGGAGTTACCACAAGAAAGGGACTTGATCCTACTGTCCCATGGTCTTCCCACCATCCAGGGATGAATTGCTTAGACTGAAGGGCAGCTGGTAGAATGAGTCAAACAGATTTTAGAGTCATGGTCGATTAACAAGTATAAAAGAAAGATATAACCAGGCAACATTGTGCTGAGCAAAGATGTTCATGCTCTACCTTGAAACAGGCAATGCAGGATTATCCTGGAAGAAGCCAGCAAGTATGTCTGTCAGCCCTCCTCTAGGTAGCTGTAGCACAGCCTTGTGAAGGACAGCTTCCTTTCTTGGAGAATATTTGGTTGGAATAGACAAAGAGGAGAAGAAGAACGGAGAGTGCAGAGGGGAGGAAATTGGTCCAAAGACTCAGCAAGTGTCAAAATAAGCTGCAGCATCCAGATCTTCAGACCCTCCTGGAAGATAAGGAGCTGGTCTTTATAAATCCTTCAAAAAGAAACAGCAAGGCGCTATGAAGTGGCGCTGGTCACTGAGCTAGTGCCAATCAAAGCAGAGGTCCATGTGGCTTAGCACCCTGCTCATCAGCCCAAGGACAAGACAAACAGAAGAAATAGAGTTGCTTATGCAGTTCAGCTCCTTAGTCATCAAACACTGTGCTCCAGGTTCTGCTAGTGAATTATCTACATCAGGATTTGGAGGCTCATTTGAGGGATCTATCTGACATATGAAGTCAGAGTATAATGATGGAGAAGGAAGGAAAAGAGGTCTCCTAAGTAAAATGCAGTCCAAAGGTCTGGCTAGGGACATGACTCTGCAGGAGCAGCCCCATGCATGCTGCTCTTCTCAAGCTCCTTCTACGGCTGGTAGGGAAAAAATTATATACCTTTCTCAGCAAGACAAACTTAATGCCAAAGCAGGCATCCCAAACACACAAATCAATGCTCATTTTTCTCCATTAGCTCTAAAAGGTGTCTAGGATTACTAGGTAAAGTTGAGGAGTCTTCATTGCAGACATCTCTAAGTATTGCTCCAACCCAACTTCTCTGCTGGCTTCCCCTTTGCTGAGGAATCTAGGGCTGGCCAGTGACAAGAGGAACCTTGTTCCCATCCCTTCCTTCTTTTGGGACCAACTCAGAGCTGCTCAGAACCAGGCACTCACATCAACTCATTGACACCTAGATATCCTCCAGGCCGTGCCTGGGCAAAGCTCAATGCTGGCAGACTCCTGGTTAATCCAAACAGGCAACTTTTTGATTTTCTTGCTGGACTTTCCTGGCAGACAGGAAGACAAGAGAAGCCAGAAAAGGAAAGTTTCTAAGTATAAAATGAAAAGTATCTTCAGCCTCACAGAAGTGTCAAAGAAAGAGGCGCATGGGTGACCTGAGCTATTTATAAACTGAGACTCAATGGAAACACCATGGAGCTGACAGATTCCTGTTTCCAACCCATCTCTCTCCCCCCAGCCTGTCACCCGAGATATGCAGCACCAGCCAGAGCCCTTGGCTCTCACCTCTGGAGCTTTATGGTTTACAATATATATGAGTGCACAAAATGCACCATTTGGAGGAAAAGTAAGACCAGAATTCCCCAAGGTATATGGATGGTGACCCTCAGCAAGGCAGGCTAAATATGGCCACCAGAAAGAGCCTCATCACCATCTAGGAGGCTTGGAAATGCCCAGAGGAATCCTCCATCTCAGATACTTCAACGTCTATAAGAAAAGCAATTGTTTATCATTTGTTGCAGTAAAAAATAGCTACCAAGAGAAAGAGGCAAAAGTGAGAAACTGTTTTCAAGTCCAGCATTGAATAGGTTTCTTTCCAGAATCCATGACTGAACATTTACAGAAGGCCTCACACTTCAGAAGGTAAAAATCACCATAACATCTTTAGCCACTGCATTGCTCTTGCACACGCTGATCCTGCTTTTATCATGTGTCCTTCTCACAACAGTCATACAAATTAATTGTGCTCAAGACGCGTAAAGTTTCAAAACTACCAAGGGAGGAAAAATTAGCAACATTTTTCCCAAGATTTGTATTCAATTCTTGGGAAGTTACAGATATGTACAGTTTAGATGAAGAAAAACACCGAGATGGAAGAAACTTTGGGACACCATGAAGACCATCCTCTGCTGCTGAGACAGGATTCCAGCTGCATGGGATGTCCCTGAGGGATGGAAAGCACAGCCTGGGGCTCATTTTCTAGAAAACAGCTTGAGGTCCCAGAGCCCTCATGACAACAATGGTCACTGTGCCTTGAGTGGTGTTAGCAGGACAGGCCTGATTCCATCCCTTGGTTTGGCACTAGTGGAGCCTCATCAGGGTAATGGGTCCATCTGGGTTTCCCCAGTACCAGCAACAGCCTGGAGTGAGAGCCCAGCACAGCTCCAAGTTCTTGGGGTTGGAGCACAGGACAAAGGAGGCACCCTGAGAGCTGGGGTTGTGCAGCAGGAGAGAAGGCCAAGGGGAATCTCAGGTCCATCTGTAGCTCCTTGCTGAAACGGTGCAGAGGAGCGAGAACTGGACTCCCTTTAGAGGTGCGTAATGCCATGAGAAGAGGCAAAAAGGAACATGACAAATCTCCTTTAGATTTAGAAAAAAAAAAAACCCTGGTGATCATAGTCATATGATCAGGAGGTCCATAGGTTGTGGAATTTCCATCCTTGAAGATATTTAAAACTGATCACAAGACCCTAGCCAAACACAGATCAAGTCAGTCAGCTTCAAAACTGGTCTTTCCAACCTCACATACTCTGTAGAAATTTGCCAATCCTCAACCTCTCCAGCAGCAGAATTCACAGTATCCTTTGAATCACATTCTCTATCATTTTCTAATTCTACAGTTCTGAAGATTTTTCTAAAATACATCCAAGAGAGTGTTTGTGGTGAATGAATGTGCCCATTTCCTCTTGTCACTTACCGGTGGATATTGCAAAAATAAGACTTCTTTTGTTGTTCTTTGGTGTAACAACCTTTTCCAGGCTGCCAAGCAGCATCATGTCCTCACTCCTTGTCTCTTCCTTAAGCTAAGGCTTCCTTACCCCTTGCTCATGTTTTCCAATCCCTTGCTATGTTTTCCTTCATCTTTCCAGGGCATTCTGGTGCATCTACAGCTTCTTCAGTGCATAGTGCCCGAAAAGTCACTATTACCAGGTAAAGCTTTGCTAATGCCGGGTGGAAAAGAAGAATTTTTGCTATGTCTTATGCATCTCATCTGGTTAATGCTTTGTAGGAGATGCGTCTTCCATGAGAGTCTCACCTCTGTGTCTTGCTCCACCTGCGATTGGTGGAGGTCTTTTCACCCCAGGCGCTTTCCTCCCACCATTGCTTTCTGCACAGGCAGTTCCTTCTTGGAGCTGTCTCACGATTCTCCTTGTTGGAAATGCTCAAGTTTTCCATTTGTCTCACTGGAGAACCAGCTTCAAGTTCCTCTGGTTCTCCCTGTTCCAATTCCCCTCAAGTATCCACCAACTTTACTCAAGACAAGCTGGTGTTCTGAGAATGAAAAGCAAAGAGTTGCCTTTCTTGAGGCGTGCAGTCACTACACACTGGTTTCCTCCAGGCCATTTCTGTCACATTCCTTCCCAAAAGACAAGGCCAGGAGCATGAAAATAATGCTCTACAAGGGCATCTACTTTCCCTTGATCACTCTAGTGCAACTGCAGCAAGGTCAATCCCAAAGGTTATTCCATACTCTACAGCAAAGCTCCAGGAAGGATCAATGTTACGAAAAAAAATCATATCCATATTTTTTTCCATGTTATTTTTATACCATATGCCAGAAGCGATGCTGTCCACATGCCAGATGGGCACAGACAGCTCCTAGGCCAAGTTTGCAGCTCATCATAACAGCTTATTAATCTGCAAGTCAATGGTTAGTGCAGGAACCCAGCTGTACTGCAACACCCTCATGCAGCCATGGGAAGCTCGTGTATGGAGGCAACGAGGATATCTGAAGTCTTATCTAAATTTATCATCATCGGGACAGGTTGTTTTAACTATTTGTCCCACATTTTTTCTCTTGCTCTATATAAAGTCAGATAGTTTGGGTTCAAATATGCATATATATACACGTATATGACCACACTCAGATGTGCTTAACCATGAAACTATGGATTCTTCCACTGTTTTTATGAACTTCTTTAGAGATTAGCCCTGAGAGCCTGTTTGGGAGCTATGCAGATAGGGGCCTCATCCTCCAGCCCTGCAACAGGGGAGGAAAAGGCATTTGCTGCACTCAACAAAAATACAGCTCCACTTAGGCTCCAAAAACATTTTGGCATAACTTGTTAACTTGAATTTTATCTGCAAACGTTTTCAGCCCGATACCACTGGGGATCCTGATTTTCCAAGACTTACCAACAGGAAATCCCTCAGCCGGAGGGTTTTAGCAGTAATGAACTTATTGTATATTCAAGCTCTGAACGTCAATTTGGATTACGACGTCAAAAATAAGCACTGAGAGCATGCAACCGTACCCTGGGGTCACCTGTCAGGAACTCCAGACTGAAATTGGCCAGATATAGACCAGCACAGCCTTGATTTATTCTGTCCATGTGCAAATACAACAGCTAGGAAATAAAGGAGCCTACTGCATGGTGGAGATGAGACCTGTCTCCTCTGGGTTCTCTTCCACTTTCTGCAGCGTTTCCTTGGCTGGAGGTGCTTTGTTAGAAACTGTTAGAACAGCTCGGGAATTATCAGATGCATTGGGAGATTAAACCATTAATTAACTCATCTAAATCACTGCCACTTGTGTCATTCCAGCACCCTAAATTTGCAGTCAAAACCTCCCCATCCTCTCAGAGATCTAATACATATGTGAGGACAGTCCTTGTGATCTAGTCTTGGACTAGAGGCTCCCAGGAACCCACCGAGAGCACAGGACACTGGGAACCTCTGTTCACTTCTCAAGCTCCATACCACGTCCTTGGCACTGAGGAGAACCCAGGATGAATATTTTTTCCTTTTTTGAAGTCATTCCAAAACAGATCTCAAGCATGAGTATCATATAAAGTTAGAATGGGTCATCTTTTCCAAATAAAGTGCTTTGCTAAAGCCTCTAGTCTTGCCTCCTCAGCTTCCTCACATGATCTCCCCAGTTAATGTCGCGTTCCCTGAGATTCTCTTCTAAATCCTTCCCATGGAGGCTCCTCAACCAATTAGCTGGTTAGCTGGATAGAGAATCCTCTTGTGGACAAGGAACATCAAATTTGGCTCAGATTTGCACCGCTAGAGAGGAGTATCTTTTACTCCTTTTCCTCATTCTGAGAATCACAGAAGCAGCTGAGATTCAGGTCTGCAGAGATGCTCAGACAAGGGGCATGAAGAAGGTTGGTTGCTCTGCTTGTCCACAACTTGGCAAGAGCTACTGCAAGGCAGTAACATTTTTTAAGCCTGTGGTTGAAAAAAATTCCTCTAAAGCTGGGCATTTTGATGCACAGAGCTAGTCCACACTAATAGTGAGCTAGTGTAATCCTTTGCCTGATATCTGGATATCAGGGCAGCCAGGATTAAAGCCTTCTTCTTCCATGGCCTGCAGTTCCCAGCAATGTTGACAGCCTCTTAGACTTCTCATCCAGGAGAAATCCCACTCTGACTTAGTGAGTCTTCTCCATGGACTATGGGGCAGCCAAGCCATTGCTTCACATTGTTGACTGACAAAAAAAAGTGTGACAATTTTATCATTAGAAAAACAACCCAGAGATGAGTCAACAAGGGCCTTTCCGCCTACACCAGCGTGAGAGCTTTTCCTGCTAGTAGAAGGAAAATGGTTATTAAAGATACACAAATGCTACAGGTTGTGGAGCTGCACTTGCCATATATCTATGTCCCATGTCTTGGGAGAGGGATGTGCAAATGGAGAGTTGCAATTGGTTTGTTAAGAGCATGAAATCCAAAACTGGGTGGTAAAACTGGAACAAAGAAGAGCTTTGAGTTGCCCAAATTAGTGCTCCAAACAGTCCTTATCTTTTCAATACGTTTCTGAAATATCAGGGATTAAAGTGCAAATAATAGGCTGAAAAAAAATAAGTTGTGACCTAACAGCATGGACAAGATAATCAAGTCCATCACTCTCTAGGTGCAGCAGCACACACTCCTCCAGGAAATGCAGATGGAAAATAGAAAATGAATAAATACCACATAGACCTTGGGGTACATCTGTTACACAAGATCTACATTTCAATGACTCCTCTCCACGTGCAGCTGATCTCATGGCGTGCCCCAAAAGTATGTGCTGGGCCTCTTTTCGTGGTTGCCCCACATATATACATTAACAGGTCTTCGTGACCACGATATTCCTTTTTCACTTAAGCACCAAGCCTGTGGTTTCAGCCTAAGGGAATAAGCTCAAGTCTGGGTGATGGCTTGTGGTTTTGTAAAAGCTTGAGAAGCATCCTGATAAATCTCTTGCAAATGCTTGCTGAGCAGAGACCTGGAATTAGAGAAATTAGAACTGGTTTGCAAGTGCCCAGGAGATGTCTAGTCTTGAACTAATGAATGAAAGGGGGGAAAAAAAGGAAAAAAAAGAGAGGAAGGATAAAGAAAACTCACCCAATATTCATAGGAGTACTCTATTTTTTGAAAATGGTGTGAAAACATAAGAAATTAACTTCAAAGCAAATACATTATTTTTATCTTTTTGTTGTGGTTGTTCACATAAGAGTAAAGAAACCTTATTTTTGAGTAAGTAGAGGTAGTTTTGGAGGAGGGGACAATAAAGTGGCTCATGCTGCATGGAAACCTCCTGAGAGCTGCACCAGAACAAGGTGAGCTGGCAGCAGAAGAAATCAGAAGTTTTTCCCTTTCTGGTTCCTAAAGGGAATCATTCTCTTATCATTCCTTCCATGGGGACACAAGCCTAGAACGTAATCAAGCAAAAAGTCCTTCATCTGCTTGCAAGCCCAAATACCAAGAAAGGTGATCAGACCTTGGAGAACCATGCATAATATACAGAAAAATTTCTGGGCTTCTACATAAGATAGATTTCAAGAATATTTGATTCCAGCTCTATAAGGGAGAAGTATCAAGCTGTGGTCAGGATGACAGTGGTCAATACGGGCTGGAAAACCTCACCATCTTCCACGGACATCAAGACATGGAGGAATTTCATAGTGATGCAACTTGAGGTGAACTCCGTTTGCTGCTACTGCTTCCAGCATTGGTTTGAACATCTGTGAAATAAAGGAGGAACTTGGAGCTAAGATTATCTGAACATTGTGTTTGGCCTATCAAAAACTCTGTCTCCCCTCAAGGAATCATTCCCACCCACTTCCATGCAGGATGTGTTCAACCCAAACCAGAGAAAACTGATATGTAAAAGATGGTGCTGCCAGGACAGTACTGCCTTCAACCAAACCATCTAGGATGTATTGGATTGCAGTGAAATTTTGCAATATTTGAAGGCAGAGAAGATTAATATGAGAAAATTATTTCCAAACCAAGTGGCAGTGGTCTTAGTGATAGCCAGGTCAGCCAAAAATGCAAGAGATGACCTCAAACTCTGCCCAGTCTAATCTCACACCAATGACTGAAATCAGTCTTAGCCAGAAAAGCATTATCTGAAAAAAGAAAGGATAGGGATTCCTTCTTTAGAGCTTCGCCAAGCATTGTGGGCATATCCCACAATGCCAGGAGATCCCCTGCAATAAAAAGGGGATTTTTTTTCCCCAAGAAATGCCCGACTTTGCAGTTTGCATGTATTTGCATGTGCTTTGCGTATAGCATGTGTAAGTCCCAAGTGAAAACTCACTGGTCATTTGGAAGGGTTTTGCTTTTGGGAGAAGATGGAGACCAGTGAGCAGAACAGGTTGCTTGAGGCGCTCAATCCTGACTGATCTTATTATTATTTTAATGATATAGACGCTTTAGGTGAAGCTTTTAGGAGCAGACTGGCTACCCAGGCAGAGCAGCAATAATGTTATCCTCTCTCTCCTCTAATTCTTATATTAATTCTTATATTAATTCTTATATTAATTCTTATATTAATTCTTATATTAATTCTTATATTAATTCTTATTCTCTAATGCTATGGACCAAATAAGCCAAGAGCAAAATAACCAAAAATAACCAGCAATTAAAAGAAAACTTACAATTACATGCAGTAGCTTATTAGAAGTTATTTTCGGTGGGGGCAAAACAGAATTGTTTTCAATTGGTATTAAGTTACTAGTAGTATTTACTAAGCTAAAAAAATGAATTTTTCCTAAGTCAAGAGTACTTTGTCCATTCAAAAGGTGACAGAGTACAAAAATGCCCACAATTAATCCAGAACAAGTCAGGTCTTCTAAGCAGCACCTCCAGGTACATGTTTCAATACAAACCTTTTGCCCTCGTAGCTGATTATTCACTTTACAGAAATACAGTGGTAGTCAAGCTGTGCCATGTTGCAGAACAGATTAAATTAAAATTTCTCTCCTGCATCTTCCCCCTTCAGCTTCAGAGCACTACAGCGAGTGTCTTGGCATTTTACTCTCCGATGACAGACGGATTGGGTGAGAAAAAAAGAAAAAAAAAGAAATAAATGTGTTTCATTGGCCCTTTAGCTCTTCATCTTACAGTGCTTCCCAGCAGCAACTCACTGTGTTTTGCACAGTCTCCTCCTCAGCCTCAAGCAGCAGCCACCTTTTCAACAGGAACATAAGGATTTTCAGGCAGAAACGTGTTTCGGATTAGCCCGGATCACCTGAGGTGCTGGATGAGCAGTAACGCCTCCCTGGCGAAGGGACACAGCATTCACAGACCACAGGATGGTTGAGGTTGGAAGGGATCCCTAGGGATCATCCAGTCCATCCCCTGCCCCATCAGGACACCCGGAGCACGGGGCACCCGCTCCATCCCGGCGCGCTGGGAAGGGCTCCAGAGCAGGAGCCTCCGCAGCCTC
>JAUBOD010001084.1:1429698-1440539 GCA_032353885.1 Nothura maculosa | reverse complement strand
TCATAAATGTGCTGTAGTAATCTTGGAGATTCCTCCTCAGCAACCCACCAAGAGGAGACTTTTCTACATAACTTTTGAATATTTTAACCAATTGCTACATAATATATTTTTTAATCATGTAATATGATTAACAGAAGAACCCGAGTCAGCACACTTGCAAACTTTAATTGAGCAGACAAATATACTAGAACAGCCTGTTTTCCCCTTCCCCAAGCTCAGCTTTTTCAGCCTTGCTTCAGCCATTCTCATAGACTTCTTTTCAAACTCAAAAGCCAGATTTTGTCATCACTCTCCAATTCCCCAAAACTGTTTCCAATATTAACATCTCCTGCAAAAATCATGATGAAATCATTCTTCCTGGTTTATATCAAAATGCCAGGGATGAGTCAAATGTGAATTCATTCCTGAACTGGTCCCAGGAGGACTGCAAATTTCCCCATTTAAAATAATAAGAGCAAGATTAACACAGAATAACACTAGATGTCCATCTAAAAGAGAAATATTGTGAGGTTTTATTTTGAAGGTACAAGAGATCACACACAAATGCATCTAAATGTTATGTTAGTTGTTTTGTAGATTGGATTTACCAAGGCACCTTGCCGGTGTCAGAAGAACCCAAAAACTAGGTGCAGAAATTACTGTGCTAGAGACATTCTTTGCAAAGTAAAGGAAAAGTTTGATATTTAAAAGTCAGATCCATGACAAGCAGTGTTCTAATAAGGGCTTCCTGTTTCCTAATCCAAGGGATTATTCAGAAGACTAAAGGCTATCTCAGATGAGAAGGACTCTGAGGAAATGGGGAGCAGGATGCGATCCCAGATTTGGTCCCAGCTCCTGAAGCTGCATAGACACATGAACATGCAAGACGTAAGGTCCTCCTTGGAGAAATCAAAACCCAGGAAAAATCCTTCACCACGTGAACGCTATTAGCTACCATGTTTATTTGTTGCACTGGACTGTGCTTTTGACATGCTCGATTTAAATTTAGATCAAGGCTCTTTGTAAGGGTAGGTCATCCAGATGATACCAGACTGCATCAGCAGCAAACTGAGGCACAAGGGCAGTTTTCTTGGCCTTAAGTGCCCAAGAAAACCAATGTGAAATCAGCATTTAATGATCTTAAGAGAAGCATCCTTACAAACTGCTCCAGCAGGCATGTCAATTTACGTTCTTCCTAAAGGGAAACATACAGGCCTAAATTCCTTTGCAAGTCTTGGCCTTCCAGGCTAATGGCTGAGAAATTAATTAGCTTGCAGATCCAGAAGTGTTCTTAAAAAGCTTGTTATGACAAGGCTATTCAAGCTGACAGGGTATGTGTGCCTGAACAATACTGCTTCAGTGCAGCAGCCAAAAAAATCTTCCCTTGGTAAGTTGAATTGGCAGAATGATCTATACTGAGCGATCCAACAGCCTAAACATAGCAGTAATACAAAGCTAATCTCACCCATCTACAAAATAACCTCACAGTTCTTTAAAATAGAATATTTTTAAAGGTCCAAGGTTCTAATAAAATGGAATATTAGGGCTGTCCCAAAAGGCAATATAAGAGGAATCATCTTCATTTATTATATAAGCATTCAAGCTAATGAATTTAAGGAAAACGTACTTGTAGCCAAGCTCCTTAAGCTTCACATAATTAAATGGACCTTACCTAAGATTACAAGACCAGGGCTTAAGCTACAGGAGATACGCAGGCAGATTTCTGAAATGATCTACTACTGCCAATAAATATGGATAGGGCTGGTTTTAGTTTCAGCCAAGAATATGGGGATAACAACCCAAAGCTGAGAAACTGGGAATGAACTCAACGGAATGGCTTGACTGCTTACCCAATATTAGCTAAGGTATTTAGATACAAGGAGATATGCACTTAGGACACCAGATATCAGCCTTCCAACAGGTCAATGCCTCAACTCAAGTCATCAAGGAGAGATGGTGCCTCCAGAAGGTAGGACCAGACTGAGATATCTATGGTTTTTAGGACAGTCATCCTCTTAAGATGTCTCTTCTTGAGCAGAAAAGCAAGCAGTTTAGGCTGGATGACAAGTGCTTAGAAGGCAACACAAGATGAAAAGCATTCTGAGAGCTTTTAGGCAGGGCACAATCACTGTTGCAAGTCAAATAAAATAAAGACAAAGTATATCCAGCTACAATGGATTAGGCAGTTAAGTCAATGGCTCTTTTCCTGTTCCCTCGCCTCCCTGGAGGTGTCAACGAGAAATAAAAATCAAACTTTTGGCTAAGTAGTAACATACACAAAGAATTACAGTTCAAAAATACTGAGCTGCTATTAGTTTTCCATGAAAACAGGCAACTGACAGGCGGACTCTGCTCTATTAGTGTTTTCCAGGAAAAGGCTATATTGTTACTGGAATTCACAGCACCCCATCAAGGCAAAATCTAGAGAAGGACTCTATTAGCTTCATGGCTCATGAAATTAAAAGAAATAGAAACAGAAAAAAAAGATAGAAACAATAGAAACAACAACTAACAATAGAAAATTAAAATCCTAATTGCCTAGAAGCCCCAGAAACTGCAAGGCATCCTCACTAGTGAAAAACAGTTTGGCTTGTTCCACTCCAAAGTGCAATTTTGACCAGGATTACTGAGGATGAGCTGGTTGTTTCTAGCTGCAATTATTGGTCAGTCTTCAGAGACAGCAAACAGATGCTGACACCTGTCCAAAAGGAATGGCGTGTGACCAGTACAATACAAAAAAATGACTTGATGAACTGTCATCAGACTGTTAAGGCTTTTAGTCATCAAGTTGGATCGCTTGACAGCTAGTTATACATAAGAGTAAGTTTAATTTCTACTAGGATTTCCAAAATAAAAACAAAATTGAAGAGAACAACAGATTTATGGGACATTATAGATAAGAGAATTACTCTCACTGTTCCAGATGCATTCAAAGCTTAAAAGCCAATTCATAAATAGTCCAATTTTGGTTTTAAATTTTACTGGTTTTAAATTTTACTGGTAACACAACTATGCAGCTATCTACAGCACCTTGTCCTTTTTCTCCTAAAATTAAATGCTCACTAGCCAATAATTGGTCTGTTTGGGTAGTCTTAACCTAAAGCACAAGTTAAACTCTACACAGTAGATATGAGATTTTAGAAAGTGATTGAAATACTATGCATAAATATTCCCAAAGTCATGCACCTAGTGAAGAGATTCCAGTTGTAATCTAGTCGTAGTTTTAATAAAAAGAAAGTCTCTTCAGTTGGACTCACTTGTGATTATTTGATCTGTCTCACAGAAACTGTAAACCAGTATGAAAGACAGAATACAATTCACAGGCTCAAATATGTATCTTTTCCTCCCCACAAAATGTTTCCTCTGAGGAACATTATTGGATCACAGCTGGTCAAAATACTAAATCTTGATTGTCTGGCCAAGAGCCAAAATCCACAACTACAGCTCTTTGGTATGAGAATACTTTAAAAAAATAACTTAAACACTATTTGATCTTTTTTGTTGCAAACTATGACCTCATGGCAGTAAGAACGTTAAATGAAGGTGTTTAAGTTGGTTTACGGCCATCTGAAATGTTTGAAGCTCCAAGCACAGCTCTGAGCCAATATCATGTCAACTGTGCTAAAAAGTAATAATAGTTTCTCACCTTCTTAGAAATTACTGGTTAAATAACGCACAATAGTGACACGGCTGCAAAGAGAGGCTGCCAGCATGAAGTTGAGGTGAAACTGTGTCTTTTGGCAGCTAAAAATTCTGACGTGAACTTTATAAAACATCTTCATAAATTACACTACTAGAGTTTAACTCAAATATTAGGTATATGAAGCAAGAAATACCTTAGAAACATATTTAATGATTAAGCTGGACATGCAAGTATTTTGGGGTAGAGTTTTTGAATGAGAGCTCCAAAGGAGCACAGACAAAACTTCCAAAGTCCTATCTTGTATTTGCTAGCATTGGATAAGCAAGTTCAGCAAATTAAGCAAGCACATTATTCAGAAAAACACTCTTCCCGTGTGCTCTTTACCTACTATTAGGTAAATTAGGTACTATTAGCAATCAAAAATCTTTCAAAAATATATAGAGTAAAACTGAAGAGCAGGAGAGAAACTGAAACAATCTTTATTTAATGCAAGCATGATGCAAAGATCATACTCAGATTTGCCACAAATTAGCTAAAAGTGTTTGTGTACAAAATGTCCAGTCTGTGCAAAGTTTAGGTCTCTTGAAAGCTAGAATAAATTCCCTCTTGGTTTTGCAGTTTTAAGAGAAGAGCTGTGCGAGGCTTTTTCCATGAGCAAAAACTAACTAAAATGATTCTGGGAGCTAGTGAGGCTCCAAGACTAGAAAAATGGCAACTGAATTATTCCCAAAAGGAAAAAGAAAACGTTGGCACCACAACTAGTTTATTTAACAACTTTGACTCATCATCTTTCACACTAAGAAAAGAAGTCAACATGCAGCTTTGATATCATAAGAGCAAATTTTTTTCAATTCTGTAGCTTCCATAACAGCACCCACAGGAACCACTAGAGCTCTCCTGATTTCATCTGCTTATGGTACAGATAATATTTTGTAGTAGGGGGAAAGGGGATAGAAAAGTAAACTGGGCAGACTATAGGTACCAGGAGAGATATGAGGAGGGAAGTAGAGCCTGTAGACCTGCAAGCTTGATGCAATAAATCATGCACACTGATGTGAAAACACGTATTAATCATTTCAGTGTCATGCCTGAGAAACCAAAACAACAGAAGTCTCACCAGGCAGAGGGATCCAGTCGCAACACAATTAAGCCTTGATGTGGAGACACTGAACTCTGCAGACCTACCACAGGGTCAAGGGTTGTCTCAGAGGCAGAGCAGGATTTGTGCAAGACTCAAGTCCTAGTAGATGGTTAAGGACTATTGTCAAGCTTGCTCTGATAGAAACATGAAAAAGGGGTCTCCTACAGAAAGGAGACTTTATCTTGAGGGCTAAAGGTGTCCAATATTTATAGCACAATTACAGCATGCAGTGAATTGAAAACTGGTTAAAAAAGCAGGCTCTAATTTTTATTTAGTTATGAAAAGACAAAGTTAGGGGGCCTTATTTATTTCAAATTGGCACAATTATGGAAAAAAATCAAAGCCCTTTTACCACAAAATAAGTGAAATATGAGGCAGCCATTTATAATCCACTTATACATACCTTTACTTATACATGAGTAAACAGGTTATAAATGCAAGGGAATGCAATATGTGCATGAAGCCTCAGCACATATGCTACAAACAATGAAGAGACAGTGGTGCATTCAAGCTTTTAGATTAAATCACTAGATATACAGTAAATTTATCAAAGCTTTTTTTCTGAAACAGGTAATTTAAGCATGAATTTGACTTTTAATCAGCTTGTCATTTGAGGAAATAACTTTGTCCTCAAGTGCCGAAGCACGAAAGGGCACATTTTAAAATCCAAACACTACCATGCACAGAAATGCACAAAAGCAGTTTTCTTTCACTTAAAAGGAACAAACACATCCCTGTAAAACAATCTTGTTTGAAAAGAAACTAAGGACAGTATAAATGTTGATGTTTATCAGTGTATTTCTAACCCGAGTCAACCTAATTTCACCAAGAGCCATCTAGAGTGCTGATAAAAGCTGAAGAACACCAAGTGGCCAATAAAATTCAGTGAAAAATAAAATAGGCAGTGCAAATTAATCTATAAATAATAAAAAAAATCCTCCACAAATATTCTTGCTCTCCTCCTGCAAACAAAGAATATCCTGGAAATACCTTGCCAACTACAGTCTGTAGTAAAGGGTATTGGATTACTCACCTGCTATAGCCTGAAAAAGGCAGAATTCCTTCAAATCTTCATATTAACAGCTGGGGGCTTTTATGCTTACTTAAATTTATGTAATTGGATATTATCCACAAAGCAGTGGTCACCTGTACTGCACTATGCCTGCCTCCAACTACACTGACCCATTATGAAAGCCTAGTCAACCTCCCTCTTGAGTTAAGATTCTTCAGAAAGGCTCTTTTCCATTTATATTCCTGGGAAATACTTAGAAGTATTTTTTTTTAAAAAAAGGCTAATGATTCTAAACAGCTAAAAAGCTAAAAATTAGCAACTATTTATGAAAGTTCTGGAGGTGGGAAGAAAAGATGCAGATACTGGGGTGAGGACGAGCAATGTGATACTCCCAGAGAACTTGGTCCTACGTGTTCTGAACTATTGCCCAGCCAAAAACACGTTTTTGTCTTGCTAATGAGCATCTACCATCACAGGGAGGGAAAAGAAAAGGTTGTGTAAAAGAAAAATCTCTAAGGCCTAGCGAAAATTTCCATTATTGGTACTTCAAAGCTGGCGTGCACGGGGAAGGAGAACAGATACGTACCCTTTGAAAGCCATTCCCACGTAGCAGGTCCCAGAGTCACCCATCTGTGCAACTCGATCTTGCTCGAGACCGAAAGAGATACCCACCACCTGTACCCTTCCCACTCTTGTGATTCTACAAGTGTTACAGCCCCAAAAGCCCTTCCTCAAAGCAGAGATTTTCAGATTTGCTTACAGGACTGCACAGCATTTCAGGAATCACTTACTCAGTGCTGATAGGGGGGAAAGAAGAAAGGAAGGGGGATCTTTTCAGTGGTAAAGTTACTGATGGTAGAACATTGCACAAGGGCCTCAGCTTGCTTTTCTCAGGAACTATTTACTTGCAGCGCTTTCTTCATCCAGTTGAATTTCCATCCAGCAACATCAGTTAGTCAGAGATGATATTTTTTCTACTCCTGTATTTGTTTTCCTTTGTCAAGGCTTTGCCAAATCACACCAAATACTTTGGGAACTAGCTTAGGTCACTTGGATCAAGCCTCTCAATGCAAGGAATGAAGGATGATGCAGAGGCAAAAAGTAACCTCCTTTCACACAGAAGAACTGGAAAAAGTTATGACACAGTGATGTCCCATAGGATTTTAGTTACTGTTACCCACTACAGTAGATTTTTAGGCCTGAAAGTCCAATATATTGAACATGCTACTCTGAGGCATTAACTATGTTTGAAATCTGCTCTTATAATTTAACCGGAGTTGCAATAAAGTGCTTGTTTTGTGCATAAAAGCAGATGTGATCACACACTGTTTCAGAGCTGCTCTCCTTCCCACAAGCTCTGTATTGGAGAGGAGGAAAAAAGGGAAAAAAAGATGTTTTTAGAGCTTAGCAACATTTTAGGAGTCTACTGAAAATATTAAATAATACAGTAATAAGAGCCTGTCTGGAAAAAAAGAAGATTTTTTTAAAGTTGCAGAAGGCTGCGTATCAGCAGAGCTTAGACACTGTTTCTCAATCCAAGACCCCTTTACATGCAGAGTATGGCAAGAGAATAGCTTGCATTACACTTCTGATAGAGACTTTGCTAGTTCTATTTGTTTAACATGGAAGGAATTCAGGTATTATGAATAGCACTGGAAAGCTAATAACCAGACTGTTAAAAAGAAGAGCCAGTACCAGAGTATTTAGTGTCATTTCACATCAGATTTTAAAATAAGTCGCAGTTTTGAGTCTGCTAACCACCATACAGCAGTTCCAAAATATTAAGGCTTGGCTATCTGTGCTTAGTCTTCTGTTATCCTATTAGGAACAACTGATTTTCTTTAGGCTTGAATCCGGCCCTCCAGCCCTGCTACTTGGCACAGTCTTTGCTAAAGAGAAATGGTTTCTCACATCAGCTGGAGCACTGAGGGAGTCCACATCCATCAACAGAGCACCACCGAGCAACCTGGCACCAAAACTTGCTGAGGCTCCCCAACCACCTGGATGATATTTTAAATATTCTGAAGCATCTGGAGTATCTGCATAGGGCCAAATATTGCACAGGGACCACACAAATCCTGAGCAACTCTGGAGCAGCAACGAGCCCAGGGTTCCTAGAAATGGCACAGCATCTACACTTGGGTGGGTTCATGCAACTCAGCATGCAACTGCACTCATTAGCAGCAAATCTATTCAGCACGAATTGCTTTAAGCATAATTCAGATTCCCATGCAGCTCACTTCAGTTATACTGTAAGGTACAGCCTAATCTGAGCCCTGTTCTATGAGGGTCTTGATGTCCTCCTACTCATCCGGGCTATAACAGTACAAAATGTGCTAGAAGCCCTTAAGATCCCTCCCTAACAGGATTATTAATTCATCTTAAGAGCTTTAAATCAATCCTTACCTCCCATTTCTCTCCCAGTAGTATTCTGGGCACATCACATGGAAGAGAAATTACAAAAACAATAGAAAACAGCAGAAACACCTCATGGACATCTTAGATGGGTTTTCAGAAGGCAATCTTCACAAAGTATTCTTAACTCTTTTGAAAAGATGCTTGTCTGGGAAGATCTTTACAATCAAATTTTGTTTTCATCCATTTCCTTTGACTCCTTAACTACCTTTTAAGGACAATACAGAAGATACTTACCATCTAACCATTAGCCCAAGCTCCATGAAGTGTTTCAGGTTGGGAAGAGTTTGCCTTAGGTCTGGAGTACTCAGTCCATGCTGATATCTAAGCTACAAGGACAGAAAAAAAAATTAGCATGGCTTTCCAAGTCCCAGATTCCAATGATTATATTATGATTAGTTAATTTACTAGCTTTTCAAAGAAACTGCAGGATTATCAAGCAATTCCGAGAGATCTATTACCTTAAAGGAAGTGTTTTATTTAATAATCCCATGACTTCATACTAGGAAAATCCACCCAAGAACAGGGATAAAAAAGAAAGTCAATTCAACTGTTAAACCTTTTAACATTTTCCCCCCATTTCCTATCTGTAATAGGAGAGGAGCCTCACAGCTTAACAAAAAAAGGTAGCTATTAAGCAAGCAGGCCCAACTTTGCCAATTCTGAAAGTTTATTTGTGCGTTAGTGTCATCTGTCATCCAAAACGTATCAATATAACATTGAAATCAGCACAGGAACATCAACTAGCTGAAGCAGCGTCACACAGCTGAGCCAAGTCTGTGTTCTCATAGCAGCTTATATCAACATTTAAGCTGATGGCTGTTCCCCTAATTAAACCCAGCACTCAAATATAAGGCAAGGCAGCAAAAATAAAAACGTTTTTGACGTGGATTTATTGTTACTCAAGTAGTAATTCCTAGGGGGAGGGGGCAGAAAGAAATTAAGAGGTTCCATACACTGACTCCATGGGAATGCAACACATTTCAATCCTCATGTTATCAAATGAAGTACATGGGATACCTGTCAGTGTCACTGCTGCTAATTAAAACTACTTCTTTGCAAAGTCCTTAAATTTAAAAAAATAGAAAACTCTCAAGAAATAGGAGCATAGAGGAAAAAATCTTGTTTAAAGGCCAAACTTCAAGAAAATTTTGCAGTGGAATTTATCACTCCTGTGATCACTACGGGAAATATTCCTGAATTCCAGACTTTAAAGGATGCTATTGGAATGAAGCAGTGCCAAACTGCTACACAGCTGTCAACAGATGTTACATGCAAGCCCCTCAGTCACAGCTGGCCCAAGATACATTTACAGGGACAACACAAATTTGATGCTGATATAAGTAGGTGTTGAAGCACATGGAACAGTCCTATTTGAATTTCAATGTCCTTTGAGCTGCACACCTGTTTCTGTAATTTGCAGGAGTAGGGTGCAAATAAGAGATCCACATTGAACCAGGAGTTCACCTGAATTTTCCTAAATGATAAACTAACCTCTTTCCCCTCATTTCCCCCCCAAAAAATATCTTGATATCAAGAACTATTTCTGTGCTTGTCTTTCTTTAGAAAGAAAAATCACTTGGGAAGAAAATCATCCTCGGCACTGAATTGTACAACAGGAGGCTATTTATTACATAGCTTATTATTTCCATATGGACACAACCAAGTCATCTGGTGGACTTGGTTTCGTATTTTCTGCCACAATGACAGAACCTGGATTAAGACAACGCTGGGATATAAATTACTAAACGATTGCCACATTCTCCTGATGAGATTACAGTAGATTGGGTTAACTAGAAAACTGGCCTGAGGCAAAAGAAAAAAAAATTCAGAGATATTACATTTGTTTTTCTACACTAATCAAATGTTTATAGAATACCTTTTTTTATTAGTCATCCTTAAATTCTAAGGTTTCTCAGCATAAAGAAGACTGGATTGAGGGATTTCTGTTTCAAATAGCCAAGATCAGATGAATGCATGAGGCAGTTGTATCAAACAGAAACAAAAGTTTCTGCTTAAAAAAAGAAAAAAAAAGGGGGAAAACCTATTTCTACTTTGTAACTAGTTAAAACCCAAAGCAATATTGCCTTAAGTGCTCACATTAATACAAGATGAGAATTAGTACAAGGTGAGCAAGTGTCCACGTTTTGTGTCCATGCTTATATATCCTCAATGGATCAGAGACACAAGGATTTCAAGTCATGGATGATGCTTGGATAATAAGTGGTAATTGCTCTTCCCTTGCTAGCATTTACCTTCTATATTGAGCTTTGATTTCCCATTGCCTTAGAAAATATTGCATGATAAAACAAAAATGTAGTTGAGAAATCAGTGACCTAAGGGCATTAGACACCTTAGAAAGGAGCTTGAATCTGCTCTAATACCAGTTATTAGCAACACACAGTCACATGTTATTAGGGGATAACACCAAGGATTTAAATGCTGCAAAGATCTTGACTGTGAAAAATCAAACAGCACACACAGCTGTCAGTAATCATCTAGACAGACTGCTTTTGTGAAACAAATTTTTGATTTGCCTTAATTTCAAGGAGCATCTCTCCAAACAAATACGGAGACACTGGAGACGGACCCAGAACAATCCTGACATTAAGAGAGATCTATCAAACTGAAACATGTTTTATATTATGCTT
>JAUBOD010001084.1:1385794-1396733 GCA_032353885.1 Nothura maculosa | reverse complement strand
CAAAATTCTGCGTATGCTGCAATGGCCATTTCTTTTAGCAAAAATTAAAGCTCCCTGCCTCAACAAAATAATGATTAAGATTAAAGCAAGGCTAAGAATCAAGAATCAGACCATTACAACATACAGAAGAGGATGCTCAGACTCTTTCCTCTTACATTGCTTCATCTCTTCCAGTTTTAGCCAAGCAATGGAAGTACTGCTAAATAAAATCTGTAATGCTTTGCATTAAGGCTAGGAAATAACATGAGTAAAAAAAACCCTCTTATTCTTTCCCATATTATCGCCCTTTCATCATCCCTTTCAACATCCTATCCCCGACCAAGAGCACAAATATTAACATCATTCTGCAGCTTCAGCCAACATTAACCCAATAAAGGAAGATGAGATAATATCAGATAACAGAGAAAGGCAAATATTAAGAAGGAGAAGTCCTAAATGATAATGACCCATGTTATAAACTCAAGGTGAACTCATTTAGAAGCAGCATCTTTAGTTCTTTTACATTATTGCTTCTCCTATACTTTTCTTTCCATTCTCTGCAATAGAATGGAAACAAAGATCTTATTTCAAATTATACTGAATGGTACCTTCACTTTTCAGGGTTTTTTTACAGCTCCTCAGACTGCTCATAGCACCACAAAATTGTCACTTCACCATGTAAAGTCATTTGAGGTCTTCAAAATTTCCCTCCCTTCCCTTGAACTGGCCCCAAATTCTTCTTACCTATAGGGGATTTTCCACACTTTCTGTAGCTTAACACATTAAAGCTATTTTCAGATGTCAAAAAATTTTCAGATCAAAAAAAATTAAATCCACCATGTAAATTGAGCAGCATAGCACTGCTGGCTGTTAACAGCAAAAAAAATAAATAAATAAACCGGGGAATTGCTGAGGTCAACATCATAGGGTCACCCAAGGGCTCAATTTGACATTCCCTCTAGAGTAAGACCACCTCAAAAACACTGATGTCCTGCTGAGAACTAATTTAATACCTACCATCCTCAGCAAGACTGCCTGGGGTTTTCAGCCATGAAACAGGCAGCACACATGTCATTCCCCCTTCCTGAATGTCACCGAAAGCTCTGCCATCACGTCACAGAGCAGGCTCTTAGTTTTCTTACTTTAACAGTTTCCAGTTTGCACTTTCCTGAAGGCCAGGAACATTTTTTTTCTTTCCAGACATTACCAAGCCTAACTCAGAGCTCAAATAACTAACACTTACAGAGAAATAAGAGTGAAATTCCCTTTTCTCTCTCCTTCATCTAATTTTGTACTGGAATAGTAGTATTCTTTATTTAGCCTGTCAGGTAATTAAGGAAAAGCCCGAGTAAAGTCTTGGATTTATGCAGCAAAAAAGTTGAAAAGCCAATGAAAGAGCATTTTCATAAGTGATGTAATTGTTACAGGGTGATCTGTTAGGCCAGCACTTCACAGCGATTTGCCCAAGATACTCAACTAAATCTATAACATTTTATAACACGTTCAAGTACTTTTATCCAAGTCTCAGGATAAGGTACAGGTATCTATACAGGCTCTTAAACCTTAATTCCTTAGGATATTTCTTCAATTTGGTGAATATATCTCTGTATAGGTACAGAGTCCTAATCTATACTAACTGTCGTATGGAACAATTCAATGATCATGACTTTTTATTAAGAAATGTCTTGCTAAGCTAAATATTATCAGTCATTCCTTTCAGGAGAGAAAAAGCCTTCAGTTAAATGGGGCTCTCTTAAACCACAGTGCCATTTCCATTGAGTCAACCACTATCATTAAATCTTCATTCTTGTAAGCCCAGCATGTTAACTCATGTCCTGAGAACTGAAAATAGTAACAGTGAGATCATGTTACGCTTTTGAAAAAAACAATTCAGGGACATTCTGTTCCAAAAATAGGAAATATCAATGAAAATTTGCCTCTCCCACCCAAGGAGCCCCCAGCAGAGGCACCTGGAAGTCCCTAGACATCCAAGGGGAATCCAAACCAACTCATAAGAATTGGCTTCAGCCTGGAAATTTTGTGCCTCACTTTTGCACGCACAAGACAGATTTCAGTGGAATCTCTTACAATTACACCAATGAATGGTGAGCAGTTAATTTAGGCTATAAACTTGGTTTAAGGGTTGGATAAGTATTAAAGTTTGGATACAATTAATGAATAGAAGTTGCAACACTAATTGCCTGCGTACTGTTTCCATTGCTAACTTGAACACACGTCCAAGCTTCAGCCTAAAGTTAGCACAGCTTGTGCTCTGAGTACAATTCCCCTCAGTTTAGTAATTCACTATTATGAGCCAACCAAAGACATAATCTATAAGCTATCAGCCAATGCAGAATTCTTCCTATAGCATTTTTTAATTAGAATTAGCACTTACAGAGCTCTTTCAGAACTAATTCATGGCTTCAAGAGGCCACTGGCCTGCTACCAAATTTCCTTCAGCAATAAGGAAAGCCAAGCCAATTACAGCTGAAATCCAAGACTTTTTAAAGAGATAGTTTGGCCAACACTGTCGTCATGCAGTGTCTGCAAGCTGTTCAAGGGGCTCTGCAGCAGCTCATAGTCCTTGTAGGCCAGGAGCAGGATAAATGAACAGAACTGTGACAAGATTTACTGCCGTTGCTTGGGGTCCCCTAAGAGGTGGGATGGTCCAAGATCAGGTGAGTTCCATGCTGATGCCTGGAGAAGCACTGGAAAATAAAGCAGATATTCACATTTCTTTACAGAAAGAGGGGGATCTTGCAGTACAATGGAGATGGAGACCTCTGAAGCTATTGCTCTACCTCCAATCTCAAATCATTTCCTCTGGTGGAAAGGGGTGCTAAGAAGTAACAAAACACTCTCCCAGTCAAAGGAAGTGTGAAATGCAATGGGCGAGACAGCCAAAAACTTTAGCCATGTATCATAATCTAGGAACAAAAATTCACCTAGCAAGAACCTAGAGGCAGAAATTCAACATTTCTCTCCTGTTTACCTGCTAGCCCACATTTCAGCTACCTGGGAACAATTTGCTGCCTTCTATCCAGTAAAGGTGCACTTAAGTCTGAACTAAAATCCAACAAAAAATGACTTAGTAGTTGGATTTGACACAATTCTAGCATAAAATGTTTAGCCAGGAAAAAGCTGAGTAACTTTTCATCTTTGCAAGTCTTTACAGCTGGATTAAACACAGGTACCAATTTGAAAAAAAAAATAATAATAAAAAGAGGTGCAAAGGTTCGGACTTCGTTACATGACTGCTTAGCAATAGCTTCCTGGTCTTGTCTGCAGGATCAGGAGTTCTTTCAAGCTTCTCAAAGGCTTGGGAATGCAATAACCCCCCAAAACTTGACTTTATAACTTGGAAATGTACTATAACAACCTATTTGCTCTCTTCCAGCTTGTGGTAAGGTAATGTTTGAAGGCTCCTCTGAACTACCTGAAGGTGCACTGATGTATCCAGCAACTAAGATGTCCCTGCTCGATCATGAATTATTCCCCTGATTTACTACTTCACGTATTAAGTATGTTCCTGGCTGCCATCTTTAAAAATAATAATAATAGTAGATTGCCATCTGTGACAGATCAAGCTAAATACTTCATTTAGTAAAGCAGCTGAAAGCTGGAGTGTATTCACAGTTGTGAATATGAGCTAACATATGCTTATATTTATATTAATGAAAGTCTCAACTTTATTAGACATTTGACAAATGACTTGAGTTCTATCATGTATTCCAAATATCTATTTGCTTCTAACAGACATCTGGACTTTTCATGAACAAAACTTTAAGCCATAAATACATCAATTAATTACAGCCATCACATACTACAGCTACTTCTCACAAGAAAAAATAAGCGTCTCTGGTCATATTTGCCAGAACCATCTTAGTTTACAATAAGCCTAAATTTAACCTGAGAATTACTACTGGGGATTTAGAAAATAGAACAGAACTCTTCTGGCAGGGAAAGATGTAGCCTCCTGGAAGTACAATACGCACTCCTATTATTAAAAAAGCAAGACTCTCCTATTAAATACAGAAAATGGCTGTATTTATTCCTTTATTTTAGCCCAGAAAGCAGATTATAGAGAGTGCCAGCCAGTTACAAGACGCACATATTTTACATGGCCCCTATAGCCATTGTTTGCTACATCCCACTTTCCCACAAGAAAGGTTTTCCTGATTTATGACCATACACTCCCTTCCTTAGTTTCTTCAGAAATCTAGGTCTATAATTTGTCAAAGCTGATGGAGGGCAAGAAAAGACACTAGGGAGGGTAAAATTGAAAATAAAGACTGCTAGCTTGCTCACTTATGATACTATAGCACTGACTTGTAGAGGCTTGAGCACCTTCACAACATGGTGATGTCGAAGCACAGATTCTTGCCATTGTCTTTGCAAACCATTTTGAATCGTGGCAGCTTTTTTTCTTTTGTTAACACCAGGGTTCATAAATTTGCTATTATAGAAACCATCACCAGTGCGACAAACAATCACACTGGAGATGTTTTGTATAGCAGAAAGGTAAATTATATATATGTTTCCTGAGTGCATGAATACATGAAGACAACTACCAGAAGCATGACAATAACACTGGCAGATTCTGCTTCCCCTCCATAATCACATAACCTGCTAACAAGTTTTCAGATGCTTTTTAATACTTTTATTGAAGCAGTGAGTGAATCTGCTATGAGAAATTTAAATTAATTAATTCTCACTTAAAATGCAACATTGACTTTCCCTGATATTGTTATGCAATAACATAACATGACTGAAGTCTTCGCTCAGGCTGAAAGATAGAATGATCAGTAGCTTGATGTTCTAAAAACATTATGATCATACCTTGGACAAAGTCATCACAAAGGTAAAGAAAAAGCATAATTCCTCCCCAAAACATGCTTTTAGAATACTTTCATGTAAGCTGCTAAAAATGGGTTTTAAGTGACATACTGTTTTTCCTTTACGGTAGTCAAGCTAAAGAAAGGATGAAGATTGGGTTATGATTTTTCACAAAATATAGAACAGGCCACCACTTCACTATTAGGATGCCATTTGATTGCTGTCACAAGTAGAACAGCAGAATAAAGCCATTTTTGAACCTCTGCAACTGAATTTGATCAAAAATTAGCAATATCCTTGCTACATTTGTGCTCAAATTTTGCTACTACAGAAAGGTTTTACTCAATATGTTAGGGAAAGCCAGTAGCCAAGGAAGACTACCAACCTTGTGCTTGCTTCAGGGTACAGAAAAATACCTCTTCTGCTTCATGGATTGTTTTAACTTGCTTTGACCTGCCCTCTCTTCTACCCATTTAGCCAAAGTCAAGCTTGGCAGTAGCCTCTTCTGATGACTGATTAGCTTCAGCTTCCATAAAGCTTAGCAGACTAAGGCTGAAATCCCTGGGAAGAGATTTGTCCAACAATCTGATCCTATAGATTAAAGCCCCGAAGGAGCCTCAAGAAAACTGAAACAGCAGATTCCACCCCAATCACTACTTCCCAGGAATATAACACACTCCAGTTTCAAACTATCTAAACCTTTGGGCCAAGGCAAATCACCCTCGTTAGGCTCTTCATCCATTTTAGTGTTGCTTATTAACATACACAGGGGCATTCCTGAGGTCAGATTACAGTTCCTATTTATACTGGCCCTGGGCCACCTGAGTTTCACGTCCCTGCCACCTCTTGGCTGCCTGCACAGCAAGGAAAGCCAGGCCTTCCAGGTGAAAGGCTTTCCTAGTTAAAAACATCAAATCTGGTCATGAGCGTGTCAAACTACTTTTTAATTTCATCAGTAAAACCATAGCTGTAATAGAATTATTTAGCTTCCTCACTCATATCACTTCTATTTTCCATATCTGTGGTATCTACACCACTTCTACTCTGCATCTGGAGGGGCAGCTTTTAGCTGCCACCAACTTTAATAATTGGGGGGAAGAAAGTGATTTTGAAGTTAATTAGACTAGGCCGTTCTATGGTGTTATTAGCTTAGATTTATGGGGAATATTAGCCTTAAGTTAGGAATTGCTGCTTATAAATAGGCTGCAGCAAAAAAATTTTACTGAGCTACTGGCGAACAAGACAGCAGATACTCCTGCATGATCAAGGAACGACACATCTTGTGCTGCTTCTCTAGCTGGAAATAGGTCAACATACTCCAGAAAGACCCTGTCTGCTCCATGGCTCCCTCTCACAAAGCCTATGAAAATAGCTTCAAGTGTAGCACAGTTAAATATGATAAAAATAGATGCCCGAAAGCAGTTACTACCTTTTACACACGTTTCCACTATGTCATGTCAAAGAAACCACTCTGAGCTAATAATTTCAAGGCTACAACTGTTTATACTAACCGCTTAGTTTGTCTGTCATTGGTTTCAGGGAAGGAGTTACGTATTTACTTGTGCAAGACTTCAGTTTGTTAATTAAAACTACTCCTAAAGACGGAAGTAGTTAAACACAGGCAATAGTTGTTGCAAAGTTTCTTTGTTAGCATAAGCTGAAGAAAACAGCAGTTTTGTTGTCTTCAGGCTGTAGATATAGCATCTTAATGTGGTTGGCTGCCAACAACAGCTCAAAACTTCAAACTGCGGAGATGTGCTACCTAAAACTGCGTTAAAATTCTCTTCAATCATAAATACATACTTTTCTTTAATTAACAACTCTATAATAAAGCATAAATCCTGGAACTAAGTCTATAACTTTAAGGATGTCTTTGGCCTATGAAATTACAAGATTATGAAAGCTAGAAAAATGGGAGTATTCAAGGCACTGAAGCTTAAAACAATCGTAGCAACTATATTTCTGCTCGTCAGGTAGGAGCACATCCATATTCAAGAATGTTGAACATCAGCAGAGGTTGCCCAGAGCTTGTGGATTTTCCATCTCGAGACATTCAATGTCTGGACATGGTCCTGGGCACTTGCCCAGGCGCATGTCCAGACATTGAATGTCTCGAGATGGAAAATGTTCTAGACCATGCTTGACCAGGGATGTTGGACCAGGTGATCTCCAGAGGTCCTTTCCAGCACCAGTAACCCTGTGATTCTGTAATACTGATAAATGGGCATGTGATTTATTTCAAGAAAAATGTGTCATACAAGTTATTCTGTGTCCCTAACCAAGCAAAAACTAGTCGCTAGATTAGAGATTCAGCCCAAGTCCTCTACAGAGCAATGTCTCATCACTGGGCCATTTTAAGTGACTAAATTGCAAACTGGGCCATTGTTCACTTAATTTTATGATCTGGTTATGAAAGACATTTACCTGTTGAGGGTATTTATTTGCTTATCACCAGAACAGACAGGCCATGTGAATTCTCTGCAGCTGCTCTGGTTTTCAAGACTACTCCACCACATCCGATTTACATGTGGCATCAGCAGTGAAGCACTTTAACACCTAGAGGTATTTAGCAATATTATATAAATCAACTTTATCTATGGTAAGCAAGACTAGTAATACTACGGTAGTTACTTACAGCTGCTCTTTCGCCAGCATCTCCAGTGCTGAAACATTACCAAGACCAGATTTTTTTCACCTTTGCAATAACAGAACCAAAACATTTTCAATTTATACTCAACCCAGACAAGCTACCACATCTGCTAAAGCAATGGTTAAATCATAAAGAAAGAGGTTGTGACTGGGGAGATTAAGAAGGTAGGAAACAAAGCTGCAAAGAGCCAAGTTTCATCAGTTCTTACACAGTTTGTCTCCAGGCAGAATTCAGGAGAGCTTCCTGCACTCGTGTATTTAGAGGTGAAAATGCTATCAGAGGCCCGATTGGTTTAAGTGCTATAATAAAACAGTTGCAGAATGCAAGTCAGACTGCTTCAGTTCCTAAACACAAAAATAAAGTTTAAACACATTGGCTTTAAGTCTTCAGTGATCACCAGCATATCCCATCTTCCTGAATATCACTGATTAAAGGTCTCATTTTCAGATTTTAAATAAAGGGATAGGAAATTAATAGAATGCTAAATATAAACCTATTCCCATCATTGCAGCAAACGTGCCGAGAGCTTGATTATGGAGACATGTCCAGAATATGACCTCACATGGATCTGGCCCATCTTGTTCCTTATGTGAAAAGTGAAATGTGTTACTGTACAACCTATTACTACCAGCTACATAATACATAGAAAGCCTTGAAGCGACCTCCTCTTGGGAAATATGACCACACGGCCAAGGGGAGAGGAAAATAACTCGAAAATTTGGCTTTGCAGTCAGCCTGGTTAATTTGACAGTTTGCCTTTTTAAAGCAAATGCTGCAAGAACATTTGTCATGCCCATATGCCACAGACAACTTATTACCAGTATGGTGTTTGCCTGAGGATTTTGTCTCTGCCCCAAAACAAGGAGGTTCACAAAATGCTGAGGATTTCCTTATGTGAAACTAAGCTGTCTGGGTACTTAAACTTTTCCTCCTACTTAATTAGCTTGTAAAACCATGTAATTAAGCATCTGAGCACACATGCACCATTTTCATCAACACTAGAATAAAAAATTGCACTGTTCGCACTCTACCATTCCTAACTGATTTTTTTAATAAACATAAATGCAGTCGAGCACATGCTTTTCATTAAGACCTATTCATAAGCTTTAAAGTTTTAGCTGTGTACTACATCTGAGAAATACATATATAAGTACATACATATCTCATTTTTCCTTCCCTCCCAAAAGCTGTTTTGGTAACTGACTCAAGACAAAGAGAGAAATTCTCATTTTACAGCTTTAAGAAATAGAAGCTGTTCCCTAAATCCTTGTGTACAGCCAAATACAATTTCTGTGCAGATGGCACCACCCATCCAACTTGGATGCAGACACCACCACCATCCAGACTCACTTTGGAGAAGTCTAAAACCAAAACCAGGAAAGTTGTTTTTCATACTCGTAATATCCCATGAAAACATTAGGAAACCACATGTGCAGCTTGTGAATTTTTACTGCAAGCACAAATACCATATCCTGAAAAAAAAAAAATCTTCAAAACATGGGATTTATGTGACCAGATGCAAACCTTTACAATGTAGACACTTCTCTATGCTCTTTATAGCCAATGGACAGAAGCAGACAGGCAGCAATTCATTTCCTCCCAGTGTAAATGTCCTGTCAAATGAGTTACAACTCAAATTATAAGTCATAAGTCAAGCTTCCTCATAAAATAATATCTCTGGGAAGATTTCCACAGGCTAATTACTCAATTCTGCACTCCAGGAGGAGATGACAAACTCGGACAGGAGGGGAAAAAAGCACCTGCTAAGGAGACAAGAAATTGTTAGAAATAAACACTAACAGGTCTTTTGAGCTAGACACCAAGAGCAAAGAGTGGTAGCAAAAGTTTGTGTCCAAAGCTGAGTTCATGTAAAAGGGAAGAGAAAAAAAAATATTTGAGACTACGTAGGAGACCTTGTCCCAATTCCCAAGGAATACTCCCAGTTTGGCTGGAAACAGGAAAAACTATGTAGGTGTGGTCACAGATTATAACTTTTGTGGGTACCAGACAACACAGAATATATTCCTTGATAGGGCCACAGTTCAGTATAGACAGTTAGACAAGGCTCCTGTCAGTCAAGCTCACGATCAGCTGGTATATTAACAAGTATTTGTCTGGAATGAGTGTGGCACTACAAAAAGCACAAAGGAAATGGTAAATAAAATAAAAAAATGCATGAACAAAGCAACAGGATGACTGGTAAACACGCTCTCAGTTCCATCTAACAATAATTACATTTTAGGTAGTATCAAAATAAGTTTCTAATGGTCTGTGTCTGAAAGGAGCCAGAACCACGTTACAACCCCTAGTTGTTTTCCACTAGGGGTATGAGACAGACATTTAGAAGGGCAGTCTTTACCTTAAACATATTTTACAGAATCAAGAAAAAACAGATTTAAACTTTAAAAGAGCTTATAAAATAATGGGTTTTGAATAAGCAACCTAGAGTTACCTTCCCCTACCACACCATGTAGCAGATAGAAAACACAGCTAACACTTTGTACAGACAACAGTGACATCTACTGTTAAGGTTACTAAATGATTTGGATTTATAGAATTGATAAATTAATGACTGGAAAGCACCTTAAACACTTCCTTCAGGAGTTTTATTTGCAGCATGTCTAATGTTACTGCCACACAGCTGAAGTTAGCAACGTACAAGCATCCTGTAAAGTTTGTTTTATACACAAAGTTCTCAACCTCAAACCAGTGTTCAAACCCTTTACTGTACTTCATTCTCAAACTGCCATAATTGAAGTAGCTCTGTGAAAGGTCTCCTTGCTTACCTTGAGCATTCCATGTTTTTCATAATCAACAGGCAGACACCTTAAGCAAGCTCCCAAATGTAGAGCAAAGTGTTTCTTGCAGCAGAGGCACTGGAGTAACTGGATCCTAACTACACTGTGCTTTTTTTGGATTCCATGCAAATTATGCAAAGGGTAAGTTCTGTTCAGTGCTTTAACAAAAATCTTAGATTCTAAATTAAAAATATTGTTTTCAAGCAGGCTGGCTTTTGGCAGGGAGGTATTTTTAGTTGTTTTCTCTAATGCATTTAAAATCAATTTTCATCCAGAGTACAGAGTAGGGGCTTTCCACAGAACATCTCCAGTAATGAAGTATCATGGTTTCAACATTCACAAGCTCATCCAGGGGGTAAATTCCACAAACAGCTCGATCAGGTTGGCTCAAGCATCCACATGGTAGAAGTCCAGAGTGTACCCCTGTCATGCCTTGTCTCCTTGCTACCAGGAATAAACTGATGCTACTTAAATAACTTCTTGCAAGTTTCAAAAGAGTAAAAATTTGTATTTGGAAAGACTATCTCTCCATACACAAAAATAGCCACAAAGATCAGTCTCAAAAGCCTTACCTAAGCAAAGAGAAGACATCGTAAGAGTTACGAACACAGTTCTGATCCACCTGGAGAAGACTATTCTTCAGGGTACCTGAGTGATCCTAAAGGCAAAGAATGAA
>JAUBOD010001084.1:1259708-1280593 GCA_032353885.1 Nothura maculosa | reverse complement strand
TGCTGGAGCGGGAAGGTTGGACCAGATGATCTCTAGAGGTCCCTTCCAACCTTGTAGATTCTGGGATTCTGTGAATCATAGAAAGCTGTAAAAAGAGTAGAAAGCTGTAAAGCTCGGCACAGGATGCTGCAAGAAGGGGAGTGGTTTCGTTGCTTGAGAGCCTCACACCTTGCCAGCCTGGAAATGTTGTCCCAAAGGGCTCCTTCCCAGAGCAGAAGACATCCCAGGAGAGCTGCCTCACCTCTTTGAGGCTCTCCTTAGCTTGATGACCTTGGGCTGCTTTTGGATGAGCCTGTTGAGACCATTATTGCCCAGTGTGGGCCTGGAACCTGATGGCATCCACGTCTGGGGAGATGCCCTTGCCTTAAAAGCTGTATGGATACATTAGGCAGAATGTCATGTAAGGGGAATCAGAGCCCCAATTGCTATGAACATCACGTCCCTCTTCTGCATTTACAGGAGTAGAGATATCCCCCCAGGAAGCCCATAGAGATGCTGCAGGTTTTGAGGACTTCTGCAGTGGTAAATGAACACACCTCAGTGCAACTCTTGTGCTAGGAGCCCTTAAGATCCTGATGAAATAGGATACTATAGGAAACTTGTGTAATAATACTCAGTGCAATATCCTATGGAAGACTGTTTGCCTCTAAAGAAGTTGTTTTTTTAGTACTACTTCTACACACAGTTCCATTTGTATTCTGCATGTGCTTCTCTGTCCAAGTCTATAAGTCCTATGTCCATAACTAAGTCCAAACTAAGTCCAAGTCCTATGTCCATAACTTGTGCATGGCTAAATTGTTTTTGCGTGCTGGAATTGGCATTCAAAGACATCTTGACAAATTGGGAAAACACGGGAAATGAATAGGATGCAGGTCCAGAAAGGTGAAGGCAGAGTGTGATAGAGAGGTTGAAACTATCAGCTGCACCAGGGCAGGATGGGAGAGCTGCTGTAGAAGCAAATCTGCAGCAGATCACAAATCAGATGTCAACTCTACTGTCAAAATAAACAAAAACACAGATTTTTGTGGCTAGTAGCATATTGTGATATATGTAAAGTCATGTATAAGAAGCCTTCCACTTTAGGAAAGCCTTGGATAGAGTGTTATGTTGATTTTCTGGCTGTGTGCCTTGCTAGCGTCGTGAAGCAAGTGGTGAAAATCCTGAGGAGACTCCTCAGAGAGGCCAGAAACATGGAATTTCACTGCAAAAAGATGGAAAACATGGGATTATTTTGTTAGAGAGCAGAACACCCCAGAGAAGTGGATCCTTCTCTTTGCATATATGGAATACAATGATTGATGCTGATCATTATATTCCATGTGAATGTGGAATTATGGAATATAATGATCAGGATGCTCAAACCTGCTCAAACAGTCAAGAAGAGGAAGGCTTTGATATAGAAAGTTAAAAATGTAAAGTTCAAACTGTGCTAAGCACTTTGCTGGAGCAAGTTTGTGGATATTTTGCCTCTCTGGAACTGCCAGTATGAGAACCCCACAGTTTCCCTCTATGAATGTAGAAGAATAACCCCCCATTACCGTTCATTCCCTGCATTGATTTTCTGTCTGCAGTGCTCTTGGTCCTCCTTGCTTTTCTTTATGCCCCCCAGGGCGCAAGTTGGATCAAGCAATTACAGTTTCAGTAAAAAGAGCCTCGGTGGATGCGCAATGATGTTTGATTCATAATATCTTAATGCCTCCTGCTGACCTTAAGTTATTACCCCACCACTGTCTCTTCTTCCATGCAGTAATCGCATCTCAGAGTCGGAATGTCTCTCATGCAGGTGAAATTTGGGCAAATTTCCTTGGATCAGGAGTTGGTCTGAGGCACCATGTATGATCCTCATAGCTGTCTGTAGGTGACATTTTCACTTAGTGCATTTGGTCACCTCTCCTTTGCAGGACACACTTAGAGACTCCCTAGAGGGACTTATTGGGCTTCTCCTTTTTCATGGCAATAGGATAGCTGGAACTTGCTCAAATCCACCCCTTTAGTGTGATTTGCAAGAACATCTAGAAATGTTGGGACACAAAGCAGCGTGGAGCAGCTCCATGGGCCCTTCCCATAGGACATCCCTTGGACATAGGACATCCAAGAGACCAAGCCGTGGTGGTGCGAGATGAAAAGTGGCCCTAGCGTGTCCAGGGAGTTGGCATCTCCCAGGAGCACAAAGAAGGAAAGGTGGCTGTGGATGCAAAGCAAAGCCCTGGCGGAGGCTGGAAAAGGACTCAATGTGCCCTGCCCACCTAAAACCCACCCCATGGTTGCTGCACAGAGTAAAAACCAAGTGCAAAAACAAGGGTAAATCCAAACGTGAGCAAACTCTGCTCATCTTGCAGAGCTCAATGGAAAGAGACCCGGGATTCAAGCCTGGACATAGATTCCAAGTGACAGAGCAGAGGGGAGAAGCGGTGTAGCAAGAAACCCCATCTTTTAACTGCTTTTGTGCTGCGTTGCTCTCAGTGGAGAAAATGCAACGTGACAGTTCCTTTTCCCCGCCCTCGTTCGGGGTTATGCTTTTCGCTTGGCTGTAATGCTCATTATATATTTTTTTAAAAGCAATATTTAATTATTACTTAATATAAACATTTTATGAACTGTTACAAGGAGTGAATTATTTATGGGAGAGGAAGAAGTGCTTCTTCTGAGCCTTTCTGCTCTGTCAGCTGCAATAAATATCAATCTAGGAGTGTGTTTAAAACATGCAGGCTTTGCCTAGAAGACGGGAGCAGTGTCTCCTTCTCCCGTCTCATCTCTCAATTAAGTACCTGCTTAATGCATTTGTCCCTAGCATGTCTTATTTCTTGATTAAGATTGGAACAGCTCCAAAGGCAGACGTATTTGCAGCTCAGCTCGTTTCTAAATGTCTATTATTTACCCAGTGGATCCAAACGGCTCAGAGAGGTTGTAAATATTTATTATGCCAACAAAAATGCATATGAATAACTAATCCTCCAGTTCTTTGCAGTTGAGATGCACAACTTGTGCTTTGTTCTCTCAATTTAATACCTGGGAGGTGTGGGGTTTGCTTTAGAAAAGGCATTGCAATGCACATTGCATGTGCTGGCAGCCTGCTCTGCGTTTTGGCAGGTACATCTGTGGTTGCAGATCCTTGCAGAGCAATTTGCTAGAGCCGAGGAGAGAGCTCGTGCCGGACTGAGGACAGAGATACTAGCAGAAACAAGGCAAATAACTGAATAATTGGGAATGTTTTTGTTCAATGCAAAGTTAACAGTGTCCTTTTTGGGAGGCAGGTTTCTGTGATCCTGTTTGGTATTCAGTTGGTTTTGGTTTAGCAGCCATGTCCCATGGGTGAGGATGGGGTATATGCGGAATCCCAGGGGCAGGTGCTTAGGGTGACACTTCCCATCCAACACTTTGAGGCCTCTGTGAACACGAGCACGGATGATATAAAGGGACAACCCGCTTTGTCCCTGCTTCAGCTTCAAAGCCTTCCCCTCCTTGCAAGGCGAGCTTTGGAGCAGCCCTTGAAAGCACCAAATTATCTATAAAATAACCTCCCGAAAGCCACTTTTGCACCATCTCCTGTACGAAGCTTTGCAGCAGTTCTGCTCTTTTATTCCCTTGCAGCTTTTATACAGGCAGCATCCCGGGTACCAGCAGCAGCAACCAGTAATTGCTCCATGCACTTGCATCGTGTTGCGCCTCATTAGGAAGAGCCATCACAATATAGCCATCTGCTCCTGTGTTTTGTGCTGTCTCCTTCCCAGACTCCCCTGAGACAGCCTAGATGGTCCCAGTGTTTACTGGGTCACTAGCAGGGGACTAATCTGGTTGTTTGGGAGGCAAATCCTCCCTGTTTTTAATTACTGATACACCGGTGATGCTGGTGGCTTCCAAACCTTGCAGAGAACGGTGGTGGAGTGGAGGGCAAAGGGATATTATTCTTATTTTCTATAGTTCATCTCATTTTGTTCTTTCTTTGAGGATTGGACAGCCTCTAAATAAAAAGTGAACTAGAGACAGAGTGGGCAGAGTATTAGTCTGTTGAGTTACATGCAATATACTCCAATAGGCTTCATTCTGCTCTTGGTTACAGCCACGTAGCTCCAGGGAGTTTCTGTGACAGGTTTTGCTTTGGTTTTAGCAGAGTGTGGAACGGGAGCTCCCCGATATGTTAACTCAGCATCTTCCTATGGAGCACAAATCACTTTTACTTCAATATTTTGCTACCCTAAAGTGAGACAGATTTAAGGACAGAGGTAAAGAAGAGGGGGAAAAACACAACTCAGATTTCCTTGCTTTTCCTAATCTCAATAATCCTTTAAATCAAGATCCTTACTCAACTGAACTCTTCCACATACGCAGTTCACACCCATCTCTATCAAGCCTTTTGGTTAAAGACTTTTACAGCCTTGCAATTTAAGAAGGCTTCAGTGTGTTCTTTTATGGTGGCAATGGAAAGCAGACCAAATCTGGGTTAATCTTGCCTTTATCTGCTTTGTGGGCTGCGTTACTTGTAGCGGCGTTGTTCTCATGCTGGGTATGTCATGTCCAGTCCCTCTCCCAGTGCCCGACTTCACCAACGTGTTTAACACGCTCGGGACAGAGTGGAAATGCAGCTTATCCAGCTGGAATGGAGGAAGTGGCATTGATTTGAATTCCCTTTCTGAGAACATAGTGTTACGCATCCAAACATCCATGATTTGCATTATTTATGTTTTACTTTGCGGGCTGAAAGAGGATAAAATAGGGTAAAACGCTGTGACACCAGAGCCAAGCTTCTCTGTGCCATAGGCACCTATACATTAGTGTGCACAGGGCCAGGCTGTGACCTTGCATCAGTATCTCCATTAGCTCCACACTTTGGTGGCAGAGGGGACACCGCCAAGAGACTGCAGGGTCAGACACTACGTGTTCGACTTCTATGAGCAATATGGATGAAGAAATATGTATTTTCTTTGCAGTGGCCCTTTGACCGCCTGTTAGTGATCCAGCTTTAATATTAATAGGGATTGACCGTGTTGGTAGAGCACACAGGAAGGATGTGGAACAACTGCCTGGATAGAGAGGATGAAAATGCTGAGCAGATTGATCCATTGAGTTACAGTCTGCTCTGAGTGTGTCGATAACAGATTAAGGACATTGTCCTTATTTGCATAGCTGCCTATTTGGCTACACAACAGTTAATTTTGCCTTATTACCTTCCTGGACGTGTAAACCTTTTGCAACCTATGGAATATATGGCTTATATACACTGGTATTGTATCCTTATAGGATCTGACGCTGAGACCATGTCCTTCATTTTTCAAGTGCATCTTTAAGCTTTAGAATAACTGATGCCCAACCAATGTATGTAAGAAAATCAAATACAGACGTATAGTAGATTCTATGGTGCTGAATACAGAATAATAAGCCAGGCCTTCCATGCAACAACAGAGCAGCACCCGCTGTTTGAGTTTCACCATGTTCCTCCTCTGCCCCCTCTAGTGCTGATTCTATTTCTGCTCACACATCAGGACCAGCAATTACGCTGTCGTGCAGGCAGGAAAGGAAATCAAAAAGCAGCGCTGGTTTTGTGCTGCATTAGAAACACAGAAAGAAAGGGAAGGAATGAATCCCTAAAGGGAGTAGAAAAACATCCTTGCAACAACAAAGAGCCCAAGCTTCTGTTTTAGGTCCACTGACCTTCCTTTGGAGAGGCAGGTGATTCTGTACCTGTGATTTGGATGATAATTGGAACAAACATGGACAAGATCTTAGCTGTCCTCTCCAGCACCGCCCCTCTCCATCTTCTGGCTGAAGGACAAGCCCTGCAGTTCCTATGCAGCTAAACTGCAGCATCATTAAAGCATCTCCTGTCCTGGGTCGGAGCCAGGATCTGGGCAAGGAGAGCTGGCCAGAAGCTTAAGCTGCTTCGCACCAGAGCATCCAGGAAGGTCAAGACAGCAGGTTTTTCCCCAGTGCACCTTACTGCACCTTGCTGGATTCCCCTCTTAAAATCATATTTGAGGGTCCTGCAGAGCTTTTTCAAAGCGGTCAGTGGCAGCCCTGATCCAGGAGGTCGTTAATGCCCATGTTTGTGTGGGAGGAGCAGTAAATTCATTGCACTGGGTGTGAACTGACCTGGAGAACATTTGCGCTTGAAGCAGAATTTGCTGTGCTGCGTTGTCACTGCGGGTTGTCCCACATTTCCTTATATGAAAGTTGCTTAGCTTTTTCCCCTGGGAAATATATCGCCCTGATATATTACCAGGTGAGGCTTGTTGCTCCATATGTCTGACCCTTAGTTCTCAGGGACCCACCAAATCCTTGCAGGAGCAGTTGGGCTCTCCAGGATTCCTGCATCCCACTCAGATCTGACTAGGACAACTCTTTTCCAAACCCTGATTTTGCCACAGTGCCTCATCAGCAGAGATTTTCCTCTACCAAAGCTTTTCCTCTACCATGTTTCGAGTTGTCTTGTTTGTTTTGTCCACTGAGACTGAATGTCTTGGCTTGAGTTGAGGAGGTGGCCCTGTGGTTCTGATCACTGTAATAGAATGCAATGACCATGAATGGTCTTTCCGTTTGAGGAGAGTTGGGTCTCAGGTTTGGGCTGAACAGAGTGAGGTGGAAGTGTGAATAGTAACGTTTTAGACCCTTGGCAAGTCAGTCACTACAGAATGAATTTTGAAATTGTATATTGAGTTACACCTTTCCTAATTTCTGCCATGACACCTATACCCATGGATATTTACCCACCAGGATGAGGGAGAGCCTTGGACTCGCTTCTGCCATATTCACCATCACCTTCATCCCTGTATCTGGGATGCTTGGGATCTGTGATGCTCTGATGATGGGAGAGAGTGAGGAGGATGGGGCAGCCTCTTTTCAGTGGTGGCCACTGATAGAACTAGAGGAAACGGCCACAAATGGAAGTTTGAAGCGTGTGCAGAGGGGTTGGACTTAAGGATCTCTAAAGGTCCCTTCCAGCCTTAAGGATTCTATAATTCTATGATTTAGGCATAAAAACACATGTTCTGCATCATTAGAAGGCTGTGTGGGGGACACTGAACCTCTGGTGACACAATATTCGTGACTCGAGCACCTTTCAGAATCGTGGCATGGGATCTTCTTGCCAAATCAGCTAGATTTAGTTGATTTGAACACTGCTGTTCTTGATGGGCCCCAGCTGGAGATGTCCATAGACACTGTGTCCTTCAGCTGCTTGCTCCCATTGTGCATTGTTGAACTTTCATAATCACAAGTAAATATGTTAAATTGTTCTCGTCTCTGGGCTCAGCTCACTAGATATTGGCTCATTGATTTGCTCTGTGTATGGGAGTGTATGTTGGCTAGAGGTTGACTAGTAATGTATGGAAAAAATTAATCTCGGGCACCAGGAACTTCATTCCACCATTCACAGGCTCAGCAGAGCTTTACAGTGAATTACTGTTTGTAAGATAATAACAAGGCTAATTAGAGAATAGAGCTGTCTTTAAGGGAATCCATTGGAGTCAGAGACAGGAGCACTTCATGTTGGATGTAGCAGAGAAAGAGGAGTCATTTCTTGGGTTTGTGCTGCCGGATCTTATGTGTCAACAAGACAATTGCAATAGGAGTTGGTTGGAATTGACCTGTTATTCAAAGAGGACTGAAAGTGATAAAATCCATGGGGTCTGGGGTGTAGAAGACAACCTGTGTTGCAGTATCTTGCCAGGCTTTCAGAAGCAGCAAAGAATCATCTGGGTCCAGGATACTGGACATTCTCTATCCCTTTAAGAAAGAGAAAGCTTATTTGGGAGTAAATAATGCACTTTCAAAACCAGTAATTCTAGAATGTCAAAAATTATCTGGAAATTCTCTTCAAAAGCACTATATAGATTCACAAAATTGTATTTATATTTTCACTTCTGTTTTCTTTGGAGGAGTATAATAGAGGAAAATGATGTTCTGAAGTACACTTTCTGAAGCAGTTTGACTTCTAGCTTCATAAAGGGAGTTCCTAGCCCTTTTAGATTGTCCTAAATAGAATCAAGAATAGAATTAAAGAAACTGAAAAGGAAAGTTAACTTTTGGTTTTAGAAAAATGAAACATTTCAAGCCAACTCCAAACATTTCTTGAGTTTCTTCTTTTTCTTGGCTTCTCAGAAAAATCTGAATTATTTTCCTTTTGTTGTTTAACTCATCTTTTTTTTTTTCCCCAAGATTAAGCTAGAAATATCCCTTCCATGCAGGGCCTCAGTGTGAAATTCCCAGTGTCCCATTTCTGCAGCATTCATTATTTCACATTGCATGTCAGGTCAGGGAATCTTAGGCTCAGGTGGCATCAGTAAAACTGCCATCAGCAGAATTCCTTTAATATCCTAATGCTGATTCTGAGCAAACACAACCTCTCTTTAGAGTCCTTTAAAGTAGACAGAGGCTTTGAAGTGGTTAAACTTGGCTGCAAGACCTGAAGGACATCAATGAAGCAAGTGTTGGTGAACGTCTCCAGAGATGGTTGCTCACCATACCTAACATCAACCCTATGTCCTCCAGCTGTGGTGAAGGAGGTTGTGGAGGACGGTATTGAGGTCACCTTCAACTGCAGCCCTTTTAAACTCTTCTCTGCCAAGGAGAAGGCAGAACTAAAGTAAAATAACCTTTGGGAGTGAAATCATCCCCATGCAAAGATGCTGGTGTACATGGGGACCAACTTTGCAATGCAGATCATCTTATAAAGCTGGGAACCATGGTCCAGAACCCTCTGGAATGGTTTCTTCTCAAAACATGGAGCAACAAGTTTTACCAGGCTCATCTCACATCCTAGCCAGGATTTTTGACTTTCTGGTATCTTGCCTTTAAGGTTGGTCTTGAATGTTAGGAATGTTAAATCCTAATGGAGGAGGTTCCACAACTGCAGGGTCCTTTTCCAGGATGAGTGTCACAGGAGCAACTGACCCAGTACCTTAGAGAGCAAACATTTTTCCTAGTCTAATACCAAAAAATCAGCACTTAAAGGTGTATTCTCCTTTCTCGTATCTTTACTGCATGTAATGAGTATAATTTTACAGAACAGCATCTTTGAGATAGGTCAATATCTCAGAGCCTGAGGCCCATTTCAAGTAGAGCAGAATGACAGCTAAGAGTTTAGCTGTGCTGAATACCATTTGGACAACACGAGGAACTAGTAACTGCTACTTTTCCAAACCATTCCAATTCCTTGAGTCAGGAATTAGCACTTTCCAAATATTAATTTATATTTAAGTGCTATTAATTAGCACTTTCCAACTCCAAAAATGAGCACAGAGATCATCCTGTCACATCAGTCATAGTTTTAATAAAAGGTCTGTGTTTCTCTCCTCCTTCAATTGCCTCTGGAAGCTCTAGATTGAAGATGTGCAGAGTTGAGCACATGGGACATGGAGTGAGGTCGCAGTAGGGATCTCTCACATAGGTCACCACGTTCACTCTTGCTCTAAGGGACTGGCTCTTGTGTGGTAGCTCCAGCATTTCTCATCCTCAGGAAGGATTTCCACATGTTTAACAAATCCCTGTGCTGTTCTAGTCCTTCACACATCTGGTATCTATAACTCACTTGTCAGCACTACAAAGTGTGTCGAGATCAATAGATTTTTAATGTCCATTTCCAGAGAAGATCCTGGCTGGGCCATTGCAGAGCTGTTACACATAAGATGTCAGCAAATGTTCAACCAAGAACCAAGGCTCTTCTTCAGCTACAAAGCCAGGATCATCTCAGCAAATGCAGGGAAGTCAAGGTCCTTTTGAGCTGAATGCCCACAGACTTGTTACTTCTGCATTAACCCTAGCAAATCACATCAATAAGGAGAACAACCGAGGAAATCATGCTCATTTTTAATTGATCACAGGCATTTTAGGGAGCAGCCTGGATGTTATTGCACTTTTGCCTAACACAGCACATAATGAGGCATCATGCTAGTAAATCCAAGTGCTCAGCTTCCAAGCTCACCTCCATATACCAGCGTTTTATGAGCAATGAGATGAACTAATCTGGATTTATGTCCCCAAACCCACCTCCTACACATGCAGGACTCCAGTCTCCATCCTTTGTCTCTATCTTTTTGGCTGCATAAATGATGATTTGTGCTTTTAGCTTAGGTACAGCTTGCTGGTTGGCCTAGCAGCAACCTGGCTGGTGGGCTTGGTGTTAGATTGATTTAAAAGCATGTTGTACCTGGCTTTTCTCTTAGCTGAAGGACACGTTTTGGATGTTCCTCCTCTGCCTTGTCGCTGATTTTGAGGGAATGTGTTGGGGCTTTATCGTGCATCAAATCTGACTGAAAACAGCAAATGGGTTCAGAAGCTGCTAGGAAGGGACCTAAATAACAGAGAGAGGAAAATTGCATGATCTTGTTTTCTTTGGGAAAGCAACTGAGAATATAGAGTCTACTTAAAGAACAAAACTGTGTCCTGGCAAGACTTCTCCTGTCTTCTGACAAACTTGGGATCATCTTTATGTTTATTAGTAATATATTCTAGTGGAAAAGCATGTATTCACATCTTTAATCCAGATTTTTAAAGACATTTCCATTCCGTCTCTCAAATCTTTATAAAGAAGAGATCTTTTAGCAAGGGACAACAGAGCAATGACTATAGAAGAATGGATGATGTTGGTGAACAGCAACCAAAGGGGCACAGATAAGTCCATTCATGTATTGCCCGTTAACGTGCAACACAGTTCAGGAAGAATAGTACCCTTCAAACATGCAGTATCCCTGGGTCCTTGACAGAATTATTGAAGCCCAAGAAGGACTGAATCATAAATGAGGGGGAGAGAAATGAAGAAATAAGGGGAAAAAAATAAAGTAGGCGTAGCTGGAATTAATACTAAGGATAGAGATGGAGATTCAGCTCACAGACACCTACATGTGGATATGGATGTGTGAGGGTCTTCACCTACCTGCAAGGGGATTTTAGTGAGTCGAGAGTCAACAAGAAGAACCCAAAGAGCCATTCAGCTCATTGAAAAGCAGTCACCTGCTCCCTAGGGAGCTCCATTGACCATTGACCAAGTCTGCATTGGCTTTAACAGCAGCACATTAACACAGCAGAAGAAGTTAGACCTAAATATGTGTCTTGGTGTCTTGGGACATACCTGGGAGACTGCTCTGACCTTAGAAGAGAAGGCTTTTCCAATCACTTGCAGTGAGGGCTACTTGATGGGCCAAATGTGCTAGTAGATGAGGAGACCCACTGATCTTGCACATGAAGGACATCCCTTATTATTGACCCCAGGGGCCAGCAGCTGAACTTCTGCAGCCCTATTTGCCTGTCAGAGTGGATCATCTGGTGACTAATGAAGTGAGCAAACCCAAAGTGAGGCTTCCTGGAGCCCATGGCTTTTGCCTGTGTGCCTGTTTTCATGGAAGTTAAAAGGGAGCATCTTCAAGATCTTCGTCTTTTGTCAAATCTGGCTGATGCTGAATCAGGGAGCTGTTGGGGAGAGAACTGCTTGGCACATACATAGCACCCCTCCATGAGGCTCTTTTCCCTAATCAACCATGTTAAAAATGACATGAACGTGGTCAGGTGGATCTAGACAGGAGGGACAGGGACTGCAGTGTGTCCAAGGACCCAAAATCCAGATGAGGGCTTTGTTTTCTGAGGAAAATTCACCATCATTCGGGTAATTCCTCGTTTGTGTTCGAGTGTTTAGGATCTAAATTCTGCCCAGAGCTCTGTCTGAGAAGAAATGAGCAGTCTAAGGTAGCAGCACCCTTGGGGTTTCTCCATTTCCACTCTCATCAAATAGGGTTATTTTCACAGAGGAATGGCAATTTTCAGTGAGCAAATGCAATGTTATTCCTCAGTATTAGAAAGATATCGGTGCTCTGTTGGGAGGAATTAAAAAATCGAGGCTTGAATTCTGTGGACAGGAAACCAAATGTGTCCATCAGGTGCTAAAAATCTTTATATAAAGATATATAGATAAATATATGATTTCTCAAAAAGTCAGTGCTGTGGAAGAAGAGAAAAGATAGGTTTTTTTCTTCAGTAACTCTGAAATTCACCATCAGTAGCTGTAAAGAGAGGCCACGGCTTTACACTTAATAAACATTGCATTTCTCAGGCTTTTGGGGTTTTAGCTCTAAGATGGCTTTATTTTAAATTGTCCTTTAGCAAAATAAACAGCTGCTGGGTGTAATCTGGTGCATTAAAAGGGCAACGACACAATTCACTACTTAGAGGCTTGAGTAAGGGGTGCCCAGAGGAAATCATAGTGCTTTACATTTCTTTACATTTACATATAGGGATGCCTGTGTCGCCTCTTGTCCCCTGTTGCTTTAATTCCTGAACTCTCTTTCTGTTCTTTTTCCTCTCAGAAACGAGTTCAGACCTTGGATAGATGTCAAGCCCGTGAAAGCTATAAAAGCTAAGCCCCAGTACAAGCCTCCAGAGGAGAAAATGACCCATGAAACCAGTTACAGCGCTCAGTTCAAGGGGGAAACCAGTAAACCTGGTCCAGCTGATAACAAATTCCTGGAACGCCGAAGGATACGCACTCTCTACAGCGAACCCTACAAAGAACCTCCAAAGGTGAGAAATGCAGCACAGGGGAATGAGGACCCTCCTCTGAAATCCCACCTTGTGCTGGGATGTGACTAAAGCCAAAAGGCTGGGCTCAACCCTGCCTCCTTTCATTTCTTTTATGTGCTGTCTTCATTGCCAGCCAGCAGGTACATCTAGGGATCCACTTTGGGGATGAACTCTAGTACAGGTTGATGTATTTTGGGGTCTATGTTGCCCTACCTCAAGCTATCAGCAGGTGAGAGTTAAGCCTAGATTATGAGGTGGGATTTTTTTTGCCTTGTTATTTCTCAGGTCATTTTTATAGAACGATATCTTTTTCCAGCTCCAAATCTATAGACATCCCACATCATTACACTTTATCCCAGGAACAGCATGGTGAGAACCATATATGCAGTGCCTTCAGAGAGCTTTTGGCAGAAAGCTGATTTGTCTTTGATTAGATGGACATGGGTGAAGGATGGCCTGGACTGTAATCTCTCCCAGCCTTGTTTTCTAGGAGCAGCTGAGGATCTGCATCTGAATGGAGCCAGTCTGTGCAGGTTTTGAACCTAGGACCTTCAGTCTTCCCCAGAGTTTGTAACTGCTTAGATTTGTGAAGTTTCAGAGGGAGGGAAGGGCCAGCAGGGAGGAATTGAAGGCTTCCTTTCCACCTCAAACAGTCCTCCTTACCTTTAGGGCTATAAAAACACACTCTGGACACTGCTCTGGACTTTTCCTCAGGTGCCACTTGGTGTCCTGAGCCCCAGCTATGCCCAAGTAATTCTCCTCCATTGTAACCAATAAAATGCTGTTAAATTACTGTATCCTGGTCACAAATCTGCATTCAGAGATGTTAGGACCAAAACAATTAATGCGATTTTATTAAGCCCGTCTAACGCTGAGTCAGAGGCCAGCTGCTTACTAAGACTAGGCTTCAGGTTGCAATCATCTCAGCTGAAATACACGGGCATGGACCTGCTGGCACTGTGTCCATGACCACTGAGAAGGAGTTGTCCATTTGCTACTCGCATGCACCTCTCTACTCCCTTCCCTTCATGGCAAAATGTAGCTAAGTAACATTCACTGGCTCTTGGATGATGTTTCTGATCTAAATCCTATTTTCCACCTGTCCTTGTGTGTGTCTCTCTCTCTTTCTCTCTCTCTGTCGGTGTCTTGCATGTTGCCCTCCATACAGGTGGAAAAGCCTAGCGTAAAGCCTTCTAAACCAAAAAAGACCACAACAAGCCATAAACCCCTGAAAAAGGCCAAAGACAAGCAGATTGCATCTGGCCGAGCTGCCAAGAAAAAGAGCGCCGAGACTTCCAACACAGCAAAGCCAGAGGACAAGGAGAAAAGTAAAGAGATGAACAATAAACTGGCTGAGGCAAAAGAGTAAATGTCACTGCACTTTTATTTCTCTCTCTTTTCCTTTCCTTTCCTTTCTTTCCTTTTTATTTTTTTTCTTTGATTAAATAAAGGCCACAAAATTAATTAGAGGCTTCTAATCTGCTTTTTGTTCTGATCGTATTAGAAGCTTTTCTGTTTTATTTCCGAGGAGGATTAGGAATTCCTTTTTTTTTTTTTCTGAGGTCAAGTTATTCTGCTTTGCCTGCACAACACAGCTCTACACAGAGTGAGGGGGATCACAGGAGGGAAATGGGAATGCACAGAAGAGGTTGTAGGATACGAAGGTTATGGAATAATTGTGCACTGTGAGTGTTTTAAACAGCCTGACCCTTTCCTTGGGCTTGATCTTCCAGTGCTTTGGCAGTGTGGAATTGCTTGTTGATCCAAGGATGCTGAGGATGGGCTGTGCTCTCATCCTACAAGGCCCAAGTGGGGGTCACCGTGTTCGGTCACCTCCCACTGGTGCCAGCAGGCCAGGGGAAAGGCTTTGGAGGCGGAAAGGATCAGAGGTTAATTCACAGTGCCATGGATGTGCCGTGATTCCGCTAGGATCAACGGTGTCACTGAGAGCAGAGTTTCTCCTGATGACACCAGTTGGAGTTTTGCTTCCAGGAAGGGATGTGAAATGAGATCCCATGTAAATAAAGATATTGAGCCAAATCCTCTACAAGGCTGGCTCTGCATCAGGGCAGCTTCACCCATCAGCATCACTCAAAGGCCTAGATTCCAAAACCATAAGGAGCAAGGGAAGGCACAAGGACTTCCCAAGCATGCAGTAGGTCAGGTTAAGTTCTCTGCAGGCTCTTCTTCCCTATTGTTTCCCCTAGGATAGTGACCTTTTTAATTGCCCCTGATTTATTTTGAATCTTGGTCGTTTTTCTTCACTTCTGGGATGCCAGTAGACAAGTGTGTGCAACAAGAGCCGGATTTCAGAAGGAGGTTCAGTTTGTAGATGTTGCCTTCCAAGACGTAGAAGGAGATGAGCCACCAGCATTGACTAAAGCTGTTAGCCCCAGCTGTTTAGAATTCCAAATCTTTGGAGTTCGCATTGGCTCATGAACATGGCAATGGGGCCATAGAACAGTTGTTGGGATCCTCAGACTCCCATTCTAGCAAGACCTTGGAGTTTCAACTCTTATTTACTGTGTTCTTACCCCACAAAATCTTCATATTCAGCAAGATCATGGCCCAGCACCCAACGTGATGGGACTAGGCAGATTTCTGTGAGCTGATGGGCCAGGCTGCCCTGCACACTTCAGAATTTGGCTCTAATTCAATGACATTTATGAGATTTTACAGTCCCAACCCAGATTTAGGTGCCCAGGACCTCAGGGTCCTGCTGTATTTTTGCAGCTCAATATTTCTTTCCCACCACACAGTCCAGCTTGATGCTTTCAGAGAGAACGAAGGAGGGATGGGAAGTAGGGTAGGGAAGTGGTGTAAGAGGAGAGTTTCAGAACTGTGTTGCTGTAGATATATTTCAGTGAAGAAAGTCTTGCTGCTAGGATATTTTAGAGATGTGAAACTGTGTAATAGATGAGCTGGGAGGGTGAAGAGCTGAATTGTTGGAATCTCACCCCATTATAATTGGGTGTCTTGGAAACATAAATGAGTGCCGGACTATAAGGCTGAGAGGAGGTTTCCAAAGATGAGGGAAGCTCTGTGGTCTACAGATAGTGACATTTGCTGGCCTTAGTAATGAATAAATGCCAAGTTCAGTGTATTGTGTGATGTGTCCTGTTTGCCTTGTGCTAACAGCCTAAAGCTTTGAGTATAAAGTTAAGTGTAGTGTTCCGAATTCAGTGGTGTATTTCCAAGCTTAGCTGTGTTAGAACTGTGTGCTATGAGCTAGTCAGGTTGTGTATGTGGAAAATATATATTCATATATAGAAATATATATATTTAAACCTCCGATGTTTAGGAGGAAACCAGGGAAATCCTCCAGGAAGTAAAACTGTGGAAATCTTTGCGAATGTAATGCATTTTTTAATGTGCATGCTTCATGGAGACGCTGGCCTGTCCATAGTGCCCATTGCTTTTCTGAGTGCTCAGAAGCCCCCGCAGCACCGCTTGAGTGCAAAGCTCAGCTCTGTCTCCAGAGCAGCTCAACGAAAGGCTTGCGTTGAACTCACCAAGGGGAGTCCCACTCACAGCTCTTCCTGCCCCTTGGCACAAGGGGTAGCCATCCAGAGAGACCTGAGCTTTCCAAGCTGTGCAATTTCCTGGAATTTAGATGCTTCATCCGTCTTCACACTCCTCAGTAATGCCCGTTCTTATCTCAGGATATAGCAACAGCTGAGAAGATGACGTGTCACAGCAGGCAGAAGATGTCAGGAAGGCACGTAGAGAGTTAACAGTGGCCCAGCACACTGATCTCATGGAGTGGAACACCAGACAAAATCATTCTCCCAGTTATTTTTGTCCCCTAGCTTTGCATTCTAAGAAACAATGCACTTAACACCACGTCACATTGAATTCAAAGGGAATTTCGCCCTTGACTTCAATGGGAACTAAATTCTGCCCAAGCAATGTCCATAAGAGCTATGCCTGGGCCACCAGCTCTAAGTATCTCAGTAACTTCTGATCAACCACCCACTATCCAGCTGCTGGATTGCTTCTTCTCAAAGAAGAGCATCCATTGGGATATCTCAGTAAATTCTGATCAACCACCCACTCTCCAGCTACTGGATTGCTTCTTCTCAAAGAAGAGCATCCATTGGGGTGCTTGAATCAGCCCCACGCAAAGGGTGGTCAGAATATGGCCTTATATTTCTTTAACACATGAAATTTTAGGTGGCATCTAACTACAAAGCTAGATATGAAGTGCTAGCTAGTGGTCTAAACTCCAATTTCCATGGGAAGAGAGAAAAATCTGCCAAGGATGTTTATCTACCATGTTTCAATGTTACCTTTAGGATGGGATGAACATTCCTTGGAAGGTTTCCCTCTTTGCAAGGAGAGCATATTAGACTGACAGGGTATGGGGCCTCCCCTTACGTAGCTGAAGTCAAGGGAAAAATTCTGGCCTTTGCTCCACACGAGCTAGGCCCTTGACATACATCTAAGTGCACATTCTAGCCTTGCATTTAGTGCCAGCTGTAGAGTCAGGCCTTAGGTTGAAGCCCTGCATTGCTCTATGTTCCACAGACGTTATGCCAACCCACTCAGGTTATCAGAAAGGAGACACAAATCTCTGCTGTTTCAAGTTCACTTTGGACTCTGAGCTTTTCAATCCCTTTGGGAAAGCGTGTTCCGCTGTTGTGTGTTCCCAGTGCTGATTCTGTCTCCCCGCAAACTTGTAATTATGTTTTGCTTTTCCTTGTAAAAAGAAAAAAGAATGATGTTTTGCTTTTTACCCTGTCAAAGTTGCTATGCTGTCGGTTGCTGGCTTTCTCATTTCCACTGTATTGTATTGTTACTCCTTTCTGCCAAATGGTGCTAATTGCTTCTCGAGCTCCTGTTTTCTGACTGCTTTGCACACCGATCACCTGCTTGCTCGTTTGCAATGCGTCCGTTGTAAATACGTGGCTCCCATGAATTCCACAATCTCTTGCCTCTTGGAGGCAGATAAGAAGTGTCTAATTAAGATTTTGTGGCCTGGGTTTGGTTGCATATCACGGATTGTCTCTTTGTAATGTGTTAAGCACACCTCCTCGTGGTGCTTTTTCATGCTGTTCGTATGAGAATGACACACACCCACACACACCTATACATACACACACACACACACGGATTAATGTATAGCCAATTGATTGTGACGTGCTTGTGATCTTTGCTTGCTCAAAGGGTTTTTTTGCCAATGATAAATAAATGCTAAAGACAAATACCACCTCCTTGATCTTGTTTTCTCGATAAGAAGCACATTTAAGTGGAAAGAAATAATACTCTTCCAAGTGTAATCAAATTTATGTTGCTAGAGCCACCAATTCCATGTAGGGACAACTGAGCTGTCGTGGTCTGACCACCTTAGATGTCCTTTGAGCCTTTGCAGATGTGAAGATGGACAGTGAAGTGATGTGAGCGTACCAGGTAGCTTGACTTGATTTCCTATATACAATGTTGAGCAGCAGGTTCTTGTGGTGAGTTCCCTGCATGCAACCTGCTACTGCACCAGGTTCTGCCCCTTGCAGTGTCCACATTGCACTCCATCAGGGAGCAGAAACATGGAAACTGTTCCATGAAGAGCTGGAGGGAAACAAGGTGCTGTAGACCAAGGTGCTTTAGTTACAAACCTTGTCCCATTTTCCTGCAGCTTGTGCTTTTAACCAAAACCACTTTAAAGACCCATTTCTTGACCATTAGGTGTCACAGGACTCCAAATCCGCACTGAAAAGAGGTGGCAAATGCTTGGGTTGAGCTTTATCCTCATGGACAAACCTAGCCACCTTTGAACAAGAGCTTGGAGTCTTTATGTGACAGTATCTGTGGAAGTGCAAAGCACTGATTTATATATTATATAAATATAGCAACTAATGACAATTTGGTTTCAAATGGTGAACCTTAATCTTAGCCTCGCCACTTTCTTTTACCCAGCTTTTAAGCTCCTACTTTCTGTTGTTTTTGTTTTTTAATTATGTTTTCTCTTTTAATGAGTATTCCAATAACATCCTCACCAAATCCTTAACTGGAAAAAGATTTATCTGTCTTTGGATTATATCTAAATATCTCCTCCAGCATATCTCTGTTGACCTCCAGGTAACATTGATTCTTATTTTTTTTCCCTATTGTTTCTGGATGCAATTTCTCATCCCTACCTGAATTTATTAACCATCCACTTTCTGAATTTATTCCATTTCTGACTACATGCTGCATCCTGAACCTGCCATATCACTCTGCCTTCCCTCTCCCTTCCCGACCAGCTTCATCCACACGTAGTTCAAGCTTAACAGTTGTACAAGTTTTAAAATGCTTTAGCTGAGCTATAGGTCCTGGTGTTTGTCTTTTGGCTCATCCATTGCTGATATTGGAGAAAATGTTGGATGTTATAACACTGGGCATTGATTGGGCTTATCTATAAAAGTCCACTCTGGTCAACAAGATGTTTCCCACAAGGACACAAAGGTTCCAGGTCTTTTCCGTAATCCAACTGCCTACTCTCAGTGCTAGAAAACATGTTGTTGCCATATTGGTCATTGAACCAACCCTGAATTACAAAACTAAACAATCAGAGGGACAAGATGTATTTCTAAGAGGCTGCAGAGCCTACTGGGCTGATTAGAGCCCTAGGAATTCACTGCACACATCCTGGGCTATGACTCTATATCTCAGCCAAGTCATTTGTAGCTGGCAGTGCCACCTACTTCCAAGAGCTCTCTGTACAAAATGCTGAAGGTGAGTTACTAAAAATGAAAGAGTTTGATTTATAAGAACATTTAATGTGGAGCTGGCTGGATTAGCAGTAGTTTCAATGTTCACTGCTCCTGTCTGGATGAGGGGGAAAAGGAGAGGGAGAAAATACTAAAAGGTTAAAGTGCTGAATCTGTTTCTTGCACTCTTAGGAGCGGAGCATGACTTTGCACAAGTGTTGCTTTGACCACATAGATTGCGAGTAGACCGATTTTAATCAATTTAAATTGATTTCCTTAAATCAATTTAAATTTAAATCAATTTCTGTTTTTAGTCAATTACTTCCAAACGCACAGTTTGCTGAGGGCTTTGGCACTCCTACCTTGCAGAACTGCATGGGTGGATGAAGTAGTCCATGCCTGGTGCTCTCCATCCCTCCTTTTGTGGGAGGTTGTCATTGCCTGGATCCGATGGGAACTTGGAGATAGACAGTGCTGGATGTCCCAGCTTAAACATCCACCTTAAACAGCTTGAGCACTGGGCTGATATTTCCCATTTGACACTTCCAAGTCTCCAAGCTTCCGTTGAAAACCTCAGTTACTATTACTACATCCCTGACTAGTAAACCAAAATCCACGGATGTTGAGGGATATTTCAATGAGCTGGTATGTCATCTTGTGAATACAGCCTCTTTCAATCCTTTGGACAAAATCCTTTGGACTTAGGGCTGATTCAGGGATGTGCCACTGCAGGAGAGAAAGACATTTCTAGGTAGATGTCTCTATTATTGCTGGTACCTCCTATCATCAAGCAATAATCACAAGCCCCAGCAACAGCTGCAATATGAAATCATGAAGAAAGATCCGTGTGGGAAGAAGAAATTTTCCCTAGTGTGAATGTGAAGACGTGGCCATTTTCAGCTCTAAGAACAATTCACACTTGTGTTGTTGCAAAATATTGCAATTTTCAGACAACGGCTTCAACTCTCCGTGTCTCCAGCAGTGTCTTGGTAAGTCTGATTCTGTTGGGGATTTACGAGGCTCCCTCTATTTTTCTTTATTCATGTGAGCCTTGTGGGTTGGGAGCAATTCTACTAATGAGTACTACTACTCACAAATGAGTAGACCAGATGTCTGTAGCGAGGAGCAGCACCGCTCTTGAGCACTTCAGGATGGGTGATTTATCATCAAGTGTGGGATTTGCCTGTAAACAGTCTTAATTTCTGTTGCAGGATGCCTTGGAAAGAGCTTCCTAATCATGACCATCCATGTGGAGATGTGATTCCACCACAACCTACAAGAAAAGCCTGCTAATGGATTGAAGAGATCTTCAAGCATTCTGGATGCCAGCATCCCTGCAGGGAGCTTCCTACTCAAGGCCAACAGCATGGAGCAGCCACCAGAAAATGATGGATGAGGAATAGTCACAGCTCCCAGGAACATATCAGAGCACTGACAAATGACAAACGTTCCTTCAATGTCAACAGTTCAACGGTGTGAGAAATGGACAGGGAGAAACATTTATAGGAAAACGCTGTTGTCATCTGCCCATCTTCCATCCCGCTCTAGCCTGAGCCTTGCTGAAACCTCAAGTCCTTGAGCAACGCTGTTTCTTCACCTGTTTCCCATGGGTAGCCTGAAACCTGTATGTCTTGCTTGGCTCTTTCATCAGGAGAAGCATTGGGTGTCCAATCAGGTGGCCATGTGCTGCTCCTA
>JAUBOD010001084.1:1217243-1229264 GCA_032353885.1 Nothura maculosa | reverse complement strand
AAAGGGAAAGGAAAGGGAAAGTAAAGGGAAAGGAAAGGGAAAGGAAAGGTAAAGGAAAGGGAAAGGAAAGGGAAAGGAAAGGGAAAGGAAAAGGAAAGGAAAAGGAAAGGAAAAGGAAAGGAAAAGGAAAGGAAAAGGAAAGGAAAAAGGAGAGAAGATAACTTTGGTCCTCCCTGGAACACTCTGGGACACCTCTTCCATCTCTTCCATCTCTTCCTGGTCAAAGCTGGTATGACCCTCAGCATTACATAGGATGAACATGGTGTTGTACCACCAGACATCCTGGTTAAACTGGAAGCCCTCCATGCATCAGGAAAAGGGAGTTGAGCTCCCTCAGTCCTGGGGGGACATCTCAGGGTGGAGAGGGATGCACATTCCCAGGGAATACAATGGCTTTTGTAGTGGTCCATCCTCCACCAGGTCTGTTGGTCAAGGTGCAGCATCAACATATACTCAAGGAGAAGGGAAATACGTTTTCTTTTCCCATTTTTTTCCCCAAATCAGCCAGGCACTGGGAAAATGTTGAAGGTTTTGGCTGGAAAAGTGTGGATTTTGCAGCAGATGGCGCTTCTGCCTAGGAAATGGGATGAGGAATAGGGTGCCTTTGAGCAAGGAGAGGAGCAGTGACAAAGGCTCCCAAGGGTCATCTCCGGAGAGGGCAGGTATAGTTTGTAAATACCCCAGATTCAGACTCGATGACATTTCTTCACTGTGACATTTAGAAGTCCTTCCCAAGGGTCTTTCGCCTCCCCTTGATGGATTATAAATGCATAATTCACCCTTAGCACACAGTATTTGCTTCTACTAACAACTGCCAATAAAGCCTCTGTTTCAGGGTGGTGTTTGCACAGGTTTAAGGCAGATGTTTGGAAAAAAAATTACTGAGGGAATCATATGCCCTCAGTCAGTGACATCCTGAAATTATCTTCTTTTATTTTGCAGAAAAGGGAAGCTTTCAATTACATCAGAATATCCCATTATAGCTATTTACACTTCAAATTAAGGTCTTTATTATGGTAATGCAAGTGGCTTTGGATTGAATTTTAATTATTATTATTATTGCAAGGAACTTAGCAAAATATTTCCGTAAAGCAAAATTATGAAACATTTTTTCATGATAATTTTGGACATTTTTGAGGTTTTGTCCCTAAATAGAAATGGAGGTCAAACCTCTGCAAAACAAAAGATCATCTCTCTTGACAATTTCTGATTTGGTATTTTGTATTAACTAAGCTCTGAAATGGCATTCATGTAGATATAGCATGCACTCTGCACTCAGTACAGATGAGGTTCAGAGCTTTGCACCATTATAAGGTTCCTTGTTTGTTTTTCTCCTCAGATTTTTTAAGGAGAGCAATCGTACAACTAGAAACCGAGTTGCATGTCATAAATTAGCTTATTTCCTACCGATGAAGCTAAGTGTACCGTGAAATAATCTATTGAGAAGCCATCAGATGGCAAGGTCATTACTTGAGTTATCCAACTGATCATAATAGCTTAAAGGGGGAAAAATAAAAAAATAAATAAGTGCTCTGTGTTGGGTGGAGAAGAGGACATGGAGGGTTTCTCCTAGGATTATATGCACATACTAAGGTTGGATTTTTCCTTCCAGGAGGAGAAGAGGGCAAGGTCAGGCACAAAATGAAGTTCATGCGCATGGCAGCAGTGAATATAAGGCTGAAACTGAGCTAATGCCCTAATTTCCAGGCTGGGTGGCAAATCCGGAGTCTGCCTGTGACTGAAGGCAGCTGGGCTCTAATCTTTTCCTGTCCGCTGCTCCTGCCCCCCAAGTGACCCAACAAAAAATTTCAATTTTATGACTTTCCGCCCTTTCTGCAGCACCACTCTATTGTAATTGCTTTTCTCTCGCTCTAATTGTCATTCTTTACGGCGCGAGGGGTGAGATTTATTTTAAAATAAGGGCTTTTTCTTGGTTGAATGCAGGTTACTGAATTCCTCGACGTGCCTTTGATCAGACGCGCAATCAAATATTTATACAGTGGGAAACCCATCTGTTATAGGATGAGTTCTCAGCAGGGTAGCTCCATTCCTGTTTTATTACTCACTTCATTTTCCTCGCTTGCTACATTTTTTCGCAGAATAAATTGGTCAAATGCTGACAGCAAAGCGGGGGGAGTGAATATTTCTTGCTCCCTCTCATCTGCATGCCTAGGAAATGCAGTGTTTTTGCTTAACTCAGCGCGGATTTATTACTTCGTGTTGGGTTTTCTGCAGAAAAGGTGTCAGTTTGGCTCATTTGGCTCCTGTCTCTGGCTGTATGTGGAGGCAGAAGGGGACTAAGCCTCCTATGGACTGAAGCTGTTTCAAATTGGAAAATGCATCTGCGCTGGTGTGGAACTGGTTTACCCAGGGTGATTTAAAAAGAAAAGAAAATTGCAGTATTCATGCAATTTATGAGCAATTCGTGCCCTTCAAAGACAGATATCCACCTGAGCTCTTCCAAATCCCGCTTTTTTTCTGAGACAGAAGCATTCTTGGCCTCTCCCAGCAGATTAGCCTCTTGAAACAGCTGGTGACCGCTGGACAGAGGGGGCTTCCTAGGGTGCTAGGCTGTTATTTTGCATGGCAATGGCACCATGGGGTTGATGAGCCCCATCACTCTGCCTACACCTAGAACAAAGACACCAGAACAAAGGCCTATTGTCCCCATCCTGGAGAGTAGGGGGTGAGGTCAAACAGCCCAGCAACCAAGGAAGAGACAGAAAAAGAAAACACAGAAAGGTGTTTCATATCATTTATTATGTACTGATCACATTCCCATCTGGGTTAGTGGCGGGATGCTGACCAAGGCACCAGCATCATTTTGCTGGGAGATCCCCATGACCCCAGCAAGGCAGAGGAGAAATTCATGGTAGGAATAGGTAAAATGCAGCTCAAACTGGTATTAAACATTGAACAGGGCACCGAAGGGGAGAACAAGAACATCCTGAGCCATTATCAGCCTTTATCTCCGCTGCTAGGACCTGGCTTGGCAATCAGGAGCAGCAGCTCTCCTCTCTGACTCTTGCTTAGCAAAAAAAATGGCCATGAACCAGGGAAGCACAGACAACAAACGAGGGACTAAGTCCCACCATTTAACAGCTGTTAAAGCTCCTAACCCTTTGTCTTAATCTGCAGCCAAAGGAAATCCAGCCCTGCCTTCTGCACCAGGACAGTCCCAAGGTTTGTATTTATAGACCCATTTATGGCTGCATTAATGAGCTCTGGAGCACGTCCACTGCTGTCTTCGTTACAGATGGGTGGAAAGAGTCATTCTAGGGAATCCCCCAGCTGCACATAAATATTTAGCATGAGATCAGCTGCTCTGTGTTCCCTTGGCCTGAATTAATCTATGTTGTTTCCCCAGTCTCCAATAAAAACACGTAGTTAGAATAATTTCCCTCTCTCATTTTTTGGATGTTTGTTTTTGATGGGCACAGTGGAGAAAAACACATTATTTCTATTTTTGCATGTATTTCTACTTCACACTGCATGCAGCTGCTAGTCACACGGGCTAACACAGAGGATGCTCAAGGGTCTTCCAGCCTGGAGCAGGGGCTATGTAGCACCTTGGTAAATTCAGTGTTTTAACATCTCCAGTTCACTGTTTAAGGACCAGTAGAAGACACAGATACTTTCATTGTATAATTCTTGCCTCACTGGGCTGCAGATAATGGTTTTCTTGAGCTAGAAATGGTCTTATTGCATGTGTATGTGAAAATATCCTACTTTTTTTTTGCTTTCACCTACCTTACTCTGCCCATTTGCTTTCCTGAACCCATATTCATTCTTTTGGCATCTGTAGTATCTTTTGGAAAGGAGTCCCATGGTTTAACAGCAAGAAAGGTTCTTCTGCAGCATGCATCTAGCTTCCCACTTGATAATGCAAGTATTGACTCTGTTCTTGCATGGTCACACAAGCTAAAGGTGTGCCTACTCTTGTACATAAAGATGTTATTTTTCTTTTTTTTTAACTCAATATATTATGAAAACAGAAGTAGAGGCAGGATTTTAAAGACAACTTGTGCCTGTCTTTCATAGGAGGGGCTGGAAAGCATCTTGACCCTGAGGCTCTTTTATTAATTCACCCACATGCTGCATCAGGACCAAGGGGAAAGAGGGGAGGGAGATGAGTAGTTTTGAGACCATTACTAACACCTCCTTTAATAACTTCTGGAATTCCTTGATTAGAGGAAAAGAGAAAAAAAGAGTGATATCTCTCAAACACATAAAACTTTGCCATTATTTGTAATCTCTCCCAGAGACAGGGACTCTGGGGTTGCTGTGAATAAAAGAGAAAAATTTGCTCCAGAAAAAAAACAAGCTCAATTGTGTTTATTTTTATGTTTCCTTGGCAAGATCTTGGTTCTGCCTAGGCTTCTATTTTAAAATATTGTTAACCAGAATTTCTCCAGAAGGGAGGAAAGAGGGTGTAATATTCTGGAGAAGATGTGAAATTTCTGGGGCAAATTTATCTTGGGAGATGTCTTTTAATCAGATCTCAGAATGATTGCAGAGTATTTAACTGAAACTCATGCCACACACTTTACAAGAAGACCAGACTATATATTGCAGAGCCTTGCTCCCTCGAGGCCATGGGAGAGGTCCAAAGACTACATTCTCCCATCTCAGAGTATTTCTAATCCACATGAGCAACAAGGTGTAAATAAAGTCCCTATTGACAAAAGAAATTGTTACTAGGAGTAGGATAGGTTAGAAAAGCTCAGTACTCCAAGCCTTGCTGCCTCCCTCCAGGGAAAGCAGGAAGGAATTGTCCTTAGAGGGACGGGGAGTCTAGACCTTCAACCTTTGCTGAGGCTCAGGGTCAGAGCTTCCTGGAGGGCATCTGGTCCAGACAGCCCAAAATACACAATGTGTGAGAGGTTTAAATGTTCACCAGCAGTCAGAACTGCATGTGAACACTACCTAAGACATTAAATATTGCCCAGGAGAATCCCTAAATAATGGTAGTTTTAAATTTCATTTATGCAGCAGAATAAACATGCTCAAGCACAACTCATACAGGTGAAGAACACAGCAAAGGCAGTCACAGGTGGTTGTACTAGACATCAGACTTGGAATACTCCATGGAATGGGCATTACACTTTTTTCTTTTCATTTCCCTTCCTTTCTCTACAGGTCTTCAAGCTTCACCTCCATAGGGTCCACTTCTTTTCTCCACTATTAAGAGCCAACACCATCATCCTCAGCAAATGGCATTTCAGGACCTGGCATCTTTCAATGAAAAGTTGCGAGACCGAATATGGGACCTCAGAGATCTGGTCGCTGGTCTCAGTGCAAGAAACCTCGAGCTGAAAGAAGATACCAAAAACCTAGAAGTTCTCAATAGGAGCTTGCAAGCCAGAATTAGCTGTTCCAAGACCCTGGTGAAGGAGCTACAGACTGAGATAAAGGACATCCAACACCAATTGCAGGAAAGAGAATGGAAGCTCAGAGAAGAAGAATACGAAAACAAGACCCTGAGCAGAGCCAATAAACGATTCAACTTGCAAATCAATGACCTGGCCGACCAACTGTCTGCATATGAAGGGTATCAAGTTGCAATAGACTGGCTAGGTGAAAGAAGAGAAGCTCAAAAAATCAGAAAAATTGCTCAATGCCTTGAAGGCAAATTGGAAGATGTCCAGCAGCAATATGAAAAAGAAAAGAAGCAGACCTCCCAATTAAGGGAGGCTTTGAGAGAGATCTGCCAGATATGGGAGGGCCAGAGAAATAGTATAATGCAGCTGAAAGGAGAGGTGGAAACAGCAGAGAAGCAGATAGTTCTTTGGAAACAGGACCATAATGACTGGCTCCTCATGGGGTCTTCATGGCAGGGCAGAAAAGGAAAGAAAATGCTGGAGATCACCTCGGGACAAACCGAGTTGAAAAGGTGGCATTGGCCTTGGAAATTCAAGAAGACTTTGTCTCCTTTGATGGCCTGGATTGCACTTGGTGCTGGTTTGGCTCTGTTATACAAATATTTCAACACCGACATTCTTCTGCTCTTACTTACATCTATGTGATATAAGTGATGATCCACGTTTCTTGCAAAAAATAGTGGCCTTTTGTCATACTAGATTTGCAGTGACCTGCTCAGGATTTCATGCTTGCTAATTCTACAGATTTTTACAATGTACATTCAGATTTGCTTATAAAGATATTTATTTAAGATATATTTAATTTAAATAAAGCAATCAAAATAGATTGTCAAGTAGTTACTTGTTCACGGAAACACACAAAAAATGTGGACAATAGAGAGAGAATTCCACTATTTAAGCTTTATTTTAGCGTACCTGACATTCCCTCCTTCTATAGCAGGTGAAGAGAGAAAGCTGCCACCAGAAGGTGATTTATGGCTCATGGTCTTTTTATTGACTGGGTGGAGAGATGTCTAGCCCCAATTCCCACTTCTGCTCCCACCCAAATCCTTGGTAAAGTCATTCAAGCCAGTATCACTTAAACCAAGGAGATACTTTGGTTTAAGTAGATATCACTTAAACCAAGGAGGCATCTAATGACTTTGCAGAGCTGGCCCTGGGGTAGGTCTGTGCTCCCAGTTCGATGTTGGGGCATTTCCCCAACTCACTGCTGTGCTGAAGGTGGCAGAGCCCTGAGATACTCTGCTAGCAGGAGCCACACACATTGAGCAGGAAAGACCTACTTAATTAATTAGCCAAGTAGCCTCAATTTAACTTCTATTGCACTTGAAGACAAAGAACCACCAGCTCAGCTCCACATCCTGCATTTCCCCTTCCTTTTCAGCCTTCACATCCAGCTCTTGGCACTTTTTGGAGCACCTCAACCTTCCAGAGAGGGCAGAGGCACTGCAGCAGCTTACGTGGGTGGAATAAGTGCCTCAAATGGCTGTGGCTTCTCAATGCAGAGTGGTTGGTGTTTCCTGTTGATGGTAGGGCTGATTGCATACAGAGTCTCCTTTCAGTTGTGGAGGAGTCATTGAAAACAGGCTCCGTCACCAAAAGCAGTGAGCACAAAGGCTCCTGGCTTCACACCAGGCTTGCTGCTGAATCCCCCTTTCTACTGAGATTAATGGGAACCAAAAAGGGAGATCCAGCACAGACTGTCAATGACGAGCGTTTTGTGACATCCTGGCTGGATGGGGGCCACTTCAGCCTTCCCATGCAGAGAGCTGGGGCACCCTGGGCCATCTCCATGGGACCAAAAAAAAAACAACAAAAAAAACCCAAAAAAGACCAAAAAAAACCCTTCCTCACCTTCCTCAGGGTTAATACGTGTGGTAACTCTTGCCGAAATATGCTGTGCATTTGTCTTTGGGACCATGTCCTGCTCCAATCATTCCTTCTGCAGTTAGTGGCTTTTGAGGGCAAGTTGCTCATGATAAACTGGGCTGCAAGCCCAACGTCTGGCTGAGAAATGTATCTCCTTCATGCCACTTCACTTCTCTACTCTGCAGTTGAGAGCTGTGTCCTACACTGCGCTGGAGGGTTCATTTATGGGTGCCCTTCTCTAAGCAATGCTTAATGCAAGCAATGCACTGATGACTGCTCTATAGTGAGACACCAAGTTCCTCACCCTCCATTCAGGAGAATTTGCCCTTCTTTCTGAATCTTTTTTTTTTTTTTTTTTTGAGCAGAGTCTTTTTAGATTTTGATCACCTCCTAAGCTGTTAAAGGCTTTAAATCAGCCTTTCGTATTCTTCCTGTCAATCCAAGGCACACTTAGCCCTGAGGGAGAGGGGGTGACTGTTTAAGCCTCAAACTGCATCTATGCTATCTCAGTGTAAATATTTGCTTTACAAACTAAGGTATATTCTGCTAGGATTGAAATGATCAAATAGAACACAAAGATCAAAATTTCAAGTCGAAATATTGAGGACTTACAGGTCAACAAGCTTTGTCTGGTGTTTGCATATCTAGGAACATCTGCTTTTCTCTGCTTTGCAAGGCTTACATTCTTAGTGTGCCTCCTGATATTGCATGAATCACAGGGTGAAAAATAGGAAATAGCTGAGAGAACTTCAGCTGCTGCCTAGTGCTGAGACTAGTGCCTTGAGAAAGCTCTTTGCATTCATGGCAAGTTCCCTCAGCTTTTGCCTTGCAGCACTTCTGAGACAAAGCAAATGGGAAAGTATGTGAAATCCAACAGCTGGACAACTCCTTTTGTGCCCACACTCACAGCTCGGTGTTTGCACTCTTGACGAGCTGCATGGGTCCTCTTGACGAGCTGGATGGGTCCTAAAACTGGATTCAGCCCTTATCACTCCATATTGGAAAACAGTTTATTTTGCATGAAATGGGAATTTGCAGCCAGGTAACAGCTATGAATGACCTCAATGATCCCACCATTGTAAGGAAAAAAATAAACCAGTCACATCAACCTTGCGATAAATCTAACAGATTTCCACCCTCCTCTTTCCTTTCACAAGAATATTTAAGGCTAGAGGGACATCTAGGGTAACTGCTATTATCTCTGCCCACCAGTTCCCAGCTGCCTATTGCAACCCTTAATCTGAATTAATCAGTGCTAGCTCATCCTTTCAGATGGGGTTTGTGTCCCTGAGCAGCAGTCTCCTGTGATGCTATCATCTCCTGCCAGCTGAACAGTTAAATGCAAAGATAATTTTGCTGTCTCCAGGGGCTGCAACATAGCAATGCTCTGTCACGTCCATACTGGATTTTTTTTTCATCTCTGTGCACTAAAAACAACAATTACCCTATGTGCAAATAAGCCTCGATTCATTAGAGTAAGCTCATACAATAGGCGTGAAATGATAGGGCATGTAGAAACAGGAGTGAGCTAAATAACCCCAGCCAAGAGGATGGCACTGGGTAAGGGATATATATCAGAAAGAAAATGTGGGCTTCAAAGACTGAAATTGCTTCTTGATGAGAGAGAACAGCGAATAGTTTCTTTAACTGGTGATAGTTTAGTGATAGCATAGGATACCTTGTGGGTCCATGTGCAAGGTCCTCAACAGCTCCAGGGTCAAGTTCCTCCAGGTTCAAGTTCTCAAGTGGAGGCTGCATCAACGTGTGGCAACTCTACCTAGATAGTGAATGAACAGCAGTCCTAAAGGTGGTGTGCCCGGTTTTGTGGAAGCCCATGGTGTTCTTAGCTGAGCCATAGTCCACATCAAAGCATGGGGAGCTGTTGTCATCTCCCATGGGCAAGCACTCTTCTTGCTCAGTCCTCCAAGGAACAGAGAGCACCTGAAACCTTCGTCTCCCTCTAACTCTGTGCTGCATTTTTCAGAGAGCACTGGGTGCTGAAGAATACTCTCTGTGGCGAGCATTGCAAAGCCCTGAGAGCTCTCACCTCCTGCCAAAGCACAGATTAATGATCTTTCCATGAGGTCTCAGTGACAGACCGGAGATGCAGGCGGGTGGTTTCACTCCATGGGACAGCAGGCTCTAAACATCTTTTGAACAGTCAGTCCTTCAGGACAAGAGCATTCACTGTGGACTCTCAGGACATTCACCACTGAGGGATGACAGCCCAACATAAGCGCATTATATAGCTCCAGTTTTTGACATGTTAGGTCACAGTGATACAGCAAACTCACAAGAAGTATAGGAGAGAGTTATTCACTCATTTCTCATCTTATGGTCACAAATCTGCTACATAACCTTTGGGAAAACATTCAGTGCCTTCCTTCTTTGTCCCTCCCCATATCATGCAGTCTATGAGGCCCTCTGGACATGTACACAGTGTACTTCCTTGGTTTAAACATCAAAAAGGACCTTTAAATCATCTGTCATTATTGCTATGATCACGTTAATTCATGCTGAACTAAATTATCTCTTCCAAAAAGGCATCTATCTTTGATGAGGACAGATGATGTTTCTAATGGGTGAAGCTGAATGTTATGAATCTCAACCCAATTACATGAACTCCCAATTACATTTATGTAGCTTGATCTTCCCATTATGGGATTTGTTCTCTGTGGAACTAATGAGCCCAGCTGCATATGGGAAAGTACCCACATTGCATCAGGTTATCAAGACTTGATATTAAACATACCTTTGCCTTTCTTTTGCTGAATTTCACAGACTGAGTACTCTGTGCTTCTCATCTGTGAAGGTTCTTCTGCTCCCGAGGATTTTCACATGCTTTCCCAAGCACAAACTCTGGATCATCCTTTCTCTGTCCTATCAATGCCACCAACATACTATAGCCCTCCTTGTCACCTCTCTGTTCTTATATCCAAGTCTCTCTCCGATAGCATCCTCACTCTGGAAACCATCTCAGATACTTTTCCACCAAAACCATTTGAAAATTCTTTTTCAGATCGGGGTGGCATTTTTTTTTCTTGTTTCTATGAAGATGACATTTTTTGACTAGGTAGCCAAGGTCACTAAGCAATCCATCTTGCTCTCCACAACAGCACCATCTTCCAGGTTATTCATCATTCTTCCAGGCTATGTGTTATGCACAAATATTACTGGTCTTGCAGGTCTTGCCATCTGCTCATCATCCATGTGATTTCTTTCCCAAAGATTTTTCTTCCCTGAGTTCACATCCAAAATGCAAACATAACAAAAATAACACAACCGCTGAGACCAGAAATGGGAAAACTGGAAAGATGGAATGAAGAAGGAATGTTTTCAACACTACTTTGAAACAAAGGAGAGTTACTGTTTAGGAGCAAAAAGAAAAAAGAAATTTATTGTATACTTAAAAGTTTAAATACATAAAGTTGAATGACTGCACATGCTTTAGAGATGATCACTGCTTTCTTCTACATCTTTTGGCATATAGAGTTTCCATAGCAAGCCTGTGTTGTACTATGAACACAGAGAGGCAATCCTTTACAGGTGGTCTGGGGCAAAAGTCTTCTCCAAAGCCTGGAGCAGATGGCAGTGGCAGCCAGTTTCATGTTCTTCTCACGTATTAAGAACAAAAATCATCCCAAACAATTAATACTCTTTCCATCACACCAAAATATCAATAAAGTTTTCCCAGCTTTTCAGCTGAATTTGACTGATACAAGCATCTGCTCTACCTTCACTTGGCTGTGATCCCATATTACTTTTAAAGATACCATCCTTTGGAGACCAATAGCAGTATCTTGAGGTTCTTATCTGCTTAGAGTTACCACTCAGATATCCCAATTGGAGGCCAAAACCAAGCCCTCAAACCTTTCTGCTGTTCTCAAGGATGGTGTTCCCAACACTCTTCTAATGTTCCATCGACATATTTTGAAATGCCATCAAGCAATATCCACAAATGAAAAGCAGTCTGAAAATTCCTGCAAGAGCACTTAGAAGTCAATGAAAATGTTTATTTCTAAAAATAATGAGTTAAATTCCTTCCCTACCCCTCCCCTGCATTCCCACAGCTCACAGCTGTTACAAAACACAATCACAGTTCAGCAGTACAATGAATATCTGAACCAAGAAACAAGGTCCACATTTTAGTATCTACACCACACGTTCCACCACCATGTTACACCTATTGCAACACACAAATGCACATGGGAAAGATGACCTGGACATCTGATACTCAATCTACCTTTTTAAGAGTGTTTCCTTCTACAAGTCTAAAGTGTGAGGTACAGCAAGAGATTCATAAGAAGCATTAGGAAAATCACAAAAGATTCTGGGAAAAAAAAAAGAAGTTATATAAAAGAACAACAGTTCTGTGTTGTGACAATATCTGAGTTTTCCTCACAAGGTTTTATTTGTCACTGGAATGAAATCACCATCAGCACTGACTCTTCTGTATATTGCTCAAAGGACACTTTGTTTGCGTCAAAGTAGACACTTTGTTTGCTACTAATGATCTGATAAAAGAGCTGACTTTTATGCAAAAACCTTAAGGAGAATTTGAGGCTGAGAACATAAACTAAACCTGGTCAACTAAAGAGAACCAGGTAAAACATCAGCTCTATGTGAAGAAGGAGGAAATAACATGAGGCTTAAGATAATTCAATGTTCCTGAAATGGGAGGTATCTGGACCAACATCTGTAGTAATTTCCTCAGCTTAAGAAGTCACCACTTCTTTGAGTTGAGGATGGGAAGGTACAGGGGGATCGGCTG